>CAHIKZ030001566.1:62500-612500 GCA_903632075.3 Acanthosepion pharaonis | reverse complement strand
TCTTTCTAAATGATTCTATTTATATATATATATATATATATAAATATATTATATATTTTTATTTCCAATATATATCATATGTAAAAATTTAAATTTTAAATTTATATTTATTTGATATTATTTAAATTATAAATAATTCGGATTTTATTTTTTTTTTATTTATTTCATTTTTTGTTTGTTTTTTTTTCATTGATGTAATTAAGATTGATGTTTATTTTTTTAAAAAATAAAATAGATTTTTTGGTTTTTATAAGTTTTGTTTCTAAATAATCATTTTTTAATATTCAAAAATCACATTAATAATTTTTTTTTTTTGATTTTTCATTATAAATTTTTTTTTTTTTTTGGGGTGTTATGATCTTTTATTAATTATTTGGTTTTTTTTATTATTTATTGTAAATATTTATATATTAAAAATATATTATATATATATATATATATATAAATGAGAAATGTTTCCTGATGTATTTATATAAAATAATTTTTTAATCAAGATCAATTTCATTTATTTAAAAATTTATTTTACTTTCTTTGAAAACATTCCTTAAATGATATTTCAAAAATAATCTAAATAAAAAGCATTTTTACTCTGCTGGATGAAAGTTTGTCCCTCTGAAAAAAGGTGCTGTTTAAATTTCTATATATATAAAATTTATATTTTATTATATATATGTATTTCTGTGTTTGTTTAAAAATATATATATTTTATATATATTTAAATATGTTTTATATCTAAAATTTCAAAATATTTTATATATATATAAAATTTTTCAAAATAAAAAAAAAAACATTTTTATTTACATTTAAAAAAAAATGATTTTTAATCGTTTTTTGATATATTTATATATATAATATAAAAATTTTATATATATATATATATTTAATCCAATATATCTATAAAAATCAGGAATCTTTTAAATTTTTTTTTTTATCTATTTTCGAATTTAACGAAATTTTCATATAAAAATATTGTAGGATATAAATATATATAAATTTATATATTTTATATTATATCGTATAATTAAATTCAAATAATTTAATAATATTTGTATTTATCAAATATATATCAAAAAATTTTTTTATTTAAATTCTTTTTATTTTAAAACAACAAAAAATTTTTAAATATTTATATATTGACATATATAATTATATTTTGATATAAAGATTTTACAATATATAAATTTTATTATTTTGCAAATTTTTTAAAAAATAATTTAAAATTTTTTTTAAAATACCATTTTTAATTTATCTATTTATATATTTGTTATTTCAGATTAAACAAACATTTTTTTATAAAAATATATGAAAAAAACAAATTTCTGAAAATTATTTTAAACATTTTTTATAATAAACATATTTTATGATTTTTATTTATTATTTTTATTTTTTAAACATTAAAATATTTTTCAATAGATTTACAATAATTAAAAATCAAACTTTTGGATTTTCAATTTAAATTTTTTTGAAAATTGATTTTTTTTTTTGAAAATTTTTGTTTTTGAAATTGAAAAACATTTTTTATTTTATCCACAGAAAAATATTATTTCTGTTTAGTTTTTTCATTTCAAAAATCTAAATTATTCAAATTAAAATATATATATAAATAAATAAATTTTTTAAATGTCAAAAATAATTTGCAAAAATTAATATATAAAAAATGATATATTTCGATATCTGATTTGGTATATATATATATATATATATAATATATATAAATATAAACAAAAATTTTCATCTATAATTTATATCTGTTTGTCTTGATCTATTTTCTATAAAGATCTGTATGATTCACTACCTTCCCAGTTCAAATAAATATAATAGGAGTATCATTTAATTTTCATAAAAAAATGTGAAAACAAGATAAAAAGGCCCTTCTTGTAAATATATAAATATAAATTTTTACTGTATTTTTTAAATATGCTAAAAAATTAAATTTATATATCAATACATGTTTTTTTAATTGATTTTAAAAAATGTTTTTTTTAATAAACTTCAATATTATCGTTTATATTATTAGTATTCATTTTTCTATATTTTATATTTTCAAAATTTCGATTCGCTCTAATATTGGAAATATATTTTTTATTATATATGAATATGGAATATAAATAAGTTTCTTAAGATATTTATTAAAGAATTTCATTGATCTCAAAATTAAATATATCAACTGTATTATAATATATATTCTATGATATTAAATATAAAACATTTTAATATGTTTATATATCTAATATATTTTTGTTTTATATATAAATATTTAAAATTATTTATTTATATTTAAAAAAATTATTAAAAAAATTCATTAGTTGACCATTTTTCTAAAATTTAAAAAAATATCCTTTATAAATAAATTAATTATTTTGAATTTTTGATTTAAAATATTTGAATCTGAATTTAAAGTTTATTTAAAATTTATTTAAAACTTATTTTTTATAATATATATATTATATATACAGTATATATAAATATTTATATATATATTTTTCAGAATTTTGTTTATTATTTTTATATGGGAGTATTCATCTTATATATAGATTATTATATATAATTAATATTTAAAATATTAATTTGACGGATTATTTATATATATTTATATATTTCAAATATCAAGTAAATAATGTTATATATATATTATACATATATAATGATATTCTATTTTTTAAACATTTAACAGATATGTTCAAATTTTCATGACATAAAATGAAACATAAATTTTATATGATTTATTTTTTTTATATATATATATATATATTATATTAAATATTTATATATATAAATATCCATGTCTTTAAATCATTTTTCAATTTTTTTTCATTTAAAAATAAAGGTTTTGAATTTAGTTAAATTAATTGGGAAACTTTTCCATTTTCTTTTTATTTTAAATATTGAATTTCCTTTTTTTCTCTTATATATAATATTTGACCTGGTTTAAATTTTTTCATAAAATTTTTGAATTATTAGATATATTATATTGAAAAATGTTAATTTTTTTATTGGATTTGATCATTTATTTTTCAATTAAATTAATAAACCCTGAAAAAACAAAAAATATTTGTGTTTTCCAGATCTTTCTTTTGATTCTAAGGATCATTTTTTATTTTTGAAAATTTGATTTTCAATCCGAAAATTTTTTCAAAGCTGAAAATCATTATTGCAACTTTTATCACTATTTTTCATTCTTTCATTTCCAAATCAAAAAACTTTATTTTTTTTTTTTAAGTTTTGTATTCAATAAAAAAATTGATTCATTAATGCATTTCGAAATTGAATTTTTGATTTTATATTTTTTATTTCAATTGAAATTTTTGTCTGGAATTTCCTTTTTATTTTCAAAACAATAATTTTTTTTGACTTTTTTAAATTAATTTTTTTTGAAAAAATTTTAATTTTTATAAATTTTATTAAACCATTATTAATCATTTCATAAAAATGAACAAATTTTTGTCTATTATTTGAAAAATTTATAATTTTATATTGAAAATTTTGATTTGAAAAAAAAATTTTTTTTTTCTGAACTTTTTATTGAAACCATTTAAGGCTGTTTTTAAAAATTCTTTTCATCGTGGAATTTTCATCTTTGAAAATAATTAGACTTTGTTTGGGAATTTTAATTTAAAATGATCAAATGATCTTTTCCCTTTTTCTTCTTTTTCATTCTTTTTATTCATTTGCTTTAATAAATCTTTATGGTAGTTTTTTTATGATTTGGCAAACGAATACAAAAAAAATGTCGTTTGATTTTTAACTTTCCAAACAAACATTATTCTAATTTCATTTTTATAAAATCATTTTGAATATAAAAAAATATATATATATTTATAAATATATTCATAATAATATATATTTATTGAATAAAATTTCTTTTTTCCATTTTTCTAAAATTTATGCTAAATTAATTTAATAAATTTTCAAAGTTTTTTCAGTACATTCTTCCGTCTCCTGAATATTTAAATTGTGTTTCACTTTAAATTGATTTAAAACCTATTTGACCATTTTCATTCCAATCTACCTTTATTTGCTCTTCAAAAAAAAAAAATATAAAAATTTTCGGTTCGAAGGAGCTGAAAAAGAAAACGGATATTTATTTTATTTTATTTTATTTTTTTCTCAATTTTTCCTTCCCGATGAAATCATCCTGTATTCAAAAAAACTTGTTTTATCTTTTCAACAGGTTTTGCAGAATAGTCCAAATTGTAAAAATTAAATAAAATTCCTTCAAAACAAAAAAAAAATTTAGCAAAAAATTAAAAATAGCAAAAACAAACAAACAGGAATAATAATGTTTTCTTTGGAAAAGCCAACGTTTAACTGAAAAATAAAATTTTAATTAATGTTTTTAAATCGAAAATATAAAAAATTATTGATATACACACCTTGTGTGCAAATTAATTGAAACAAAACGAATAATTCCGTTATTATTTACTTTGTTTCGTATTTTTCCAATGAAATATGACCCAGTGCACATGTTAGTATTCCGTATGTCCATTCCACAAAGTCGTTCCTTGCAGATTGACCACAGATTCTCGATTGGATTTAAATCAGGAGAGTTTCCGGCCAGTCTATAGTACTTTGATTTGCTCACTGGTAAAGGCTTGCCAGTGTGTTCGTGCAGCGTTACAATTTTCGTACGCTTCCTTGGAGTAACGTCCATCGCAGACAATGGCCGTAGGACAACTAATCGACAGTCGAGACAATAGTGTCTGGGCGTGATGAAAATCTGATGCAATCACGGATGACGCAATATTTTTCAAGGCCAAACAAATTTCATCATACATCTGAGAAAATAGATTCATATTATTTGCACACCACTGCAAATGACCTAATCTGAGGAAAAACTTCAGTATGTTCAATATTTCATTCCTTTCCCTAATTTTTTAAAAAATTCTTGCTCACAAATGATCAGTGGCTAAAGACTGTTTAAGGCCCACCATCCCTTTGTGATATGGTGATTTTTCTAAGCGGAGCTTTGATGTGGCACAAGACCGAAATTATGGGAGTGCCCAGTGAGGATCTTGTTCTAGCGAGACAAGCTTAGTACTCATTACACCAGGTCGAGGTGGTCCAAAAGATTTACTAAGTGAAGCTTAGACGTAGTACATGTGACACCCAGTGAGTATCGTCTCATTCTTTAATCGATCTAGTGAGACATTGCATCAAATCGAAGTGGTCAGTGGGGGCATTCTAAGCGTCCTGAAAAATGGGCCATCCAGTGAAGATCTCGCAAGATAAGCTTGTTAACCATTACGCCATGTCCAAGTGCCCTCATCTCTTTTTGTAATATGGAGCGTATAGAATCTATCTCAAAAGAATTATGGAACTAAAAAAAAAAGATCTATATCTCTGATGATGATCATTTACATTATTCGGACTATTATCTTCATCTTCATTGCCATATTCACAACGTTTCGGTCGTTGTATGCTCCGGCCTTCTTGAAGTGATTGGAATTTCGAACTGAATCCTTTTTCGTCCGTCGGGGTAGATTGTTCTAGTTCCACGTGCCATGCCTCTTCCAGATGTCTCAGTTATTTCCCTTTAACTCAGCTCTCCATGTTTTTTTGTTCACCACTGCTGTGGCCTGGTATTGAACTCACACCTCTTTGGGTCTAGTCCCGAGAAAGATTCAATGGAGGCGTTAATATCTAAATAACTTTTTTTTCTTATTCTTTTCTTTTTAAGGGCATGGAAATAGAACGTGGTACGTGGGGCCACCAGATAGAATTCATCTTGTCACTCGTTGGATACGCCGTCGGTTTGGGGAATATTTGGCGGTTTCCATATCTGACCTACAACAATGGCGGAGGTAAGTCACTTCTTAATTTCAAAGAATTATTACTAAAGTGTTCTTTATTTAAAATAATGATTTGTTTTAAATTTGAATAGATAAGAAACGAATTTAGAATAGTTAAACACAAAGAAACTCGTTCAGAATTTAACTTTTGCTTTCGAATTCGAAGCCCTCAAATCCAGAAATAAACGTTCATTTTCGTACAAGTTACTTTAATTTATATTTTTCACTCTTTTTAAAGTTTAACTTCCATAGCTTTGTCTTTTGTTTTTGTTTGTTTTAATTTTAATTAAGAAATTAATCACTTTGAATTTCTCTTCGGGCATTTTACGTTTTAGAGCTAAAAAAAACATTCACATATTAAGGTTCAACGTCAGTTAGCTCCCTTGCATAGAGGTAAAAAATATTATGAATTTGTCTTCCCTCCAATTTTAAGATCCTATTAAAAAAAAAAAAACAACAACAAAAAAAAAACTTTCAATAGTATTTTAATACTGACGATTGATTTCTGACGAAAGATTGGTCGAAAGTTGTCTTAGGTTATTTTTATTTTACTCGAATTTAATCGAGGTTATATTTATTTAAATTTTAAATTTTGATCCCTATCTTAACACTTTTTTTTAATCTTAGTTTATACATGGGTTAACTTTGCCCTCCCCCACGCCAGCTACCCTCCGCACACTTTCAGATATTTATTTTACTTAAGTGTTAATATCATTTTCTGTTTTTTTTTCTTTTGAAATATTTTTTCATGCCTGACTTGCAATTTGGAACAGCGATTATGTTTCACTTTTGCGTATTTTTTTCATTCAGCGACCACTTTGTCTAGTTGTATGGAACGTTGATTTGAACTTTGAGAAATAAAATCATGGCTCAATTTGTTGGAATCTGATTTGTCATCAGCGAATTGAACATGATACCTTTACCTGATTGTATTTTCTAATAATATATATATATATACTTTTTGTTAACCATTTCACCCCATGTAAGGCAATAAAGCCACTAAGACGCAATGAGGTTACTGAATATGAAAAAAGACTTATCTTGCTCTCTTCCTAACTATTTATTGGTTTCACTGCAAAGTGACAGGAGGATTTAAAATTAAAATTACTTATCGTCGGCTTATTAAATAGATAGATAAATACGAACAGATTAAGGTAAATAGACATATAAATATATATATATATATATATATTAGGTTGATGTAAAAATAATGACGTAATGATGTCGTTTTTTGACGTTAAAATACGTCCAAAAACGACATTATTACGTCATTGATTTTGCATTTAAAAATATATATATATATATATATATATATAGATATATATAAATATACCGATATAAATTTTTTTATTTTGAAACACAGTTTTTTCTTTTTTCTTTTAAATAAACAGACCAAGATTTTCGTTCATGAAAGAACTAACCAATATATTACGACTTCAATGGACAGATTTAAAAAAAATAAATGTTACCCTTTTTTTCCTTTAATTGTCTGACTCATTTTCTTTCTTTTCCCCCACTTCTTTATTTATTACTAGCAGCATGGCCCAGCGTTGCCCGTGCTTGATTCAAAAATCGTACCACTCATACAGCAATCGCTATCACTTGACTTAAAATATTTTTGCCCTTCCTTGCCTTTAAAGTAGTGCCTTTGCCGTGCTGATGTTGTTACATGCCTTACTTCTTGCCTATCTCACTGCGATTTTTTTCTAAGCTCTGTACTAAACATTAAATCTACAAGAACTAAACAAAATGATCAGCTTTAAAAAAGGACTCGTAACTGGAAAAACCGAATGAAAAAAGAATGTTAACAACAAATACTTTTTTACACCAAACCCAGTTTTGCGGAATTAGAATCAACGTTGAGTTTAAGTAAGCGAATGAGCCAATTGGAGTAAAGTGCCATGCAGATTTAAATTTTTCCCATTTGTGACGAATGCAGTTTCCATTTTTTTTTTTTTTTGCATGCTAGCATGCTAGTTAACATTCGTGTCGGTCATCTGTTGGCTCTCACGCTGGCTAATAGAATCTTCCTGCCTATTCGTGGCAGCCAGCTATAGGCTCTCACTCTGGCCAGCAGAAAATGGCCGCAAACTACATGAAAACTGACGTAGAAGCATGAAAAAATCGATTATTTCCACTATCAATGGGAGTTGGGAAATTCAAAGTCGGTCTTGGCCTTCCTGCTAACTTACAGCCTGCCTGCATGGGAAATTATTATTTAATATTTTAAAATTTTTGTCCGTTTGTTTCCTACAATTTCCTATCTGTCTTGGCGTTTTGTAGTGAAATTAAAAACGGAGGCGAGGCACTACTTAAATAAACTGGTTCACTAGTAATATATATTAAAAACGGATAATATTAAAAAAAGAAATATTATATATCTATCCGTTTTTAATTATTTTTTCAGTAAAGTAGTAATATATCAGTTAGTTAACTAAATTTTTTTTGTAAAAAATAAATAAATAATAGACTGACAAACAATTGACAAGTCTTATAGAAGAAACTGTTAACATAGAACTTACGGTTACATCTAGCCCTTTCAACTAATCAACCGTTAATCTAGTCAGTTATGTGCCATGCGTGATACAATGGTTAAATCGCTCAAATCACCGTGCTGATAACAAATATGGCGCCAGTTTGTTTACATTGCGCAGATAAGTACGAAAATTGCCGTGATTACGCAGGGAAGTGTTGCCAACATTGTGTGAAAAATTTGTGTGAATTGATTGGACGGTTTTTGAAATATTAGAAAAAAAGTTATCTCAATAATAATTTGGCACGCAATATTTAACCGCATGCCTGCTCCAATGGAGTATGGTATAAGGATGTGTTTAAAGTAGGTACCCTAAGCGTATATAAGACTGGAGGACAAACTGTTTAGCTTACTTAAATTTCCACTACTGGGGCACTTAAGTGAATTTCCCCCCTTTTCCATCTGTTAATAAGATACTGCTTAGGAGAAAGACGTCGTCTTGTGGTTGGTGAAAGTTTGGGCCTATTTATCCTTGTTTTAAATAAGTATGAATTGACAAGGCTTTTGATTCGCTATCGTTCCCAGTAACCACTTGCGTCTTACTTTCAACTTGCCTCCGGGGTAACAGTCTAACTCTTTGCTTTCGGGCGGAGAGGAACCCGGACGAGGCTCCGTCGAAGAGCAGAGTCTCGTTCGGGGTGGTTGACTGCCCCTGAACCCGTTTATACGGGTTCAAAGAGGGAATATATTTGGCTGAGCCTACGGGCTCGGAAATCCAACGTTAAACCCGGCCTTGTGCCATATGTAACCCACCTGGGGGGGGGGGATAAATATTACTTGCGTCGTACTTTCATTATTATTTGGATTGGGGTGAAGTGATTGAAAAAGAAAATATGAACTTAGTTTTGAAATGAACGTATGCAAGATTTCACAGCTCTAGCATCACTTCATCGTCAGCCTATGAACTTTTCAGCCCAGCCTCGTACCTGAAAAGAAACAATGCAGTTATTAATAAGAAGAGTTGAAATGAATGCATGCAAGGTTTCACAGCTTTAACATCACTCCTTCATAGTCAGCCTATGAACTTTACAGCCCACCCTTGTACCTGGAAAGAAACAATGCAGTTATTAATAAGAAGAGTTAAAATTAATTTTTATTTATTTATTGATTCAGTAGACTTCGGTGATGGACGTCTTTGTCGTTTTATGTTTTCGGAGTTCTTTGGCGAGCTGATGGGATTTTGTACAAGGGATGGGTTAGGAGTAGGGTTTTTTTTTTTTGTTGTTTGATGCTGATTTGGGAATGGGGACCTTCTTTAAGTTCGTCATTTTAGGAGTAGGAGATAGCGATTTAACCATTGGAAGGAGCCATGATGTTTTGTGGATGGGGAAGACGATGCTGAGCAAGAAGGGCCAAGTCTTTTAGAGAGACGCTTCTCCTTTAGTTCTTCTTTTAGCTTCTCTAATCTTTCGGCTTTCTCAAAAGATGGTTCATATTTCATTTTCTGTTGTCTCAGCTGATTGGCGTAGCTGGTCGGAGAATCAGCCTTAGAACTGGTAGAGGGAGTGGGTCTGCCTGTGGCATTACCAGTAGTGGCTTCTGTGGAACGAGGCCCCGCTGCCCGGAGCTTCCCTGTAGCCTTGCCAATGACCTGCCATTCCCCCTTTATCGGCCACCATACTTTCGTCTGTTGACTGTTTTCTCTGGTTCGATGTATTTATGATCTTCTTTGGCTATTACTGGCTATTTACCCTTATCAGGAGTCTTTTTTTTCTTTTTTGTTCAAAAAGATTTTTGGGGCCGACTTAAAATTGTCATCCATATTGTATTTGTTGTTTTTACACTTTTTTTTTGCTGATTATTTCTGATGGAATTTTTGAATTTTCCTTTTCAGTTCCTTTTTTTTTACCCTCCCCCAATTCTTGTTTTTTATTTTCCAAACGTTTTATTAGGGCCCCCTTTTGATTTACTTTATCTTTTTGAGTTATATTGAACTTATTTTTTTATTTTGTATTCTCCGCCCGACATTAATTTCTTTTTATCCTTTTCATAAATTTTGTTTACCTTTGTATATTTTTACGTGTTACTTCGTTTATCTGTTTTGTCATCTTGAGTAAACAGTTCTCATGTTTTATTTTCTTGTCTGTCTTTCCGTTTCTCTTTTCTCTTATTTCAAACCTTCATTTTTGCAACCAACTTTTTATTTTACGTATAACGTCGGCCATTTTGTATTTAAGTCGCAAGACTTGTTATCGTTACATGTTTCGTTCTTTGTAATATTTTCTTGCCCTATTTTTTTGCTGTGGTACTTTTTAAAAAAAAAAAAAGACATTTTTATACGTTTATATATTACGCTTTTTGTTTACTCGTCAGTCTTGTGTTTGCTGTTTCATTATTCTTTGAACGTCCAACCGTTTTCGTTTGAACCAAGTTTTTGTCTTTTTTTCCTTATAGCGTGTTAAATTTATTTCGTTTTTCCTTTTATAGAAGGAATTTTCTGTTTTGATTTTTGTGTCCAAGGAAACGAATAATATTACCATTAATGTGTATCCGTGCAGTATCCATGAATAACTCTTATTTTGTTTAATGCCGTGTTCCTTAGGCGATCGTCGTCCTCCACTGATTCTTTTCTGGGGGAAGATAGTGGCATACTTTCACGTTGCCTTTTACAGTCTTCCTTTTCTTTGATTCGAGAGCGATGTCTATCTTGCTATTTAACCCATAGCTGGGGAGATAACTGATTCTGTTTCCGTATCTATAACCATTACTTTTACCTTTTATTATTACAGGGGCTTTTCTCGTTCCTTATGTAATCATGTTGGTAATTGCTGGCCTGCCGCTTTTCTTCTTTGAACTTTCGCTGGGTCAGTTTGCATCGCTGGGACCGACTGCAGTCTGGAAAGTGTGTCCATTATTCAAAGGTAAGGTTTTTTTTTTGTTTTTTTAAATAATTATACATACAATTAACTTAAACCCTTTGAAGATATTATCATTAAGAGATAGCCTATTCAGTCGCCAGGTAAGCGAAAACTCAGGTTTGCTGAGATAATCCGCCTCTGGCGTCCAAGACCAAAACGAGCGAAACTCGTCCACCATCAAGCTGGCCAGGGCGCGTAGCGAATCCTTCACGCATCCCCACCCCCGCTACTAGTTCACGATTGATGACTCACCTGGACCGAGGAATGAGATTTAAGGCTGATGGACACTCAAGGAGGAAACTCGATCGACCTCGGGGCCTACTATGGCGCTCATCCCTCAAGACGGAAGGTGTGATAGTAATTTATAAAGTCAGCCCTTACATTTCCATAAAATCATTTAGATACCCATCAGATTCGCGGTGTAGGAAAGTCATATTGTTTTAGATTGTTTTTCTTTTTGTTTCTATCATTAACTATCCCAAATTCTGTGATAATAGATCTGCCAAGAACTATGAAACGTTGTAAGAACCTGGTCGTTATTTTAGGGATCGAAACGTATAGATCAATATCCCAGTCATCATCAGACCCGTACCTACTTCAATCGCCTTTCTCGATGGCTCTTAAACATATACTATATCTGAAATTATATATATATATACATACATTGTTGGAAAATCGATAATTTAAAAAAATCAGTAATCGATAAAACCGATCAAATATTGATAAATTCAACTCTTTCCTCCGATTTCGTCCAAACTTGGTATGTAGGTTACTTACATCATAACGAGCTCATCAATACCCCTTTTTTTTTTTTTCTACGCGACTGCGTTAAGCGAAAAACCGCGACAAACGGAAAATCGATTTTAACACAAATTTTAAACTAAAAACTCCCTCAGTTTTCAAGCAATCTAATATAAACTTCACTCAGTTGTAGCCAACAATAAGTTGATTGTTTAACAGTTATTTAACTTGATAATTGAGTCCACCCATATAGTGAAAAGTCACGAAAAATGGTGATTTTTACTTGTTTCTTTCTTATTTTTCGTTGATCTTTCAACCAATTTTCATTAAACTTAACAATTGCTTTATAAATGTATCTTCTTTTAGATCCCTGGTAGCAAACTGACAAATTGAATTTAAAAAATTCCAAAATAATTGTGATCTGAAGTGGGTCTTCATGTTGCCTGTTTTATCCCTCCATGTCTTCGGCTAACTTCGATTGAATAAATATAGACTAGTTCTGTTATATCAGTAACTACATTAATTCGAAATGTTTTTTTTAATGAAAGTACTTTAAATTAATTGAAGAAGATAGACTCTGTTACATCTAAACATCATGCTGTTTTTGCTCCATTTTAATTGAACGCTTTTTTGGTGGACCAGTTGGGTATAACTGCTACTAAATAATAAACTTGTTAAAATAGTATTTATTTTATACTAGTTTACCCGTGACTTAAGAAATGACGGCAGTTGTTAGAAAGTTTTAATGTATTAAGATTCAGTCAGATTGAGATCAGGGATTTACAACTGAAATAGAGGCCAATAGACTGTTTAATTATATCCGCCCCCTTAACGTTTTTGAAAAATTCGGTGGTATCTATGATTCATTCATTATTCCTGGTATTATATAAATTACTTTTTGCTCAATATCTTTTCATGTTAAAAAATCTCTGTCTTTAATATAACAGTGAAACGAAAATATCACTTGGAAGAAAGATTAGAACGACAAAGACGGCTTCAAGGCAAATCATTTAATAGACAAAGGTATCTGAGTACCCCACACAAAAGGCTTAAACAAATAAGACTGTAATCTAAGAAACGTAGGAGTAAAAGAACTGATTAATTATACGGATCATATTTCTCGGGAACAATTTTGTCTGTATGCAGAGACATATTTTATTTGTATAGATTATTAAAATAACAAAGGGAAGTATAACTGGCCATTCGTATTCGAGAGTACCTGTCTACTAGGGCGGCTACCCAATCCTTATTTCCGACGCTTGCTCAGGCGCATTTGAGTTTATTCAAAACCCACAGAGCCCACCTGTGGTTTATATTGCATCTATGCTGAACAGACCTTAGTTACAGTTTCTGGGAAAGAGTGTTATCTAGCGTGATCAACAATTTGAACAAGGCTAGCACGCTCAAGCCCTTGGCTACGATGACTTGTGACTTTGTGCTACCACAGCTATCGACGACCCCGAAGGGTTCCATCTAACCAATTTCATAAACCGTGGTATATTTTTCAGGCACTTTCCAAAGGTGCCGCACGCTGGTATTGACCCCTCCTGTCAAATAACATCTGACAAATAGTGAGATTCGAAACTGGGTCTCATGGTCAGAACGTGAATGTTCTAACCACTCGGCCACATGGCCATATAACTAAGGGAAGTAACCACTCATAAATTTACAAACTTTAGTTGATTTACCTCCCTTTACACTATAGGCGCAAATTATATAAATAAATACACAACGGTAATTATTATATAGCCGATAAAACTTAAATTGAATATTTATTTTTCTATTTTCGCAGGTGTTGGTTATGCTATGGCGGCTATTTCAACAATGGTATCAATTTATTACAACGTAATCATCATGTATTCCGTGTATTACATGTTTGTTTCTTTCATCAGCCTCGATGGAGGCTTGCCGTGGGAGAATTGTAAGAACGATTGGAACACTAAATGGTGCGTCGAATATAAAAAAGATAACGGCAATACAACACTTGGTAAGTATCATTTTCTTCCAATGTTCGTTTATTATTTTAATTTTTTCAATCTATTTATTTTTTAGTTTTTTTTTAATTTATTATTTTAATTTAATATTTTAAATTTATTTTTTAATTTATTTTTATTATTTTTTAATTTATTTTATAATTTATTTTAATTTATTATTTTAATTTTTTTTATTTTTAAATGTATTATGTTAATTTATTTTTTAATTTATTTTGTAATTTATTTTAATTTATTATTTTAATTTATTATTTTAATATATCTATAATGTTTTTAATTTAATATTTTAATTTATTTTTGTTGTGGTGTCCTCCCTCTAAAGAGTCTGTGTTGGATTCTTCCGCCTACTATAAGATTAGTACGAGAGAAGGCCAGTCGGATAGACTGAACGCTGGTCAACCGACACACGCTCACTAGTCGTGTAATACACTTCTGTTGTACTTACTCTTAATATATGATATATGAACCAATTGTTTGGTTATTTCTTTAACCATTTACTTGGTCACAACAATTTTTTAAATTATTTTTGTTAATTCATTATTTTAATTTATTATTTTTATTTTTTATTTATTTTTTAATTTATTATTTTAATTTATATGTGCCATCTGTCGGAAAACTATCAGTCCATTTACTTTTAAATATTTATCTATCAGGTCATCCCATAAGTTCTGTCCGAATTTTGAATAAAGAAAACAAGTGACCAAATGTTACATTTAATTAAAAATTCAATCAACAATGTATTTTCTCTGATTATCTATGACTTCCTTCCATCTATCAGGTCATCCCATAAGTTCTGTCCGAATTTTGAATAAAGGAAACAAGTGACCAAATGTTACATTTAATTAAAAATTCAATCAACAATGAAATTTTCTCTGATTATCTATGACTTCCTTCCATTTATTAACAAGCTTACTATCAGGTCATCCCATAAGTTCTGTCCGAATTTTGAATAAAGAAAACAAGTGACCAAATGTTACATTTAATTACAGATTCAATCAACAATGAAATTTTCTCTGATTATCTATGACTTCCTTCCATCTATTAACAAGCTTACTAATTCCATTACTGTAAAATTCTTTTGGCTTTGATTCGAAGAACTCACAAGTGTTAGTTTTAACTTCTTCCTGTGTTACAAAAGCTGTTTCTTCCAAATGATTCTGTAAGCTACGAAACAAATGGTAGTCTGAAGGAGCAAGACCGGGAGAATAAGGTGGATGAAGAATTTTCTCCCAACCAAGTTCTTCGATCTTTTGTGACGTGATTCTTGCTGTGTGGGATCAGGCATTGTCCTGATGAAACATCACCTCTTTTCGATTCACTAGACCAGGTCTTTTTTTTCTCAAAGCTTGATTCAAACGCTCTAATTGCTGACAGTATATTTGAGCATTAATTGTTGCATTAGGTGGTAAGAATTCAAATTGAAAGAAGAACCTTTTGCCCATGAAGTTCCCTTCTCGGCTGTGACTGGGGTCCTTCCCCTTTACCAAGCCACTGTCTACGATGCTTAACATTTCGATAAAAAGATCCATTTTTCGTCACCAGTCATGTCTATCTCAAGTTGGCGATTTGACTCGGATTTGAGGTTTTTTTCAGACAATTCATGAGGCACCCATTTTCCAAGTTTAGGAACTTTTCCAAGTTGTTGAAAATGACGGTGAACAGTTGTATGGTTTGAACTGAGAACCACTGCCAATTCCTCAACTGATAAAGAAGGATTTTCTTCAAGAAGCTTTTCATCAAACTCAACTGGACGTCCGGTTCGATCTTCATCTTCAAGTGTGAAATCTCCACCTCTGAATTTTGCAAACCATCTTCTGCAAGTTCTTTCATTTACACATTCCTCTCCGTAAACTGAGTGAATGTTTCTTGTTTTATTGTTCTCTGAAATAAAATTTGATCAGTTTAAATGCATCTAAACATAAAAATAGTGTTCAGCTCCATTAGACATTATAAAATACTCTTTAAATTTCGTTCATTTTAACGAGTTTTAAAAGTTAAAATTCGGACAGAACTTATGGGATGACCTGATAAATGGGCGAGTGTGATCCTACACCTGTTAATGCGTGTAATCATACCCCCTAGGAGTCTTGAGACAGTTGGCAAATTAAGTTATGTAAAATCCATATTTTTGGAATTGAAACCAGAAGAAAATCAAAGGGATTAAATTTGCATGAAGGATACGATGAATTATCAAGAAAAAAAAAGTAATTATAATTTTAATTGTTAATTAGTTCCAATAAAGAAAATCAACTGATAAAAAAAAAATCAAAGGCCATGACAAGGCTCGAACCATTGGTAAACCTAGGCGTATGAAGAAATTCAGAATGCAGAATGAATAAACACATTAAACAACTGGGTGGAACTGTTACAACACATTGATCTCGTTAGAAGGACAGTTCTCGCAGTTTGTAGAACATTAATTAATTCCGAGCAGTTTGTATACGAGAAATAAAAATTGAAGGCAGGATGATTTTTTCGTCATTTCACTCTCGAGCTTTGGCGATAATGCCTCTAGGACGCACGAGTTTACGCAGAGTAATTTTTTGAAGATCGTAGTTGGCAGGGAAGCAAGAAATTGGAAGAGATTTCCACAGGCGAGAATCGTGAGAAAAGAAACTATTAGAACAGACAGTTACATCAGGCTAGTTCAACAGTAAAATTATGAGACCTAATTGTCAATCTAGTTGCACACTTCATTTCATTCGGTCGAGGTGCTACGAAGAAGAGGTCATCGGAACAATTACTAGAAAAATATTTGTAGAAAGGCAGAGAAGGCACGTCAGCGAGAATGAGAAGACTTTAGTGAGGAAATGTGAGGAAAAAGGACAATAAAAGAACAGGTTTTAAAAATACAGAAGGTGGTAATTGGCGTTACATTTAAATATTTGAAGATTGTAGTTGGCAAGGAAGCAAGAAATCAGAAGGGATTTTTTTTAGGCAAGAATTGTGAGGAAAGAAACTCTCAGAACAGACAGTTGCATCGGGCTAGTTCAACAGTAATACGATGCAATTGAGTCACGAAGGATGCAAACTCAAAATTAAACTGTCATATCACATTTCCTTTGGAAACACAGAGGGAATCCACGTCACGTGATTGAATAAGTGTCTGAAGTCGAGATGCCAGATCAGGATCGATAACATTGCAGTCCTTTGAATTTTGTCAAGAATCTCGAGATATGTAGTAGGAGAATCAGACCAGATAGGTCAGTAATATTCAGTGCACGGATGAATGGTCAATTTATAAACGTGCAAGATTGATTCAGACGAGAAAATGTGTCTGTCACGATACAGTGAACCAACTTTTCTAGCAGTGGATCTATCAATTGATTCGACAGAATCACCGCACTTCATGTCAATGAAAAGCCCAAGAAGGTGCAACGAGTTGCTCTTCTGGAGATTGGCATCAGCCATGCTGATGGCAAACAGAATAGGTTCTCTGTGGTGATTAAATTAAAGCTGTTTTGTTTTGCAGGCGTTCATATTGACAAGTCATTTCTTGCTCCAGTTAACCATGAGGAAAAACATTATTTGGGGATATTCAAATATCCAATGATACTAACGGTGGTAAATAGCCTCGTAAGATATATAGCCTCTCATATGGAGGTCTTGCATCGTATCATACTTATTCAAAAATATCCAAACTAAAAACTGTTTTATCAGATCAGAATTTTCCAATTTTTTCTTTTTTTCTTTTCATTTTTTTTCTATTTTTTGCTTGTTCTTTTTCTGTTTTTTTTTTCTGTTTTTTTCTTATTTTTATTTTTTCTCATTTCTTCTTTTTCTGTTCATCCTTTACGGGTTTTTTTTGCCTTTTTTCTGTTTTTCCCTTTTCCTATTTTATCCTTTGTTCTCTTGTTCTGTTTTTCTTTTCATTTTCTCTTTTCTTCTTTTTTCTGTTCATCTTTTTTGTTTTCTTTTTTTGTTTGCGGTTTTTTCCCCTTTCCTATTTTTCCCCTTCCGGTTTTTCCTTTTCCTGCTTTTCTTGTTCTGTTTTTCCCTTTTTCTGTTTTTTCCTTTAAGCGTTTTTATTTTTATTATCACTTTTCTTCTTTTTTCTGTTCATCCTTTTCATTTTTTCACTTTTTTCTGTTTTTTCCTTTTTCTGTTTTTCTTCCTGATTTCTCTTTTCTTCCTGTTTTTGCTGTTCTTTTTTCTGTTCATCCTTTTTTGCTTTTCCTGTTTTTTCCCCTTTCCTATTTTTTCCCTTCCGATTTTTCCTTTTCCTGCTTTTCTTTTTCTGTTTTTTTTCCTTTTTTTCTCCTTTTCTGTTTTTTTTTTTTTCACATTTTCTCTTTTCTTCTTTTTTCTGTTCATCCTTTTCGTTTTTTTCCTATTTCTGTTTTTTCCCTTATTCTGCTTTTCTTCCTGTTTTCTCTTTTCTTTTTTCTATTCATCTTTTTTGCTTTTTCTGGGTTTTTTTTTTTTGCCTTTATTGTTTTCCCCTTCTCCTGTTTTTTTCTTTTTCCAATTTTTTCTTGTTCTGTTTTTTTTCTTTTTTCTGTTTTTTCCTTTTTTTATCTTTTTTTTCTGTTTTTTTTCCACATTTTTCGTTTTTCTTTTGTTTTTTCCCTTTTTCTGTTTTTTGTCTCCTTTTTTTTCAATTTTTCTTTTTTTGTAACTGTACTGTAAATACTGTTTTCTTTTTTTGTTCTTTTCTTTTTCCCCTATTCTTCTTTTTTTTTCTCTCTTTTCGTTTTTCTGGGTTTTTTTTTCTTTTCTGTTTCATTTTGTGTACAAATGTTCAACTTTATCTATTCTCTTAGATACTCTCCAAAGGGTGTGCCCGGAGAAACTACTGAATGCAAATCTCACCGTCGTCGCAGGAAACATGTCTTACTGTGGTTATACAAATTTTACAACTGCTTCCCAAGAATACTGGACGTAAGTAAACATTTAAATTCATTTTTGACTATTTACTAAGATTAACCTTGACTCACGTGAGAAAAAATGGCTGTAAAAAAGATTGTATGGTGTCAGTTTACTCGTCTTATAATGTTCAAACCTATTGCGTTCCCGTCAGCTTCGAATACCGACCTCGAACCCAAGATGGAAAAGACATACTTAGCTTCAACCTCAAAACTAAATCTTCGTTGTGATCCTAACTGTTGCAGTTTTTCGTGTATATTATTTACTAGTGAGCTAGCCCAAATGACTTGACTCTCTTTATAGTCCACCAATAGAAGGTTAACCAATCAGAAGACGTAGAATATTCAATCCGTCGTGTATAAAGGCAGCCATTTTCGTTCACTCTACCCGAATGTCTAGTGCCAGCTTGTCAGACGAAGAGAAACAGAAGGACGAACTATGCTCTGCTACTTTTACCAAAATATTCACTGCTAACCTGAACAACGCTTTCCTACTGTCTTCGAAATATTCAATGCTAACCTCTGGATTCTATACTTGAAGACGGCCGTCATCAGGAACAACACTAACACTAAAAGTTGACATATACATTTTTTGCTTGTATTTCCATTATTGAAATGAGCCAATTGATCCCTATAAGAATGAGATAGACAATATTCTGACAGCAAAAACTTTTTAAGAAGGACCCGTAGAGAAAATCATCGACCTCGAGAAAAAGAGATCGTGTTTTGTGAAAGAGGATTTTAAAAAAACAAATAGTTATCAAAAACCAGCTACTTTAAGTCTCAGAGAAATTATGCTAATATTCTTTCCTGCCTGAATGGCGTGACCAACCAGAATAAAATTGTTCAGCGAATAAAGGCCGTTACTTTTTGCTTGTCGGGAGAACGATTTTTGAGTTTGGTGGGCGAAGGTGCGTTTCTGCTGTCACGAAGTGAAGGTTGGATTTCTAACCCCCGTTCTTTCAATACTACGTTGCCTGATAGATTGTTACAACAGATTTTTGATTGAACTTTGTGTTGACACACGCATTATGTTTTTTTATTTATTAATTCTGACCCCATTGGTTGATATCCAAACAACTGTATTGAATTGGCTACAAGTATCACAGACGAGAGAGACAAAAGATACCGATTGCAGGCAGTAATTGCTACAATAAGTTTAAAGCTTTTTGTTAAACAAGTTAAAACAAGAAACGCCTTTAAAGTTCTATTATACGGCTGAAAAACAAATTTATTTTGAATGATTATTTGTACCGTGTGTTCACGATTGTGATTCAACTTCTAAAATAAAATAAAGCTAACTAGAATGTATTCAATAAAGTTTTGTGATGTATTGTAATGTTTTTGGCGTGTGTTTAATAGTTGGTAATATATGCTTACCTCCAGGAGAGTGACTCGTTGCGTCTTCTCGGGCCCATGTTCTCTGCTAATATGAAGCGAAAAGACTATATTTAATCTTAGAGAACCAACTTTCTTAGCAGCTGACTATGTCGGGCGAGAGAATTTTTCTCTCCAGAATCTATCTTATATATCTATAAGTCTATTATTCGTTCATGCTTAGAATATTGCTACCACATATTATCCAGTGCCCCGTGAGCTCCTAGATGAAATCCAAGAAATTGCAATATTATTGGTCCTGATCTGGCGACTCAGCTCAAGTCGTTTTCCTATAGCGGTAAGGTTGTCTGTCTGTTTTTTCTATAAATACTTTCAAGGAAATTGTTCGAATGAGCTCTTTGCTATGGCACCTAGAGTTTTTAAATTTAAGCGCAGCACTAGTCTGGCGTCGAGATCTCATCAAGTTACAGTTGGGCTGGCTAGATGTAGCCGTAAGTTCTATGCTAGCAGTTACTTCTCTCGCACTTCTCGCTTGTGGAGCTCCCTTCAGGCTCCATGGTTTCCAGCCAACTTTAATTTGCGAAATTTAAATGCAATGTCAATCGCTACTATCTATCTGATTACTCTTTTATCTTTCTGCTCATCATTAATGTTTTTGTTCTTAATTCTTCCACACCCTGTAACTCCTTGTGTTTCGGTGGCATTACTACTTCGCTTAGAGTCTTTTAGATTAAAAAAAAGTTATTAGTAATCTCTTGAAGTACTTTCGGCGTAAAGAATTATGTTCTTTTTTTTTAATTAGGGTGACATTTGTAAATTTTAATTCGGAACACCATTAATTATGCCAACGTTTGTTTAACAAGTCGAATGAGCGTGAACCTGATTAATAAAAGTCAAAGAAAACAAAAGTAAAAAATCTAACAATGTCCCTCATTGCTCTAAAACATGATATGTGATGTAGTCCCTCGTGATGGCACTAAATTCTGTTCCTGCGTCTTATAGAAAAAAAAAACAAAAACATGTGAACGCAAATTTGTTGACTGTTGGTGTAAATTGCCAAATGAGAGAAAGAAAGACGACCGAAGTCTGTGTTCTAGCGTCAGGTTATTATACTGCCTTCCACCAGAGAACATCTTAGTTCTGTGCGCAACCGGAAGACGACTCATGAGTCAGCCCACACGCTTAGTTTACAATCTTCTTCCTCCCAGAAGAAGATTGCACAGCGAAAAACTTCCACAGCGAAAAACTCACCGGAAGACTCTCTCGTCCTCGATACATACCAAAACTCTTTGTTTTATATTTCACGTTTTGTGTGAGGGTACGCTTTCGGATCCGTCCCGATAGGCTTCTAGAATCACAGAGAATTTTCTAGAAAGGACCCGATTTCTCCCGAAAGTCCTTTATTTATTTGTTTATTTAGCGGATCAGATTCACGGTCTAATTATAACTCGCACTGATCGATCGCATTTACCAGTGAAAGCCTAGCGTGTCTCTGCTAGCCGTGTTGACCTTTCTCACTGAGGGGGTTGACATTAAAAGGCTTTTCACCGAATAACTTCCGATTTTTTTGTTTTCTGTTTTTGTTTTTTGTTTTTTTGTTTTGGGGTTTTTTTTGGGGGGTGATGGGTTGTGACTGGATGACAAGTTAGCTCACGTAGTAGTAATTCCTAGTGTTGCTAAAATTCGTTTTTTTTTTTTCTTATTTTCTTTTTCTTTTTAAAAGAACCTAATATAAATTTACTATAAAATTTCTCACACGATATCCATTAAATAACAAAGGCACCAATATTTTTTTTTTATTTTTAGCCACGTGGAACGAAAGCATTCCCTCGTGAAACTGAAGTACTTAAGAAGCCCTTTAGTTTCTCAAGGGAATGCTGGGAAAAAAATAAATCGAACGGTAGTTTTGAATTTAACAGTTTTGCACGTCTCCTGTCATCTTTGACGCCTGAAAAGCTGAAGCAAAACGGTATTATACAGTTTACCTTTCTATCCTAAACTCAGCGGA
The DNA here is from genome assembly GCA_903632075.3 of Acanthosepion pharaonis. Taxonomy (NCBI): domain Eukaryota; kingdom Metazoa; phylum Mollusca; class Cephalopoda; order Sepiida; family Sepiidae; genus Acanthosepion; species Acanthosepion pharaonis. Next base: position 590,377 of record CAHIKZ030001566.1, on the reverse strand, counting down.
ACATGTCAGAAGTAGGACCGGAAGTGACTAAACCTCATCCTCAGTGGTATTATGGAGGGTCGAACCAAACGAATATCGAAACACAACATTATTTACATTGTTCGGACTGTTTTTTCTCATCTTTGCCATATTCACGACGCTTTGGCCTTCTTCAGGTGATTGGAATTTCGAACTTAACCCTTTATTTCGTCCAGCGGGAAGAATTTCTAAATTTTTTCATTTTCTTCTGGATGTTTTAGTTATACCCTTTAACTCAACTCTTCAAGTTTCTGTTCGCCACTACCGTAGTCAGGTATTCGACTAACAACTCTTTGGGTCAAGTCACTGGATCCAACGAACATTCTTATCCACTGAGCCATGTGTCCTACGTGGAACTCGAACAATCTACCCCTGAAAAAATAAAGGGCCCCGTTCAAATTTTGTTACCTGAATTATTTCAGCATCGAGAACAGTTGAAACGTTGTAAATATGACAATAAAGATGAGGACAACAGTCTGAATAATGTAAATAGTGTAAATAGTTACAATACTTCATCTGAGAAATAGAGACAGATGTTGAAGGTGAATATGGCAATAAAGATGAGGACAACAGTCTGAATAATGTAAATAGTGTAAATAGTTACAATACCTCATCTGAGAAATAGAGACAGATGTTGAAGGTGAATATGGCAATAAAGATGAGGACAACAGTCCGAACAATGTAAATAGTGTAAATAGTTAAAATACCTCATCTGAGAAATAGAGACAGATGTTGAAGGTGAATATGGCAATAAAGATGAGGAAAACAGTCTGAATAATGTAAATAGTGTAAATAGTTACAATACCTCATCTGAGAAATAGAGACAGATGTTGAAGGTGAATATGGCAATAAAGATGAGGACAACAGTCCGAACAATGTAAATAGTGTAAATAGTTAAAATACCTCATCTGAGAAATAGAGACAGATGTTGAAGGTGAATATGGTAATAAAGATGAGGACAACAGTCCGAACAATGTAAATAGTGTAAATAGTTACAATACCTCATCTGAGAAATAGAGACAGATGTTGAAGGTGAATATGGCAATAAAGATGAGGACAACAGTCCGAACAATGTAAATAGTGTAAATAGTTAAAATACCTCATCTGAGAAATAGAGACAGATGTTGAAGGTGAATATGGCAATAAAGATGAGGACAACAGTCCAAACAATGTAAATAGTGTAAATAGTTACAATACCTCATCTGAGAAATAGAGACAGATGTTGAAGGTGAATATGGCAATAAAGATGAGGACAACAGTCCGAACAATGTAAATAGTGTAAATAGTTAAAATACCTCATCTGAGAAATAGAGACAGATGTTGAAGGTGAATATGGCAATAAAGATGAGGACAACAGTCCAAACAATGTAAATAGTGTAAATAGTTACAATACCTCATCTGAGAAATAGAGACAGATGTTGAAGGTGAATATGGCAATAAAGATGAGGACAACAGTCCAAACAATGTAAATAGTGTAAATAGTTAAAATACCTCATCTGAGAAATAGAGACAGATGTTGAAGGTGAATATGGCAATAAAGATGAGGACAACAGTCCAAACAATGTAAATAGTGTAAATAGTTACAATACCTCATCTGAGAAATAGAGACAGATGTTGAAGGTGAATATGGCAATAAAGATGAGGACAACAGTCCAAACAATGTAAATAGTGTAAATAGTTAAAATACCTCATCTGAGAAATAGAGACAGATGTTGAAGGTGAATATGGCAATAAAGATGAGGACAACAGTCCAAACAATGTAAATAGTGTAAATAGTTACAATACCTCATCTGAGAAATAGAGACAGATGTTGAAGGTGAATATGGCAATAAAGATGAGGACAACAGTCCAAACAATGTAAATAGTGTAAATAGTTACAATACCTCATCTGAGAAATAGAGACAGATGTTGAAGGTGAATATGGCAATAAAGATGAGGACAACAGTCCAAACAATGTAAATAGTGTAAATAGTTACAATACCTCATCTGAGAAATAGAGACAGATGTTGAAGGTGAATATGGCAATAAAGATGAGGACAACAGTCCAAACAATGTAAATAGTGTAAATAGTTAAAATACCTCATCTGAGAAATAGAGACAGATGTTGAAGGTGAATATGGCAAAAAGATGAGGACAACAGTCCAAACAATGTAAATAGTGTAAATAGTTACAATACCTCATCTGAGAAATAGAGACAGATGTTGAAGGTGAATATGGCAATAAAGATGAGGACAACAGTCCAAACAATGTAAATAGTGTAAATAGTTACAATACCTCATCTGAGAAATAGAGACAGATGTTGAAGGTGAATATGGCAATAAAGATGAGGACAACAGTCCAAACAATGTAAATAGTGTAAATAGTTACAATACCTCATCTGAGAAATAGAGACAGATGTTGAAGGTGAATATGGCAATAAAGATGAGGACAACAGTCCAAACAATGTAAATAGTGTAAATAGTTACAATACCTCATCTGAGAAATAGAGACAGATGTTGAAGGTGAATATGGCAATAAAGATGAGGACAACAGTCCAAACAATGTAAATAGTGTAAATAGTTACAATACCTCATCTGAGAAATAGAGACAGATGTTGAAGGTGAATATGGCAATAAAGATGAGGACAACAGTCCAAACAATGTAAATAGTGTAAATAGTTACAATACCTCATCTGAGAAATAGAGACAGATGTTGAAGGTGAATATGGCAATAAAGATGAGGACAACAGTCCAAACAATGTAAATAGTGTAAATAGTTACAATACTCATCATCTGAGAAATAGAGACAGATGTTGAAGGTGAATATGGCAATAAAGATGAGGACAACAGTCCAAACAATGTAAATAGTGTAAATAGTTACAATACCTCATCTGAGAAATAGAGACAGATGTTGAAGGTGAATATGGCAATAAAGATGAGGACAACAGTCCAAACAATGTAAATAGTGTAAATAGTTACAATACCTCATCTGAGAAATAGAGACAGATGTTGAAGGTGAATATGGCAAATAAAGATGAGGACAACAGTCCAAACAATGTAAATAGTGTAAATAGTTACAATACCTCATCTGAGAAATAGAGACAGATGTTGAAGGTGAATATGGCAATAAAGATGAGGACAACAGTCCAAACAATGTAAATAGTGTAAATAGTTACAATACCTCATCTGAGAAATAGAGACAGATGTTGAAGGTGAATATGGCAATAAAGATGAGGACAACAGTCCAAACAATGTAAATAGTGTAAATAGTTACAATACCTCATCTGAGAAATAGAGACAGATGTTGAAGGTGAATATGGCAATAAAGATGAGGACAACAGTCCAAACAATGTAAATAGTGTAAATAGTTACAATACCTCATCTGAGAAATAGAGACAGATGTTGAAGGTGAATATGGCAATAAAGATGAGGACAACAGTCCAAACAATGTAAATAGTGTAAATAGTTAAAATACCTCATCTGAGAAATAGAGACAGATGTTGAAGGTGAATATGGCAATAAAGATGAGGACAACAGTCCAAACAATGTAAATAGTGTAAATAGTTACAATACCTCATCTGAGAAATAGAGACAGATGTTGAAGGTGAATATGGCAATAAAGATGAGGACAACAGTCCAAACAATGTAAATAGTGTAAATAGTTACAATACCTCATCTGAGAAATAGAGACAGATGTTGAAGGTGAATATGGCAATAAAGATGAGGACAACAGTCCAAACAATGTAAATAGTGTAAATAGTTACAATACCTCATCTGAGAAATAGAGACAGATGTTGAAGGTGAATATGGCAATAAAGATGAGGACAACAGTCCAAACAATGTAAATAGTGTAAATAGTTACAATACCTCATCTGAGAAATAGAGACAGATGTTGAAGGTGAATATGGCAATAAAGATGAGGACAACAGTCCAAACAATGTAAATAGTGTAAATAGTTACAATACCTCATCTGAGAAATAGAGACAGATGTTGAAGGTGAATATGGCAATAAAGATGAGGACAACAGTCCAAACAATGTAAATAGTGTAAATAGTTACAATACCTCATCTGAGAAATAGAGACAGATGTTGAAGGTGAATATGGCAATAAAGATGAGGACAACAGTCCAAACAATGTAAATAGTGTAAATAGTTACAATACCTCATCTGAGAAATAGAGACAGATGTTGAAGGTGAATATGGCAATAAAGATGAGGACAACAGTCCAAACAATGTAAATAGTGTAAATAGTTACAATACCTCATCTGAGAAATAGAGACAGATGTTGAAGGTGAATATGGCAATAAAGATGAGGACAACAGTCCAAACAATGTAAATAGTGTAAATAGTTACAATACCTCATCTGAGAAATAGAGACAGATGTTGAAGGTGAATATGGCAATAAAGATGAGGACAACAGTCCAAACAATGTAAATAGTGTAAATAGTTAAAATACCTCATCTGAGAAATAGAGACAGATGTTGAAGGTGAATATGGTAATAAAGATGAGGACAACAGTCCAAACAATGTAAATAGTGTAAATAGTTACAATACCTCATCTGAGAAATAGAGACAGATGTTGAAGGTGAATATGGCAATAAAGATGAGGACAACAGTCCAAACAATGTAAATAGTGTAAATAGTTACAATACCTCATCTGAGAAATAGAGACAGATGTTGAAGGTGAATATGGCAATAAAGATGAGGACAACAGTCCAAACAATGTAAATAGTGTAAATAGTTACAATACCTCATCTGAGAAATAGAGACAGATGTTGAAGGTGAATATGGCAATAAAGATGAGGACAACAGTCCAAACAATGTAAATAGTGTAAATAGTTACAATACCTCATCTGAGAAATAGAGACAGATGTTGAAGGTGAATATGGCAATAAAGATGAGGACAACAGTCCAAACAATGTAAATAGTGTAAATAGTTACAATACCTCATCTGAGAAATAGAGACAGATGTTGAAGGTGAATATGGCAATAAAGATGAGGACAACAGTCCAAACAATGTAAATAGTGTAAATAGTTACAATACCTCATCTGAGAAATAGAGACAGATGTTGAAGGTGAATATGGCAATAAAGATGAGGACAACAGTCCAAACAATGTAAATAGTGTAAATAGTTACAATACCTCATCTGAGAAATAGAGACAGATGTTGAAGGTGAATATGGCAATAAAGATGAGGACAACAGTCCAAAACAATGTAAATAGTGTAAATAGTTACAATACCTCATCTGAGAAATAGAGACAGATGTTGAAGGTGAATATGGCAATAAAGATGAGGACAACAGTCCAAACAATGTAAATAGTGTAAATAGTTACAATACCTCATCTGAGAAATAGAGACAGATGTTGAAGGTGAATATGGCAATAAAGATGAGGACAACAGTCCAAACAATGTAAATAGTGTAAATAGTTAAAATACCTCATCTGAGAAATAGAGACAGATGTTGAAGGTGAATATGGTAATAAAGATGAGGACAACAGTCCAAACAATGTAAATAGTGTAAATAGTTACAATACCTCATCTGAGAAATAGAGACAGATGTTGAAGGTGAATATGGCAATAAAGATGAGGACAACAGTCCAAACAATGTAAATAGTGTAAATAGTTACAATACCTCATCTGAGAAATAGAGACAGATGTTGAAGGTGAATATGGCAATAAAGATGAGGACAACAGTCCAAACAATGTAAATAGTGTAAATAGTTACAATACCTCATCTGAGAAATAGAGACAGATGTTGAAGGTGAATATGGCAATAAAGATGAGGACAACAGTCCAAACAATGTAAATAGTGTAAATAGTTAAAATACCTCATCTGAGAAATAGAGACAGATGTTGAAGGTGAATATGGCAATAAAGATGAGGACAACAGTCCAAACAATGTAAATAGTGTAAATAGTTACAATACCTCATCTGAGAAATAGAGACAGATGTTGAAGGTGAATATGGCAATAAAGATGAGGACAACAGTCCAAACAATGTAAATAGTGTAAATAGTTACAATACCTCATCTGAGAAATAGAGACAGATGTTGAAGGTGAATATGGCAATAAAGATGAGGACAACAGTCCAAACAATGTAAATAGTGTAAATAGTTACAATACCTCATCTGAGAAATAGAGACAGATGTTGAAGGTGAATATGGCAATAAAGATGAGGACAACAGTCCAAACAATGTAAATAGTGTAAATAGTTAAAAATACCTCATCTGAGAAATAGAGACAGATGTTGAAGGTGAATATGGCAATAAAGATGAGGACAACAGTCCAAACAATGTAAATAGTGTAAATAGTTACAATACCTCATCTGAGAAATAGAGACAGATGTTGAAGGTGAATATGGCAATAAAGATGAGGACAACAGTCCAAACAATGTAAATAGTGTAAATAGTTACAATACCTCATCTGAGAAATAGAGACAGATGTTGAAGGTGAATATGGCAATAAAGATGAGGATAACAGTCCGAACAATGTAAATAGTGTAAATAGTTACAATACCTCATCTGAGTAATAGAGACAGATGTTGAAGGTGAATATGGCAATAAAGATGAGGACAACAGTCCAAACAATGTAAATAGTTATAATACCTCATCTGAGAAATAGAGACAGATATTGAAGGTGAATATGGCAATAAAGATGAGGATAACAGTCCGAACAATGTAAATAGTGTACATAGTTACAATACCTCATCTGAGAAATAGAGACAGATGTTGAACGTGAATATGGCAATAACGATGAGGACAACAGTCTAAACAAATGTAAATAGTGTAAATAGTTACAATACCTCATCTCAGTAATAGAGACACATGTTGAAGGTGAATATGGCAATAAAGATGAGGACAACAGTCCAAACAATGTAAATAGTGTAAATAGTTACAATACCTCATCTCAGTAATAGAGACACATGTTGAAGGTGAATATGGCAATAAAGATGAGGACAACAGTCCAAACAATGTAAATAGTGTAAATAGTTACAATACCCCATCTGAGAAATAGAGACAGATGTTGAAGGTGAATATGAAAAATAAAGATGAGGACAACAGTCCAAACAATGTAAATAGTGTAAATAGTTACAATACCTCATCTGAGAAATAGAGACAGATGTTGAAGGTGAATATGGCAATAAAGATGAGGACAACAGTCCAAACAATGTAAATAGTGTAAATAGTTACAATACCTCATCTGAGAAATAGAGACAGATGTTGAAGGTGAATATGGCAATAAAGATGAGGACAACAGTCCGAACAATGTAAATAGTGTAAATAGTTACAATACTTCATCTGAGAAATAGAGACAGATGTTGAAGGTGAATATGGTAATAAAGATGAGGAAAACAGTCTGAATAATGTAAATAGTGTAAATGTGTAAATACAATACCTCATCTGAGAAATAGAGACAGATGTTGAAGGTGAATATGGCAATAAAGATGAGGACAACAGTCCGAAACAATGTAAATAATTAAAATACAATTTTTCTCAGAAATATAGACAGAAACGAAGATATGTCCAGTCGGAAAAATTTGAAAGCAGTGATCCAAACTATGTAATGCATGTTTGATTGTCATAGATATCAATCCGCTGTCAAAGTCAGTCAATAGAGAAAGAAAACCTTTTGTTTTACTGTTTATACATTTTTTTTTTTTAGATTTTTGTCAACATTTCTTGAGGGAGTAAGTGTGTCATTTTCATTGCTTTTTTTTTTTCTTTATCGTTACAGAAACGTTGTCCTTCGTTTGCCTGAGGCTGGCGGAATTGGTGATCTTGGACCGGTCAGCTTACGGAACACCCTTTTCCTTCTCTTCACTTGGGTTATAATTTATTTCTGTTTGAAGAATGGCGTAAAAAGTTCAGGCAAGGTAATTAATTCATTTATACCCGTTTTCATTTTTTGTGGAGCCAATTTTTGTTTTAATTTTAAGAGGCCATTTTTTCTTGATTATATACAAATGTAGACAGGTAAAAAAAATACTCTTATGAAAATTTTAATTCTATAAACTGGGTCTATATCTCTGAGCCTTATCCTCTCAACCCGTCGTTTAATTATTTATTTATTTATTAATTACTGACGTTACCTTTGATGTTTTTACGTGATTGTGCCACAATTTGGAACCAGAGCTAACTTTATTGAACCGGTTTTATTTATTTAGTATAAAATTATACCGACCTAAGGTGTCGAATAAAGATAAAATAATTTTTATTTTAAAATTCTTAAAATTTGTTGGATAGAACGTTGAAATTAAAACCAAAGGTCAAAACTCCTTTCAAAATTAAAAAAGTTTCAGTCGGCTCGAATGTTTATTCTATACAGATGTCTAATAAAATAAAATTGTTGTGGTATTGAAAGCCTAAATCAACCCCGTATATTTTTTAAACTTTTTTCAGATACAACAGCAAAAAACAAAGACAGAAACAACATGGAGGAACACAAAAACGCTTTTATAACAACAAGACTAATATTTATATTTGTATAATGATGTGGGGTTACTATTTTTATTGGTGTCATGTCCCTTTGACTGAAGTTTTTACTAATGAAATATTTTTTTTTATCTGAGCTCATAAAAAATGAAAGAACTTGCCGCTCAAAATGTTCCCTGTGAGAAAGTTGAATGAATTCTGTAAAAATGAGAATATGTTGAGTAAAAACAGTATAAAAATAAAAGTTGAAGATTTTGAATATTCCGTAATGTTTGTGTAATTAAGTTTCCGTTGCTTTTGAATATTCATAATATTAATGTTATACATATTTGAAAGAATTTCGTATGTTTGTAATGTAGTTTGGATATTTTCGTATGTACGTGTATGTAGTGCGATGTTTTGAATATGTTTTCAAATATAGCGTCCGTCAGCATAATACGTCAGACGGCGATTTCTTTTTTTAACATCTGAGTTTTTGTACAGACAAAAATAATTCAAGGAAGATAAAAAAAAACGAACTATGTCTGGTATTTATAAAGCCTTAATCAAAAAGTAGGCTCGAAAAAACAATTTTGACAGATTTTGGCTATATTTTTTTTTTTTTGGTTATCACCAAGAACTTAATTGATGGTTAACGACCATGATTAAATAATCTCAAAATTCAGTCAATATTTCCTGGAAATAATGTAAAATATTCAGAAATTATGTGATCTATATTTTGCATATTTGTACAACAATTGATATTGATAAAAAAAAATAATTTGATTTAAATAGAAAAAAACTGTGGTTTCGTTATTAAATAAACCAATTTATTTTGAAATTTTTTTATATTGATATAGGTCATTTCCTTAATATTTTTCCCTACCTTATGTTGATTGTATCTTCTCATTCATGAAAAAATCACACTTTTTTTAAATTTGGAAGGAATCAAATTTTACATCATCCCTAAATGGGATAAACTCCTTAACATCAAGGTAAGCTGCGAAAAAAGCTTTTTGTATAATTAGGCTATTGTAAAATCCAATCGTATCATGAAAATATACGTGGTTGACTCAAAAAAAAATATATATATATATATATATATATATATATATATATATATATATATATATAATTGTTTGAGAAAAAGAACAAATGGAGTACAAATCCAGTTTTTTTTTAACTTAAAAGAAGTTAACAAAACCCCTACAGTAAAATGGAAAATATTAAAAGACTAGAACTTGTAAATCTTTAAATGAACCGTGTTTCCTATGTTTACCGGAAAATTTTCAAATAATCAAATTTGCTAAAAAAAACTGTTAAATCAAAGGACTGAATTAATAGTAAACTGCCGACACAATTCATCTTTTACCTTAAAATATAGTTACATTTTTATATAAAAAACAATTACGTATTACAATTCTATAGCCAAAATTTTATTAGTATATAATATTCCACCATCTATGGCTAATTACCTTATTTGATTTATTCAACTTAAATATTGATATGTTTTGCCGTTTATTAGCATTGTATATAGATGTTTCCAAATATTAGCATTGTATATAGATGTTCCACATTTTAATTTATGGGATAATAAATTTAAAAGATACCTGAATATAAAAGAAAAATATTTTTTAAATTTTTTTCTGTTAACTGTATGTTTGATTAATCCATCCCACCCCTTCAACAGATACAACGTCATATTTGGCTATAATGACGATAAATTTGTCACTGCCACATACTCCACAATCGTCAATAATGACATGTCTATGTGCCGTTTATCTTGGCATGAAAAATAAATCACCGGCCTCCATCCTGTGACCATATTTTTCTATTTAGCGTAGATCTGACATTTAATTGGTTAATCTAGACATACCCACAAGTATATTTTTAATTCTGATTTTTTACCTCCCCTCTTTAACTGTCGGAAAAGAGGAAACGGTTTGTTTTTAAATTTCCTTAAAAATCATTTTATCACCATTTACCAACCATCAACAATCATTGTATTGAAACATGAAACGAGTTGTAATTTTTTAAAATATTTATATTAAAATCTCTTATAATAAAAATTATATATATATATATATATATATATATATATATATATTTGATAAAATATAGTTTAAACATATGCAATATTTAATGGTAAAAAAGTGCTCAATTTAAGGATAGAGCTACTGTAAATATAAAAGTGGACACTGGGGTGAAAAAATTAACTGTGTTTTATTCGGAGGTCACTGAAATTTTTTACTAACCAAATACAAACTGATATTGAGGATGGCGAATTCATGTCACTTTTGTCAAGTTTGAAATTCACTTGGCGGGATACAAAAAATATACAAAAATCAACATAATGACAAGAAAATATATGTTTCTCATTTCTGTCAACGTTGTATCATATATTTTAAAAGTTATTCCGGTTTAAAGCGGAACAACCTTTTCAGGTGGTTAGGTCTCAGAGCGATATATTCTGGTAGTCAGACTCATTAATGAAAACCCAGCAAATATATATATATATATATATATATATATATATATATATATATATATATATATATATATAAGAACAATAAGATATATAATCCGGTGTTCTTATAGATATTTTTTTTTTTACAAAATAAACCCCTTCTATCAAATGTAAATTTACAGAGCATTAATATTATAAATTAATTGATTTAAAATAGACTTTTTCGTACAAATCAATTTCTAACAAATTTCAAAAATGGAAGCTAAATGTGGCGAATTTAATTTTGTAATTAAATTAAAAATATTAATTCCATTTCATCCTCAAGCGAATTTTGGAGTAACTTTTTAAATTACTATTTTTTTAAGTTTTTTTAAACCCAAAAATTTTAAAATATTAAATGAATAGTTTTTTGGATGATAAGAACTAATGTCTTCAATTTCTTACAAATTATATTAACCGATTTTATATTCCATTTTATAATATGGTTAAAACTGTGTGTGTGTATATTTAAATCAATTAATTTATAATATATTTATATATATATATATATATATATGGATTTTGAACAATAAAAAATATTAAAAAAATTAAAATCTTCAGACACAGATTAATATATTATTAATATTCTTTCGTTTTTTTTATTATTATTTCATTTAGATTCCTCGATTAGTTTCGGACAAAATGGCCATCATCAGGAGAAGAAATATTTCTGCTTTTGGTAGCATTAAACTATGAAAATAATATATATATATATATATATATAAAAGTGAACATAGATAAAACATTTAGAGGCTGATATATACAGAAAAAAATAGGAATTCAATCTAAGTGTTGACTGTTATTTCACTTTTATATTTACACACGCTCTATCTCTGAAATTGAGCACTTTATCCCATAAATATAGCACATCTTAAGACTATATTTCTTTATATATATATATATATATATATATATATATACATATTCCTTCTTTCCGTCGATTATATATATATATATATATATATATATATATATATATATATCCTTGGAAAGACAAATTAAAAGACTTTTCCTTGGAAGCATTTATGTATATTGAATCGCCTCGGAAATTGTGTCGCATTGTGTGTCACAGTGTTCTGGAGAGTTTCAAGAAATGTTGCATGGTTGCTGGAATGCATTTAAAGCATTTACCTAATTAATCAGTTTTAAACAAATGGAATTGTAATAAATAAAGGTACATATATAATTAACAAATCGGAGACTTCAGAAGGCCATGGTAATATTTTATTTCGCAAAATCGATAATTCGATTTCGCTACGTCAAACTTGGCGGTTTCAAAACAATCAACGAATTCCTGAAATAATTTTTGAATCCATTCATTGTTTGAAAACCGCTAATCTCGATTTTGCGAAATAAAATATTACCATGGATTTCTGAAGCATCCGATGTGTTAATTATCACTTGCTCTGTTATTACATTGAGCTCTCGGGATTTATATCCTCCCTGGAATTATCCATACGGATTACCAATTAACTTTATCATTATATCCATATTTTACATTAATTGTACATCACCTAGTTTCATGCCGAAGCAATTTTTAAGTTCTGGAATTATTATATTTATTTTTATTTATAAATAAGCATAGAAATGAATACAATATGGCAACCAGTAATAAGGAGTGCCAGAGAAAAGCGATAAAAACAAAAATTGCAATATGAGCTCTTGTAAGAAAACATGCAATAACAGCAAAAATTGCAATATGAGCACTGGTAAAAATGGTTGCTGAAGACATTAGCTTTATAAGTCCCAGAAATTCATACACAGATGTCCTCAAGCACAGTGGTTAGTTAGATCCAGTGACAGGACCCAAAGAGAGTGAGTTCAATACCTGGTTAAGGCAGCGGAGAACTTGGAGAGGCGAATTAATATCCAAACTGATAAATATATCCATTAAACATGGTACGTGGAACTAGAACAGTCTACCCCAGTGAGCGAAATAAAGGGTTCAGTTCGACATTCCAACCGCCTGAAGAAGGCCGGAGCGTACAACGGCCGAAACGTGATAAATGTGTCAAAAAAGATGAGGATGATAGTCCGAACAATGTAAATAGTGTACATCTCAGAAATATAGAGGGATAATAAATTTTTTCTTTATTTTACAAATAATTTCTATTTTATTTTATATTTTATTTTATATTTATATTATAGTAACGTAAAATACGGTCTCTTTTGCTTCCTTTTTTTTATATCCTGGGTATGATGATCAACTACATCTGGCAGTAAGGCCTTTGATCGGGCGGTTTTTTGAGGAGTGTGGAAAAACCTTTTAATTACTGTTGTTCCCAGGTCCACTCTGACCCGGGGTAGTAGCACCCGTTAGGGTCCCAGCTATGGGCAAATAGTGAGCCCCCAAACAAAAGCACTATGAAAGTATAAAAATACAATAGTAAAAATAACAGTAATGTACTTTTATATAAAAAAATGTCCTAAAGTACATAATCAGCAATATCTTTTATCTGTATTTGAAGGCATATAAATGCGTTCAAAATATTTAGTTGAATCCATAAAATTGTGTGCATGTTTCGATTTCGACATTAACCCATAGAGGTGTTCATATGCCGTTAAACAAACCCAAACAACCAACATGAATTTTCATGACATTAATCCATATAATATTCTACAATTTCTTAAAGAAATCGAACTGTATTCCAAAATATAACTTCAACAAAACTACAACATAAAACACATATCACCGCTTTTAGTAATTACGTCCATATAAACAGGTATATGTATAAAGTCCTGGGTATGACGATAAACTACATCCGGCAGCAAGGCCTTTGATTAGGAGGCTTTGAGGAGCATGGAACCACCTCTTAATTTCTGGTGTTCCCAAGTCCACCCTGACCCAGGGTGGTAGCACCTGTCAGGGTCCCAGCTATGGGTAAATAGTTCCCACCCACAAAAGGGTTCAAAACACTATGAAAGTATAAAAATATGTTTTAATACCAGCAATACACTTTTTAAAAAATTATTGCTAGCAATACTTTTTTGAAAAAAATATTACCAGCAATACATTTTTGAAAAAAATATTACCAATACATTTTCTGGAAAAAAAATTATTACCAACAATAAAAATCTCGTTGGAATTAAATAACCCATTGAGGTTGATATACCGTAAAACAAACCAAAGCAAAGAAAACCGTATATGCACAAATGCTGAGTATCATTCCCATGGTATGGATTCAATTGTGAAAGCAGAATAACATATATCATATTTTTTAAAGGGGCTCCCAAGAAAAAATTATTTAGGTTTTAATTTTTTTTAAGCATTTCACCCCAAGAAGGCGGGAAGCCACTTTTCTCGCAAGGGGTTACAGAAAATATAGAGCGAGATCAGATAGGAGTGATAGAAGAAAGGATGAGGAAAGGGTAGTGGATAGATCAAGGCAACTGGAGATGTCGATTGACATTACACTTGAATAACTGGAGATTATAGCTCTCAGGGAAACTGGAATAGGGAAGGAGTTCCACAGGCGAGAGGTGCGAGACATGAGAAGCTATTGGAGTAAAGAGACGGCTACATTTAAGAGTTTCAACAGTGAAGGGGTAAGAGCGGGATGCTAGCCTCGTCGGGCCTTGAACTCATGAAGTCTGGGAACCAGCAAATACAGCTCTTCGAGCAATTACCATGAAAGTATTTGTTAGAACAGACAGAGAGAAATTTGGTGCGTTTGTGAGAAAGTGACTGTAGACAAGATGCTCTACATCAAATTTTATTATTGCATATCCGCCTCTGGAGCCTATCAAGAAACCCGAGGCAAACAGAAGGGGCATTAAGGGGGGCGTTAAAAAATCGAATCAAATAAGAAAAGCAGTTGATGTCAAAATAAAACTATTGGGTTGGTCAGATAATTTATTTAAGTAAAGCTAATTAATGTACATTTCGGCCAACTCAATAATTTCTCTTTTACGATAAAAAAAAAAAAATACAAAAAATAAACAACTTTCTCATGACTTCCATGTTGTAGGTTTGGGCCGATGCTGCTACTCAGATCTTTTATTCGCTGGGTCCCGCCTTTGGAGGTCTTATCACCATGTCCAGTTACAACAAATTTAATAACAATTGCTACAGGTAAGCGACACCAAATCGATTGAAATATAAATTTTTCTCAGACAATTATTTTTCACATGGACTTGTGCCCTTGCACATGACTTAGCGAATAAATAAATAAGCCTAACCCTTGGATCAATATTTAACAAGTTAATCCGACTGCCCATGAATATTATAACGAGTTTGATCCCGACTTGGATTTCTACATCTTAGCCTTTTGCCAGAATTAAAAAAAAAAAAAAAAACTTCCTTTTATATGTCGTATATTTTTTTAATCATTTCACCCCAAGCAAGGCAATAAAGCCACTAAGACGAAATGAAGAAAAAAATGATATTTTATCTTCAAGCTAAAAACACATAGTCGCAAGGTTTTTTGTGCGTAAGTGAATGTAACAAACTCTACCGGAATTCGAACCCGGCTCTTCGATTTCTCATTTCGAGCTGTCATCCGTTGCAACACATTAATCCATTTAACTCCTTATTTGAGGTAAAATGGTTCGAAAGAAGAATTTTGATAGGCACCAAAAATTGGAGTCCAGATTCAATGTGACTGAGTTTGCTTTATTTTTATTTTTTTATTTTATTTTTTTTTAATTTATAATGAAAATGATATTTAAATGCTGCAGAATTATTCTATTCGTTTTATTTTTCTTCTAGGGACGCTTTGTCAGTAGCGCTCATCAACTGCGGCACGAGTGTCTTTGGAGGATTTGTAATCTTTTCAGTCCTTGGCTATATGTCATATACGACTGGAAGGCCTGTTGAAAGTGTCGTCGATAGTGGTGAGTGCTTTTCTCAAGCTTCCTGCTTGTTTTTCTCTTATTAGGAGTCTCTCTTTCGATAAAATAACTGATGTCAGATTGATCATACATACATACATAGAGAGTGAGATATGTATGTATCTTCAGATAGAGATATGGTTTTACAACGACGACGTTAACGAGAAGGCTTACGTTTTACATGAATGACCATAGTTCAATCTCAGAACATTTTGTCCATATTCTCAGTTTAGACAGATTTTAGTCGAAAATACATCAGTACTTCATCAAAACAATAATAGGCAAAAACGTAAAATTCTGGAATCCCCTTATATAAGGTAATTGCGGCAAAAAATGAAGTTAACTATGATTATATCAACAAAGTTCTTAAATGCTTGTAGCAGCAAAGTTTTATATAAAAATACGAAATTAAAATATTATAATTAAAAACTTTTTTTTAAAAATTACAAAAGTCACTTCCCTTGCATAAATGAGAGAGAAAATTGAATTTGAAAAGCTGTAAAGGAACAGTGAAAAAATATTTTTAATTTACGGAGCTGCTGTATACACATCTACAGATATTTTAACCCTTTGACAATTGTCTCAGATGAGATTGAAGGTACTTAGGGAAAAGAAAATAATTTGAAAGAAAATTTTAGTATTTTTTTTTATCAATTTTTTACAGCCACCAAGAAATTAATTTGTGGGCGTGAAAGGATTAAAACTAAAATAAATAAACAAAATACTGCTAAATTATTTAACCAAACCTGCTTGAATGAAAATATGCCGTCTAATATATATATATATATATATATATATATATATATATATAATGGCAAAGTTGAAAAAATTTACTTGTAACGCGTTTCGACCTTTAGGACTTCATCAGACTAAATTTGTTATGTTGGTACGACTACACATGCGCACGGATAAGGAATGCTGAGGATTTGAGAATTTTCTAAAATTTTTAGTTTTTTAGATTTTTTTTATATATCTAGCCGAATTGATTTAGAGTTTTTTTATTTTCCTTTACATCACTTTTGTTAGTAGGTATCTCACATTGTGATAACAAATTCAGCTAGATATAAAAATTTAAAAAATCTAAAATTTTAAAACTCGAAAGCGCTCGCATATACAGGACATTGGGACATTTTTGCATACTTAATGTCCAGTAAAGAAAACAGGAACATAAGAAAAATTGAATAAAAAGCATAATCGCAGTACCTCGTCAGCCGTCTTTAATGAAATAGTATATATATATATATATATATATATATATATATATATATATATATATATATATATGCGCAAGTATGCAGAAAAATAGGAAGGAACACGTCAGGTAAATAATCCGGAGTTCCTTAGGCAGTGCTCCATACAGAAGTAGAGCTTATAATATAATATTTAAAAAAAAATATGATTCCTTCGCTACATAAAGTTCTCATGTTTCAAAAACGAGAGCCGAAACCATCAATATAATTATTAAAATTAAGTTGAATCAAAGTGTTGGGTCCCGTTTCATCTTCAAGTGAAAATTTAGGAATAAGCTATCTTGTGGTTTGCGCGTGTTTATAAGTATGGTCCATTGCAACATTAATTACTATAGAAACGGCTGGGCCGGCCATCTTGGTTAGGTGGTCAGACTGTTAATTCTTATCTACAGATTCGTCACCTTCGGAAAGGTTATGCCAAGGTAGAGTGGGGTATCTATTTCAAAGCTAATGGTGGCGGTCACCGTCTAGTTTACAGCGGAAGAAATTTCATGGCGCGACGCCAGGTCGTTAAGTGTCGAGAGGATTTTGTTTTATTATTATCTGTCTGTTTATCTCTTTATTTATTTGTTTATTCTAATGGCTGTTCCATATACAAACGTGTTGCACTGAACTACAATTTGTTTTTGACGACCTCACAAAGGGTTTTTTCTATTTAATGATTTGGCTAAGCTTTTAAGACTTTTATTAAACTATGGAATACGATCCAATTCATCAGACATAGGTCTGAGGAATTGGATCGTATTTACGATTCCAATGGAATAAATTATGACCATGGAATATTAGTGTTTAAAAAAATTTTCATTATATATATATATATATATATATATATATATATATATATATATATATATAAATCAGAAAAGAAAACCGCAAACGTTTTTTATTATAATGTGGATTTTTTAAATATACATTATTATATTCATATTATACTTTATTTTTTATATTTTTGCTACACGGGTTTCGGGTCTTGTGACTGTCATCAGGCGAAGAATGATTTTTTTCACACCTTATTTAAGGGAATTAACTTTTTTCTTATGTTTTCCTATGTGTAACCATTGTCTTGGGGGTGAGGTAGTAATCCAAATTCTTCTTGGACTGGTGGTAAAAATGTTCCTCTTCTTAAGGGTTAAAGACAAAAGGAAAACTTATTTTAGCCGACGCATTATCGTCCTTTGACGGGACTTTATCAAGGCAAATTAAAGTAATTCTGGGCTCTTTTTATCCAAATCCATGAATTTGTTTTGTTGATGGTAAAGTCTTGAAAAACACTATATAAAATTCACTATTCTTTTTATCCATAAGGTTGAATATATTAAAATTATTCCACTTTTTAAAATCTCAATGATGTTAAAATTCTCGGGAAACATTGTTGATTAGACTAGTTTAAAAGTCGCCCTATCGGGGGGCATTTAAGCTAGCTCCTGCAGAGGGCTCTTGGCTGGGCCTTCGGCTTGTTCAGGAGTTTGAGAGTCTCTAAGTCTTTGCATATTATCAGCACTGGAAGCTCTCCTGGCTGCCGTTGGATCTCAGTTTTCATTTGCATGGGACTTTCTTTTCCTCGCTGCAGCATTTGCACTTTTGATTGAAATCTGGTCCTCTGTAGGTGGAAATTTCTTATTGCACGGCATACTGCTGGCGTATGCGATTGGTAACAATAAACTACAAAAGAACTCAAAAATGATCGCGACATTTAAGTATAGTATTAATATTTAAGCTTACCTTTTAAAAGTTCAGCGGTAATTCTTCTGTCGCCACTTAATTTAAAGACAGTTTGATGTACGTTGATCAGCCAGTCACGCTACCTTGGTTTCAACCTTTCTGTATCCTCAAGTGATAATGGCCAAAGGGTTTATTATTTATATATGAACGCACAAAGTGATATGTAATAGAATGGAAGGAGGAAAAGGAACAGTATTAAATAAAGGAAATCATTTGGCTCTAATCGCTGAAGATACCAAAAGGTTGAAATCAAGGTAGCATGATTGGGTCTCATAATATATATATATATATATATATATATATATATATATATATATATATATATATATATATATAATAGCTGGCCACTCGTATTCGAGGATACCCGTCTATTAGGGCACAGACGCTGGCTAAGGCTCATCACTCAAATTCTCAGTCACGATGACTTGTGACTTCGTGCTACCACAGCTATCGACGGCCCCTAAGTGTACAATCTACCCAGTTGCACTCACAAGGCTTAGATCAACCCGTGGTATGGTTTTCAGGCACTTTCCAAAGGTGCCGCACGCTGGGATGCCCCCCTCCAGACCGATAACATCAGGAAGTATCCTTCTTGACAAATCAACCTTGGTGAGATTCGAACCCAGGTCTCATGGTCAGAAAGCCTTATATATATATATATATATATATATATGTGTGTGTGTGTGTGTGTGTGTGTGTGTGTGTGTGTGTGTGTAAGGTTAGTAGTACGCTTCGGTAAGGAAAGCTTATCAGAACAATTACCATGAAAATATTTATGGAAAACACAGAGGGAAGTTACGTCCCGGCGGTGCAAAGTTATCTGAAGACGAGGTGCCAGGTCAGGATCTATAATATTACAAACCTTTCTTTGGATTTTGTCAAGAATCTTAAGATATATTGCCGGAACACCAGACCAAATATGGCAGCAATATTCAATTCACGGGTGAATGGCAGATTTATAAATTTACAAGATAGATGTTTTTACACTATTTACATTATTCCGACCCTTATCCTCATCTTCATCGCCATATTCCCAACGTTTCGTCCATTGTATGCTCCGGTCTTCTTCAGGTGATTGAAATTTGAAAATACGAAAACTTAAGTTATCGGCACATGTGCTAAGCAACAAAAATCTCCTGAGCCGACCAAGCATAGAAATGAATACAATATGGGAACCAGTAATAAAAAGTGCTGGAGAAAAGCAATGAATAATAACAAAAATTGCAATATAAGCGCTGGTAAAAACAAAAAAATGCAATAATAATAAGGAAAATTGCAATACGAGCACTGGTAAAAAATGATGGCTGAAACATTAGTTTTATAAGTCCCAGAAATTCATACACAGATGTCCTCAAGGACACAGTGGATAAAGACGTTGGTTAGATCCAGTGATTAAACACAAAGAGTTATTAGTTCAATACCAGGCTACGGCAGTGGTGAACCAAAGTTTTGGAAAGTTTAGTTAAAGGGAAATAACACGTAGAACTAGAACAATCTACTCTAGTGGATGAAATAAATTGTTCGGTTCGAAATTTTAATCACCTGAAGAAGGCCGGAGCGTACAACGGCCTGAAGAAGGCTGGAGCGTACAACGGCCGAAATTTTGTGAATATGGCAATGAAGATCAGGATAACGGTCCGAATAATGTAAATAGTGTAAATAATCATGATACTTCATCTCAGAGATATAGACGATAAAAATTGTTTGGCGTGACACATGAACCAACTTTCCTGGCAGCAAACCTAGCAGTTGATTCAACGTAATCTTTCCACTTCTTGTCAAAATCGTGAGCAGAAATAGACGCAGGGCTTATATAAAACTTCGGACTTTCAGTTTTGCTTTCGATTGAAAATACGAAACTAAACTTCTTTTCTCTTTTTCCTATTCCAGGTAGTGGTCTTGTGTTTGTTGTTTATCCAGAAGGCTTAGCTCGGATGCCTGTGCCATCTTTGTGGAGTTTTCTGTTCTTTTTCATGATTTTCACTCTAGGTCTTGACAGTCAGGTAAGTTTACTTATTTCTTTTTCGGCCATGAACTAATTGCTTGAACCATTTTACAAATATCCCTTTCAATATAAAATACGCGGTAGTAGCTTTGTGCTGATACGCAATATTTAAATTTCTTAGATTGTATTGTTGAAATTAGTCACAGCATTGTGTGGAAGGGAATACTGTTGCCATATTTAGTCGGGGATTGCAAAGTCCTCATTTTCCAGTCTCGATAGAGTCTAAAATCGTCTCCGAATCCTTTTGGGTGACAAACCATTTTCCACCCTCCAATCCCTGTCTCAAAACGAAATAATGATTACTCACTGCTCTAGGTGGGAGATGCTTTTTATTGAACTACATCCTTTCCCGCCAGGTCTAAATTCATCAGCCATGACCCAAAATGCCAGGAATATTGTAGCAAAATAAATCGTATTCCGTTCGTTATTTCATTTGTGAGAAGTTCCACTCACGCAGCTTCTGCCAACGAATCAGTGTTTTGTGAAACTGACTCCAGAGAGGATGTTTCCCCACAATGTTTCACTACAATCTTAATCTGATCAAGTCCAGGCAAATCCGTTATCTTCCCTTCCTATCTGCATATATAAAACACTTGAAATGAAAAGATATTGAAGAAAAAGCGATTTATATATGAGTAATCAATGAAACATAGATAGCGTTGGAAGTCTGCAAAATATAAAACGAACGTATCATTGGCCTGTTGTGAATCTTTTATCTACGCTTTATTAAATCCCAATACATTGTTTCAAGACATTAGTTTCAATGTATCTTAATATTAAAACTTTCTAACAATGATAATCAATTCTGTTTACCTGTCAGTTACACTAACTTAAGAATAAAAAAATATAAATAACCATATAAGCAATGAAAGAAGAAAGAAAGGAAGAAAGCAAGCAAAGAAAGAAAAGAAGGAAGTAAGCAAAGAAAGAAAAGAAGGAAGTAAGCAAAGAAAGAGGCCAAGAAAGAAAAGAAGGAAATAATCAAAGAAAGAAGCAAAGAAAGAAAAGAAGGAAGCAAGCAAAGAAAGAAAAGAAAGGAGCAAGCAAAGAAATAAGCAAAGAAAGAAAAGAAGGAAGGAGGCAATGGAAGAAGAAAAAGAAAAGAAGGAAGCAAGCAAAGAAAGAAAAGAAGGAAGGAAGCAAGCAAAGAAAGAAAGAAAGGAAGGAGGCAATGGAAGATGAAAAAAAAAGAAAGGTAGGAAGCTAGCAAAGAAAGAAAAGAAGGAAGCAAAGAAAAAAGCAAAGAATGGAAGGAAGCAAGCAAAGAAAGATGTAAAGAAAAAACGGAATGAAGGAAGCAAAGAAAGAAAAGCAGGAATCAAGGAAAGAAAAGAAGGTAGGAAGCAAAGAAAGAAGCAAAGACTAAAACAAGGAAAGAAAGAAACAAAGGAAGTAAGCAAGAAAGAAAGAAGCAAAGAAACGAAGCAAGCAAATAAAGAAAGGAAGGAAATTGAAATTCCATACAGCAAGAGAAGGACGAAGGTAGCAGGCAAAAAAGGAAAATCAAATGAATAGTTTAATTCCTCCTGCCACTATCTAATCAATAATTGACTATTCCATTTTGACCGCGTGAAAAAACGGTAAACACATATCAAAGACGCTACTTGGTTTCAATAAGAAAATTGAAAGAAAGGCGATAGAAGTGTTTAAGGTCTGTTTCGGTGAAGTTGTCAATTTCAAAGTTTACATTTGTAAGAAATACTGCTGAAAATAACGGCCAGCATTCATATTTAATATTGTTATCGCAATATTTTGTTAAAATTGGTAAGCTCAAATATTTAACGATGCAACAGGGGAATTTTTACGGATATTTTATCGTCGCAGAACTCGCCATCAGCTTATTCAATCATTCACTTAAGGATTAAGATTCATCGGAAATTTCAAATCGGAAAACCGTAAAATTTTCACGGGTCTTTTCTAGTAATGAATAAATAGTTTTTACTTCCTGTCAATACCTCATAAATAATGGACTATTCCACGATTTGATTACGTGGAAAGAGGGAAAAAGACACTGCCTGCTTTCACTGAAAAAATGTTTCAATGAAATGGAGAAAGTTGTGCCTACTTCTTAAAATAACAACCAGCAATCATATTTGTTATACCAGAACATACCTATTCTATTGTTCATAGACTATCCACATATAATAAGAAGTAGTAAGTAGCAACTTAAGTTTTTAAGTGAGTTGGTTTATGTTTTGATCTGAAGTCGAAACGACCAGCTTTACCGGTTGAACTCTCTTCCTTTTGGCGGAAAGAACCCGAACGAGGCTATATTTTCAACGGAGTTCTTTCATCACAGTAAACCCGTTTATACGAATAAAAAAGCATATTTTTTTGTTTTAAACATCGTTTTGAGAAAAATCTAAACAAAAAAAGTGCCATGATGCCCTCGTGGGGGGGAACTAAATCTCAAAAACCGTGACCATAGTCAGTTGGTGAATATCAGTCTATTTCGAGCATTAAAGTATCAAAACCACAACTAGATTGCTGCGTCATTAACTCTTATATCAAGTTTCTAACGTTTTGTACGTCGAACCTATTTTAGGACCGACTTAGTGAAATACAAGCCTCCACTGAAACTAATCTATATCAATATTCATGATTATTATTGCAATATTTTGTTAAAGTTGCGATTTTATTGTCGTAGAACTCGCCATGTCGTTATTCAATCATTAAATTCAGAATTAAGATTCATCAGAAAATTTAGATAGGAAAATCATGAAATTTTTACGGATGTTTTTTCGTATGTATAATTATTTTAAAATAAAATTTTTAAAACTGATTGATTGGGTTTTTTTTTTATTTCAGTTTGCCATGATGGAAACTGTAATCAGTTCGATTATCGATGAATTCCCGATGTTCCTTCGCAAACGGAAACAGTGGGTAACGATAGTCTCTTGCATAATTTGTTTCATTCTCGGAATTCCTATGGTCACTGCGGTAAGTGAAACCTAATTATAAATCAGACTCACACATGGTCGCATTCTTCTCTCTAACATGGCTTTATTTTCCTGTGCTTTTTTATTTTTTTCATTTTAATCAATTCACTCCAAGTATATCGATAGAAAGCCAATCCTAAACAGGAATCAAGGGATAAACCGCTATTCCTGTTTCTTTTTGCCAAGAAAAATTCACTGGGCGATAGGCGAACCTTTGTTAAGAGTTTACCTTTAGAGAAAATTAAAACAAAATAAAAATGTGCAGCAATTATAAATCAAGAAAAAATTCATTTCCTCAAATTTACCATAAAATCCCTTTATATTTATTAATGTCGCACTCCTTAATTTTGGAACTCTCTTCCGGTTCCTTTAATTGGTCAACTTTTTCTTTAAAATTTAAATGTAATGTCAAAATATCTTCTGTCTTCTTAATTTGTATTTAAAAAATGTCAAAGATGAAAATTATTTTTTTTTCATATTCTTTCACGCTCAGTAACAAGATGAATCTTTATTGGCAAATTTTAAAAAAGCTTGGGATGAAATAATTTTTTTTTTTTTTTTTTTTTTAAAAAAAGAAGCAATTTCTCTAAAACAGTTGTTCAGCCTTGGCTGGCAATCTATCTGGAAATGATAATTCGATAAAATAAGCAAAAATCCATCCTGCTGCAGTTTGGACCACTCCCGGAGATCAGATTGAAAAAACACACACACACAATTTCTGACATTCTTAAGTATATTTTTAAAAAATTGTTTTGTCTTTTTTCCTTTTAAAAAGTCATTGAAATTATTGTGTCTTCAACGAGCAGTCTACACAAACCTTTCAAACATTGGCTTACATGTAGATTAATTGATTTCTTCTCACTAAAAGGTTCTGTAATAATAATGTCTTCAATGTCTTTTTTCTTTTTTCTTGATATAGGGAGGAATGTATGTGAATTTCGGACTTTCCACTCTTTCAGCGGAAGTTATGGTCTGATGATTGTTTTTTTTTCCGAATTGATTGCAATCAGCTGGATTTATTATAGAAATATCAATATATATATATATATATATATATATATATTCATTCATATATATAAAATCGACTCTCCGTCGACCTTTGAATTTGACGTATGATGGTCAACAGATCAGTTTCAGGAAACCGACAAACTGACAATTTCGGGACATGAGATTTGATTATAGTTTGAGAAAAAAAAAATGCAGGACCATCCAACACTTTTTGAAGGAAATACAGAGACCTGGTTAACTAAAAGTGCAAATTTCCCAAATTTATGTGCTAACCCTTTTTGGTTTTTAAATTCAGAGTTGTCCTTCTCCTTAAAGTTGAATATCCAAAGATATAGGACCCAGTCTGTTCTGCTATTTTACCCATAGCTGGAGGGGAGCCTAGGCAGAGGATTTTTCAATACATTCAATGGATTTCTTAAAGTTAGTGTAATGGATTCGACAGGAATTCGAACTCGGCTCTGCGATTCCTCAATCCAAGCCGCTATCCATTAAATACTCCACAAATAAAAACTCTCTATCTTCTCTATCTCTATTTTCTATCTAATATATATATATATATATATATATGAATATATATATATATATATATATATATATATTTTAAAAAGTCAAAAAAATCAGTGCTCAATAATGTCTTGAGCAAAATATTATAATTATTTTCTTTTAAAAATATCAGATTCCATCGAACAGAAAATTTCCATGTTTCAAAATTGAAGCAAAATTTTATAGATTCAATTATAAAAATTTTTTTTAAAATCCATAAAAAACTTCCATTGTCAAGTTGATGTTAGAAATAAACTTTCAAAGAAAAATAACTGTGCTAAGCGATGACAATATTTATAAGTTGTTAAGTTTAAAAAAAATCTATTTTAATTTAGTGGCGGTTGAGTTTTACTTTCCCGAGACGGTTTATGTATCCAATATAAGTTACTTATAAATATATTAAGTTTATATATATATAAAAAGAAAAATAACAAACGTATACTTCCGTTATTCAGTGAGTCGTTTGGGTTTTCAATGACAAAAAAAAAATTTGGCATTTTTATTCATCCGCCTAAAAATATTTTTTTTATATATATATATATATTTTCTTATATATCAGGTGATCCCATAAGTTCTGTCCGAATTTCGAATAAAGAGAACAAGTGACCAAATGTTACATTTAATTACAGATTCAATCAACAATGTATTTTCCCTGATTATCTATGACTTCCTTCCATCTATTAACAAGCTTACTAATTCCATTACTGTAAAATTATTTTGGCTTTGATTCGAAGAACTCACAAATGTCAGTTTTAACCTCTTCCTGTGTTACAAAAGCTGTTTCTTCCAAATGATTCTGTAAGCTACGAAACAAATGGTAGTCTGAAGGAGCAAGATCGGGAGAATAAGGTGGATGAGGAATTTTCTCCCAACCAAGTTCTTCGATCTTTTGTGACGTGATTCTTGCTGTGTGGGGTCGCGCATTGTCCTGATGAAACATCACCTCTTTTCGATTCACTAGAGCAGGTCTTTTTTTTCCTCAAAGCTTGGTTCAAACGCTCTAATTGCTGACAGTATATTTGAGCATTAATTGTTGCATTAGGTGGTAAGAATTCAAAGTGGATTATTCCTTGGCGATCCCACCAGATTGAAAGAAGAACCTTTTGCCCATGAAGTTCCCTTCTCGGCTGTGGCTGGGGTCCTTCCCTTTTACCAAGCCACTGTCTACGACGCTTAACATTTCGATAAAAGATCCATTTTTCGTCGCCAGTCACAAGTCTATCCAAAAAGGTGAAACAAGTTGGCGAGAATGGAGAGAAGAGCAGATGTCAACTCAGGATTTGAGGTTGTTTTCAGACAATTCATGAGGCACCCATTTTCCAAGTTTAGGAACTTTTCCAAGTTGTTGAAGATGACGATGAACAGTTGTATGGTTTGAACTGAGAACCACTGCCAATTCCTCAACTGATAAAGCAGGATTTTCTTCAAGGGCTGCTTCAAGAAGCTTTTCATCAAACTCAACTGGACGTCCGGTTCGATCTTCATCTTCAAGGGTGAAATCTCCACCTCTGAATTTTGCAAACCATCTTCTGCAAGTTCTTTCATTCACATTCCTCTCCATAAACTGAGTGAATGTTTCTAGCCGCTTCGGCTGCTGAGTTTCCTTTCTTGAACTCATAAAGCATTATGTGCCTCAAATGATTCTTGGGTACTTCCATGTTAGCAGGGTTTTAATCAAACTAAATTTAATTTTATTGTTCTCTGAAATAAAATTTGATCAGTTTAAATGCATCTAAACATAAAAACAATGTTCAGCTCCATTAGACATTATAAAATACTCTTTAAATTTCGTTAATTTTAACAAAAAAGTTAAAATTCGGACATAACTTATGGGATGACCTGATATTCCATATACTAGTCTATGATTTATATACTAATAAAATAAATTTAGTAAATATTTAAAAAAATAAACAGTAGATAAAAAGATTAAGTCAAGTTTTTCTTCTCACCAGACTTATTGTTTTCTACCTTCGCTAATGTATTTCTATAAATCTCTCATTTGGAAGTGTTTTATCAAAGGTCGGAAAGTGCAACACTGACATCCGAAGGCATACTGGGATAGCTAAAAATGAATTCCAAAAACTAAACAAAGTATCAAGAAAGAGGAAAATTTCGTTAGAAACAAAAAAAGAGTACTGTACTGTTACGTAATATTAATCCCCCTATATGGCAGTGAATGCTGACAAAGAGACTTGAAGCAAGAGAAACAAAGAAAAGAGTGCTCAACTGTTATATAATATCAGTCCTTCTATATGCCAGTGAATGCTGGACAATCTCCTCACAGATGAAGAAAAATAATTGAAGCAAAAGGAATCTTTGTTCTATTTAAACTATACCGTGAATCATTCGAAAATTAAAGTCTTAAGAACTCATTCACGATGGACACAATCTTAATTCTTCAAGGTTTGTAAATTTATTGTTCATTTCAGACACGGAAAAAAAGAAAATTACAAGAATTACATTCATGTTGATAGTTAAAAGAAGGAAGAATGCGTGGTTGTTTTTTAAAACATCCATGATCCCTAAAAATTTCTACAAATTGGAGATACCAAAATCAAACAAAACACAAAAATCTAACTATAAATATAAAATATAACTGGTAAGTGTTTTAACAAAGGATGGAAAATGCAACAATGAAATCCGAAGGCACATTGGGATAGCGAAAGATGCTTTCCAAAAGCTAAGCAAAGTATTAAGAAACAGAAAAAATTCGTTAGAAACAAAGAAAAGAGTACTGATCTGTTATGTGATATCTGTTCTCTTGTGCAGTGAATTCTGTACAAAAGGAACAATACTTTCTTCACCCTTGATCTTAGGAAACGGTTTTATACAGTTGAGACTTTAGTTATTTTGGTAGTTGTATAAATATGATGGATTATACTCTTATTTTTTTTATTTTAGGAATGTTGTATCGTCGAGGTGAATAATACACAGAGAAGAATGAGTGCTTAAAATAACACAGTACAATAAGTTACAAAAAATATTAACAAGACAACTTACAAGGAGGAATAGAGGAGGGTCAAATGCTATATAGCCAAACAAATTAAGATCAGTCTGAATATTAATCAGCTTAATATCAGCTTATTAATCAACTGTTAAAGTCCTTAATCGTAGACTATTTAAGGCTATCAACCAGGCTATCTTTTAGCATCTTGTAGATTACTGAAGGGGGATAGCTGCTCTGCAACAAGAAAATAATAATTTATACCATTTTTTTCTCTTTAAAAACGTATTATACGGTTTTATTGTTTCTTTTAGGAATGTATAATTTTGACTGACTATTTTTTTATAAATCATGTTTTTTCCATTTTTTTAATACCATTTAATTTATTTTTGATTCCCTTCCTGTTTTCTAGGTTACAAGAGATTCTGCGCAGATATAAAGATGATGATTGGATTTGAACCTGGGATCTACTGGAAAGCGACATGGATTATCATTACACCAGCAGCTATTTTGGTAATTTTGCAATCTGAAAATCTATGCAAATTGATCCGTAAAATCTCGCACCCATTTTTAATATTATCTGTGGCATATCATTTAACTGGGTTCACATATAGAAGATTAATTTCTACATTTAAATGTTATACAAGGTCTGATCAAAAAGTATCGGGACTGTTACTATCATAACGAGGCTAAAGTACACATAGTGAAGCCGCTTGGCGCAAATTGACCTTGTCGGGCACGCACAATAAGTGATAACATTCTCATTCACATCTGTTGTTTATAACACTGCTTGGAAGGAAAGTGTGTAGAGTGTGGTAGTCTCATCCCACAAAAGATGTTCTATTAGTGAAAATGACTTGTGTCAAGCACGACACTTCCCAAGTCTGACAAACAACATAACCCCTGTTGCCGCAACTTGCTAGTTTCCCTCTTCAAAAGTCGAACACGTTTGAAAGGAATAAAATTTCAAGACGTTGCCATTGTAATTTATAGAGAATGCAACTATTTAGCTTCTCGTTATCCCAATTTAGGGGTCCAGGAATATTTCTATGAATGGAAAACAACATTTTATATATTAAATATTATTTTTATTATTCGGACTGTTATCCTCATTTTACTGCCATATATTTTCACTTTTTTTCGGTCTTCGAAAAATAATGAATATCAAATATTTTTCTTTCATTTGAGATTATGATTATTATGATTACTTTTTATTTTTTTTTGAACTGCTGTCCTCATCTTATTTGAATATATTCATAACGTTTCGGATTTTTTCATTAATCATAATCATCTAAGAGATACAGACAGATATATAGAGAGACATAAAATATAAAGGGCGTTTTGGCAGAAACGTTGTTTCATGGCAATGAAGATGAGGATAATGGAGTCCGAATAATTTAAAGAATGATTCATTAATCATAATACCTCATCTGAGAGATCAAATCACCTGAAGAAGGCTCCATTTTCTACAACGGTCGAAACGTTGTGAATATGGCAATGAAGATGAGGATAACAGTCCGAATAATTTAAATAATGCAAGTAATCATAATACCTCATCTGAGAGATCAAATCACCTGAAGAAGGCCCGAGCGTACAACGGTCGAAACGTTGTGAATATGGCAATGAAGATGAGGATAACAGTCCGAATAATTTAAATAATGCAATTAATCATTTCAAACCTTTTCGCTGAGAGATCAAATCACCTGAAGAAGGCCTTCAAACGTACAACGGTCGAAACGTTGTGAATATGGCAATGAAGATGATGATAACAGTCCGAATAATTTAAATAATGCAATTAATCATAATATTTCATCTCAGAGATTTAATCGCATGAAGAATTCAAATGATTAGATGCTTAAACTTAATTCACATTTAAAATCGGTTCAAGTTATTGGAACACCCTTATATATATATATGTGTGTGTGTGTGTGTGTGTGTGTCTGTGTCTGTGTTAAAAGGTTTGCTTTAATTTCTGGTGAAAATAAAGACAAAGAGTTGCTATAAAGACGTGAAACTAATATATCCACTGTCAAAAATGATTTTTGTATTATTTTGACATAGAAAAGTGAAAGATGTTAGATTGAGATCTGTTTCCTACTTGTTCTTTATACTATCATTTTTGTCGGATTCCTATCCGTGTTTGATCGATCTATCTATCTATTGCAATCTGTTCATTGTCTATCTATTTATCTATCTCCCTATCTATTCCTTCCGGTCTGTCTCGTTTTCGGTGCGATTTTCGCTTCTAGCGTCTTATATGCACGTGTTTATCGTTGCTTAGAAATCATCTATGTAAACAATCACAGACTGTCATCACTGTCTTGTCCGTATATTGCTTAATATGTTGTAATTGACATCTTTGATAATGGCTTAAGTAAGCCGAAAGCTTAGATTGTATAAAAAAAATATGGATCAATATTGTGAATTTCTTTCTTCGTTCAACGATAATGTTATTAAATTTATCAGATGTTACGAAAAAGATTTACATAAAATAAATAGACAACACTTGTCTATATTATTTAATGAAACGTGTATGAATGAAAAAAATGCTGCCTAAATACAATATATATATATATATATATATATATATATTCCTATATATATATATATATATATATAAAAAAAATAAAAGACAGATTTCAGAGGGCAGATTGTGAAGATGCTGCCTACACACACACACACACACACACACACACACACACATACGTATTGTACTGTGCTATGTAGTTGTTTACATTATTAACATTATTGTAATTATTTTTTCCAGTTTATATTCATCATGTCTGCTGTTGGGCAATCAAAAGCCAAATACGTTAATTATACTTTTGAATCGTGGGCTCAAGGACTCGGTTGGATGATGGTCACCATTCCTATTGCTTTGATAATTTTCACCGGTATTGTCCAGATTGTCTTATACAAAGTAAGTAAACCTATATTATATTCATCTGTCTATATCACTACCCCAATTGACTGAATAAAGGATTCCATTCGAATTTCAGCATATATCACCTGAAAACATGTCGAAACGTCGGGAATATAGCAATAAAGACCAGGTCAATAGTGTAACCTTTTTTCCCTTACAGAGTGTCACCTGATTTTTGTCCGGGGTTATCAACTGTTATATCCTATTTACTTCTGCCTAAAAAGAAACGAAAGACGTTCGATATGTTCTTCAAATTGTGCTCTTAAAACCAGAATTATGATCTATCTGAAATTTACCCTAGGATTACACAAGAACATTCTCGTTCATATAAAGTAGGAAAAAAACGACATCTGATTCAAAAGTAGCATTTATTTATTCTAGGATTACATAAGAACATTCTCCTTCATACAAAGTAGGAAAAAAACGACATCTGATTCAAAAGTAGCATTTATTTATTCTAGGATTACACAACAACATTCTCGTTCACGCAAACTAGGAAAAAAAGACATATGATTGAAAAGTAGCATTTTTTTATTCTAGGATTACATAAGAACATTCTCGTTCATACAAAGTAGGAAAAAAACGACATCTGATTCAAAAGTAGCATTTATTTATTCTAGGATTACATAAGAACATTCTCGTTCATACAAAGTAGGAAAAAACGACATCTGATTCAAAAGTAGCATTTTTTTATTCTAGGATTACATAAGAACATTCTCGTTCATACAAAGTAGGAAAAAAACGACATCTGATTCAAAAGTAGCATTTATTTATTCTAAGATTACATAAGAACATTCTCCTTCATACAAAGTAGGAAAAAAACGACATCTGATTCAAAAGTAGCATTTATTTATTCTAGGATTACACAAGAACATTCTCGTTTACGCAAACTAGGAAAAAAAGACATATGATTGAAAAGTAGCATTTTTTTATTCTAGGATTACATAAGAACATTCTCGTTCATACAAAGTAGGAAAAAACGTCATCTGATTCAAAAGTAGCATTTATTTATTCTAGGATTACAGAAGAACATTCTCGTTCATACAAAGTAGGAAAAAAAGACATATGATTGAAAAGTAGCATTTTTTTATTCTAGGATTACATAAGAACATTCTCGTTCATACAAAGTAGGAAAAAAACGACATCTGATTCAAAAGTAGCATTTATTTATTCTAGGATTACACAAGAAATTTAGAGTTTGGCCCAATTTTAATTGCAGTGGCGGAGACAATATTTTCCGGGGGCTCCTAACTTGTTGCTCCAAAATGTACCACAAATGTTCAATAATATTGATATCTTGAGATTGGGGAGGCCACTCCATGTGTTCTAGCTCACTTTTATGTTCTTCATACCAATTCTTAACCACTCGAGTGGTATGTATTGGAGCATTATCGTCTTGGAAGATGCAGTCACCATCAGGGAATAAAGTCTTGGCCATTGGATGAACATGATCTCCCAAAATGTTCAGGTAATCTTTGCTGTTGATTCTACCATGCAGGGCAACTATTGGACTGAGACATTTCCATGATATGGCGGCTCAAACTATCACTGATCCATCTCCATGCTTCACTGTTGGCAGTCAGGGTTGTAAGCTTCTTTGGGCTGCCTCCACACATAAACTCGTCCTGAAGATGGGAAAAGAGAAAAACTGGACTTGTTTAAGAATATGACTTGCTTCCATTGGTCTGCAGACCAGGCATTGTGATCTCTGCACCACTACAACCTCTTTTGAATGTTGCGAGTGGAGAGAAGAGGTTTCCTCGTAACGGCTATTCCATGATATGGAGCCTTATGGAGCTCACGGTGAACAGTTTTAGTAGAAACTGAACTATTCAGATGGTTATTCAACTCAGCAGTCACTTTGGCTGCATTTTTCCGATGATTTTTTGCCACATTGCTTTTCAATACACGTCAGTCTCTGTCAGTAAGTTTGCAAGTCCGGCCCGAATTGCTACGGTTGCTAGAGGTCTTGCCCTGTTTCTCGAATTGCATCAGTGTTCTTGATAAACCAAAAAACCAGTTCAGCAACCTTAGATCGAGGTTCCTGCCATGTGAGCTCCAACAATTTGCTCTTTTTTCGAACTTGGGGAGGTCACGCATTTAGCTTAAATTTTACTAAATTCTAAAAATAAATAAGACAAAGACAGTAAATCAGATAAACGTATTTACAATAGATATAACCTACAATTATAAAGTTTTAGTTAAAGTTCTTAATATAATAGGTCTTTGAAATATAGAAGTGGATTTTGAAACTGTTACAATTATTTTGTCCAATCCTATTTCTATAACATTGGTTTAAACAATAAATAAATAAAAGTAAGAATATTTAATTTTTTAAAAAGTCCGAAAACTTTTACAGGTTTATAAATTCCAAACAAGTTCTTTTTCCATCTTTTTTTCGCAGTATTTAATAAATCACCCAGGGTTTGTCTTGATTCGCAACAGGCAAAACAGAAAATGCCTTTTAAACTCTCTCATTTTAACAAATCATGTTGATTGGGTACATTTTTCAATTCTAAGAAAAAATTCGCAAAAATTATGATGTGTCTACCATATACCAACAACCTCATAATGCTATCTGTGACGAATGCATTCATCAACGACCACCTGTTTGCCCTTGCACAGCTAATGAAGTGGCTTAAGATTGTCAAGAGGTTTACGTTCCATGTATTTATAACTGCCCTCTTGTTGCCAAAGCATTCTAAAATTTTCTTTCTCAAAAGTTCTTGAAACTTATAGAAAGTTCTATAAAAACACCATCAGCAACTCAGCACTGAATCTGTAAACTAATGTCTGGAAAATAGGTTAGTTTTCTAAACATCAATTTACCAGGTTACAAAAACAAAGTTTGGCTTGATTTGTTTACCATTCCATCTCAACTCCTTATGGGTCATTTGATGTTATTTTTTTTTATTTTTGTCAATTAATTGGTAATATTTATTTAAAATAAATTATTTAAGATCTCTTTTTTTTACTATAAAAATAATAATCCTGGTAATTTTTTGTTCATGTATTTTTCTATTTTTTACATTTTTTGAGCCCAGTTTGGGCATTCACTATTTACCATAGATGGTACTGGAGCATTTTTATAGCAAATATTTGCCTGGAACTGAAACAAAAATAATCTTTTAAGAGGTGGTTTTGCTTCTTAATCCCCAATATTAATTTTAGTTATTGTTTTAGAAGAACAAATCAATTCCGGACTTTTTCGTAAGTATCAGGGATACGGAAATTTTGGAAAGATTATTTTAAAATATTAATCAAATCATTCCTGGCAATCCGTTTTTATAAGGTCGTCCTAAACATGCTTCTCCTTTTAGTTTTTTTCATTAAAAACGCTATTGTTCCCCCCTGTATAATCCTGTTTGTTTTGAGGAAAAAAACAATTTTCATCCCCGAATTCCTGAAAAGTCATCATTTCCAAAAATTAGGTTTGAAATATTCGCAGAATAAACACATAGATTGGCTATCTGCCTCAATAGCAAATCTGGTATTTGACAAAAATAACATGGCCGTTTTTGCATCGAAAAGGACCTCCAATCTTTGAAAAGGTCCACATAAACATCAGCTGTCAAAAACAAAACTGCTCTCATTTATCCAGCATTCAAGAAAATTCCCTTGACTGGTTTAAATATTTCTACAATAAAATCATTATCAATTCATTTAAATTATACATATAATATCCCCATTCTATAAGTAATGCTTGCATTAATTCCTGACCGCTGACAATCTCTTTCTTCCTGATTTTCAATTTTCGAATTAACATTCCCGGAACCAAAGGACTCCGGATTATTTTAAAAAAGAGTTCAAACTTTATTTTAAAACGTATATAATAAATGGAAAATAAATTTCATATTTTTTCATATAATTTATTTCATTACAATAATTTTGCATTCTATTTATGTTCTTTTTAATATTTTAAAAAAAATGCTTCAGATTAACAGACAAACTGCTTTAACAAACGACTCTCCCCCTATTAGTCCGTTAAATCGAGGTTTCACTGTATTTTAGTTAAGTGATATCTTCTAACACGAAAAATTTTTGTCTTGATCAAAAGTTTTCAAATATGACAAATTACTTATCGTTAACTTTTTCAGGTTACAAAAGTTTTAAATTTCAATTTTCTTCTGTTTCATTTATGACATATCAAAACGATACAGCCAAAGGGATTTGGGACCAGGGATACATAATGAAACCGAACCGGAATTATATATATCCTATAATTTATATTTGATATATATAAACAATTAGAACATTCAATGTAGAACCATTTCTTCTGTTCAGAATGGGAAAACACAAGATGACTTTTCCAAACAAAACTTTAATTTTGAATAAATAATTTTTATTTTTTCCTTGTATTGAGCACTTCTTTAATTAATAAACTAACTTTTTTTTTTTTTTTTTTAAATCTTTTTTTAACGAAATATAACTAAAAGTCGTCCTTCATTTGTACATATCTCTAAAAGCGAACAAGTGTATATTTCTTTCTGTTCTTTTTAAAAAAAAATAACTGAACTAACACCGGCTCAAAACTTTCCTTCGAAAAGTACATTGCTCAAGTTATTGGATTATGAATTTTGATTTTTTTTTTATAAAGACTTCGTTCTATTTAGAAAAGAGAAATTGGAGAAAAAAAAAATTTGCGTCTTTTACTGACCTCTAAAACGTCTGTCACAACTTTTGAATGTTGATTTGATTGATTTAAATCTCAAATATATGAAATTAAAAAAAATTTTCGCATTGTTTCCTTGAGACTCAAAATTGCTCTTAAAATTTATCTTACTTGAATAATTTTCGCTGTGAAAGCTTAGATATTGCCTAATTTGCTTTATTCTCGTTTTAAAGAACACGTATATGACAGAAATCTTAAACTTGTAAATCATTGATCACTTGAAGAGAATTTCTAATTTATTCCCTATCGTCAATTCTGTTCGACAGTAATCTATTTTTTTCACGACCAAAATATAATTCAATGAAAAAAAATAAATACAGATTTATAAAATATATATCATACATGCTCATAAATATAATCAAAACAATTCCATAAACATATTTTGCAAATCGTAGGTGAAACACACAAACACAATAATAGAGAAGGGTTTAATTTATCAAACATTGCATTGTCAATATAATTCCATTACTACATATTTTGTAAGTTAAATTGTTGCGATATCCAATTAACAGTGAGTCTCAACCTTTGATTTAAACAGATTTCGGTTTGTCTAAAAATCTAATGTCTCCCTTTTAATTAAGACATAGATAACAACCGGATATATGAATACAATTATATGACAAAAGTTTAATTTCCAAATATAACCATTTAACAATATAGTGTTTTGTTTATATTTTTAAACTCAAAATTACAGTACTGAAAGAAGTCATGTATTTATAATTACACACACACACACATTGCACACACATATATATATATTTAAATGTATTCATTTATAAATTTTTTCATTATAAAAAACATTTTCTCACTACAAAAATGCAATTTTATATCACGAGTCGAGAACTAGTTGAAATGCATTAAAAACCAATCATATATATATATGATAAATATATATATATATATGAAAATTATCAATAAATAATTATTAAATTCTAAGTGTCAGTATCGAGCCCTCATTTAGAGGCAAAAAAACCTGATAATTGCATTATATATTAAACAGTCTGTTGCATCCTATATATATATATATATATATATATATATATATATATATAATTTTATAACAGTTTAGTTAAATAATATAAACAAGTGTAAAATTTATTTTTTGTAATTTTTTCGTAACGTCTATAAGTTTAAAAACATTATAATTGAACGAAGAAAGAAATTCACAAAATTTTTGATCCATATTTTTTAATAAAATAATAAGTTTTCGGTCTTACATATTTTTTATCAAATATCAAAATTTTCAAAATATTGTTTCAATATACGGACACGACAGTGATGATCATCTGTGATTGTTTTTACATGGATGATTTCAAATGATAAACACGTGCATATAAGACGCTTTCAAGCGAAAATCGTTCTCATGACGTCACATATGACCACATGAGTTTGAATTCTGGCATTCTCAAGCCATTTCAATAAACCAATGGCTTCTGTTACCAATTATAGACATTTAAGAATATTTGTAGAAATGCCATAATTGATCTTGTTTAGGTTGGGTTTCAAATGATAATAACTTATGTAAGCCGAACGCTTAGATTGTAGTAAAAAATATATGGATCAATATTCGTTCAACGATAATGTTATTAAACTTATCAGACGTTACGAAAAAAAATTACATAAAATAAATAGACAACACTTGTCTATATTATTTAATGAAATATATGCATGAATGAAAAGATGCTGTCTAAATACACACAATATATATATATATATATATATATATATATATATATATATATATATATATATATATATATATAACATCGCACATTGCGCGCTGGTATTAATCAAATAGTGCTCGATGTAGAAGAATAACACAGCTATAAATTATATATTAATAAATATACATTTTCCCTCACATTTTGAATTTCATGCACAACGCTATCTTCAGAGCTAGTAATAAAATGACAGAAAAAAAATTGCAATTTAGGCTATAAAAAAAGCCACTATAAATTTATGTTTATAATTTATATATTAAATATTTATTATTTACACACCTATTCAGTGTTTTAATGTTGATGATTAGGCCGAATATTCCAGCCGACGCGATCAAGAAACTCTTCCACAATTTTGTGATCCTCTATTTGAGCAACACACAAGTTGCAAAGGAACTCTTGTAGCTGCACGTTGCGTCGACGAACTCTTCTTGAAGAAGGGTTGCCAACATTATCTTACTGGATAACGATATTTAGCGTCGCTTCTTCAATGACACGCCAGACAGATTAATTCGCCACCAGCTTCGCATATTCCTTTAGACTGATTGACATATTAACCTTTAAAAAATGGTCAGAATTCGAAGAATCTTCTATTCTTTTACAATGCATGAAATACATCGAGAAGCAATTTTCTGAATATATTTTGCTACCTTTCAAACGCTTGCATTCGCTCTCGTTGAAACACCGGTACGATCGCCGGAGTTAAGCAACGTCGGGTCTTGTCAGTAGCCAGATGGTTGACCGCTTGGGAATACCACGCACTGTAGGCTTGGATCTGCGGATAGTGAAATGGTTAATTGGGAATCTGGGGACAGCAATGCAGAACCGAAGAGTGTGGAAAGGGGTTGTCAATAAAGTTCCGATCAACCGAGGTCGAATGATGATGATGATGAATGAATAATGGCTCGGAATTGTTAATCAAAGAACTTAGTTCCAATTCAAGTTCGTTATAATCACGTACACGCAAATACTATTGGGAAAGGTATGAATCCACCTCGTCTCCCCCAGCTATGGGTTAATTAGTAAGACGTATTAAAACAAAAACAAAAAATTCTTGCGATCTAAAATATTTTCAAAACAACAACAAAATATTCTTACGATCTAAAAATATTGTCTGGCTTTAAATAACCTGCAAAAGATTGATAAGCCGTAGAAAACGAATCAATCAATCAATCAATCAATGAAATACTGACACAGGCATGTCTTTTAGATTTATTTACATTCTCTGGAATAGAAATGTATTAGAAACTACCGTGGACACAAAGTGAGGGATCAGTTTATGTACTAATTGTAATATAAAGTTGATCCCCCACTTTATATCCACTTATAATTTCTTGGTTGATGATAAGCTGTAGAAAACCAATCAATCAATCAATTAAATACTGATTAGCTGCAAAGGCATGTCTTTTAGATTTATTTACATTCTCTGGAATATAAATATACAGAAACTTCTGTGACCATAAAGTGAGGGATCAGTTTATATATTAATTGAAATATAGAATTTATCTCTTACTTTATATCCACATAAAAAAAATCTTGTTTGTTTATCAAATTCTGATTAGGTGTGAATCCACCCCTTCCCCCCCGCTATGGGTTAATTAGTAAGATTTGTATCACTAAATTCATATTTCAAAAAAATATTCCTACAGTTTAAAAATGGTTACTGGCTTTAAAAAACCTATAAGGGGAGATAAGCCGTAACAACCGTATCAACCAGTCTATCAAGCAACCTCCGTCACTCGATTGATTTAATACGAGGGTTTTTTTTTCTCTGAAGTATACAGTGAATGTGTTTCCGTTTTTGTTTTTTTTTTTTTTTGTTGTTGTTTTTTGGGGTTTTTTTTTCGAATAATTTCTTTTAGCATTTTTTAAATAACAAACCCTTTTTTTTTCTCCTATTTTAACATAAATTTGTAAAATCATTTTTTATTCGATTTCTTTACGAACCCCAGTTAACCAGGTTCGATTTTTGAACCTTTGTGTGGGGACAATACTCTCTTTGTTTAATAAATTGAAATGTTTTAAAAAATAAACCTTCGTTTTTCTTTTGACATTCATGATGGGAAGTTTATAAAAGCGTACCTTTCATGATTAACTTGTATCAACCGTTCGACTTAGAAAACTGACGAGTAACGGGAATAATTTCCAGTAATATTGTCCTGAATTTGCAAATAATGGATCTTGTCAAGATTAGCGTACCCAACATTTAAATGTCAAGAAAAACAAGCCCAATTATTCTCATGTAAAGATTAATGGACTCTTGACAAAATATTTTCTATTTATTCTTGCAAAATATAACTGAACTGGTTTATTTATATGTATATGTATAGCTGGCCACTCCCTATTGCAGACGCTTGCTCAGGCGCATTTTGTGTTTGGTCAACACCCACAGAGCACAGCTGTGTTTTATACTGCAACTTTTCTGAGCAGATCTTAGTTACAGTTTCTGAGAAAGAGCTAATTTGAACAAGGCAAACACGCTCACCCTCGGCCACAATGACTTGTGACTTTGTGCTAGCACAGCTATCGACGGCCCCGCAAGGGTTCCGTTTACCCAATTTCGCTTACAAGGCTTGGATGAACTTGTGGTATGGTTTTCAGACACTTTCCAAAGGTGTTACACGTTGGGATCAACCCGTCTTAGTCCTATAACATCAGGGAGTCTCCTTTTTAACAAATCGACCATGGTGGGATTCGAACCCGGATACTCTGCCACGTGACCATTTTATTGATAAATAAACAATTAAAATAACATATTATTAACTTTCGATGAAGTAAAAAAAAACAGTTAAAATAACTTAGTTATTGAAAGAATACTGTGTGGTGATTGCATTGCAGACCCCAAATAACCTGTTAACCGTATCTCTTTTTGATTTAGCAAAAAATGGGTATTTTCTTATTGCTACATTTCGTTTGTATCGTGAACAAGTCTTTCCTTTTGGCACTTCCTCGCATAAGAGTCGCGTCCTGTGTAGTGATTTTCCAAGCGCAGCTTAAATGTGGCACAAAGCCGAAAGTAATGGGCTCCCAGTGAGGATCGAACTCATTACTTTCGTAATTGTTTTAGCGAGATAACCTTGCTAACGATTACACCACCTAGAGTCCCCCCCGCCTCGTCGTGTGTATGACGATAAACTACATCCACGTCCTGGGTTAAGACGATAAACAATACCTGACAGCAAGGCTTCGGATTACAAGGTTTTGAGGAGCGTGGAACCTCTTAATTGTCGGTGTTCCGAGGTTCACCCTGACCCGGGGTGGTAGCACCTGTCAGAGTCCCAACTATGAGCAAATAGTTCACCCCCAAACTGGGGTCAAAATGTATAAAAATAGGTTTTAATACCAGGAATACATTTTTGAAGGAAAAATTATTACCTGCAACACAATACGTTTTTGAAAAAAATATTACCAGCAATTTTTTGAAAAAAAAAATATTACGAGCAATAAAAATCTTGTCGGCATTAAATAACCCATTGAGGTTGATATAAGCAAACATAAGATAACCGTTCGGTGAGGTACTTCACTTTGTCCAGTTCATAAATGTCTTACATGATTGACATTTTAATTTCCGTCGAGTAAGTGATTATTTTTTCTTCATCCAGTCAATCATTGGTAAGCTATCCTCTCCAAGTAATGGCTTCACAACCTCTTTGGGTGTAGACCTATCCATCTTAAGGATTCCTGGATATCTGAATGAATAAATTAAAACCAGTATATGAAAATATTTGAACCATAAAGTTATTTGTCCAAAAATGTTCCTATTGAGAACAGCAGACCCGATTATTCCTATGTAAAGAATAACAAACCCAATCATCTTTTAAAGAATAACAAGCCTTGCTGTGAATGGGTTCGCTAATCTTGACATGATCCGAAATGAATATTGAAATATTAATAAAATTAATTTAAAAAACAAAATCAAATAATGATTATGTATGTTTCAGAGATTGACTTTTTTTTTCATCCATTCTAGAGGAAGTCATCTTTAATAAGATGATAGGATTACTGATGGAAATATTAACAAAATAGAGATTTTTTAAATTTTGTTTATATTTCTATGTGTAGCCCCAGCATCGGGAAACATAGCAAATATCAATTTATCTCCCAAGATGGCGCCTTCTTTGGTCAAACATTCATTCTTTTTGCGAGCAGCGTTTCGAGTGGCTTCACAGACCAATCTTTGCGGGGCACTCTCTTCTGCAGGTGTGGCAGATGAAGCTGGAATGTGGAATCAAGGTCTGACATTACTCTCTTCTTCCTTCATTATCTTCCGATCTCCATCAATTGGTGTCGCTTTTTCCCGGCCTTCGTGACCCCCCTCCTAGAACAGTATGGCGCCAACCGTTTCGATCATCTTCTAGCTGCTCCCAGTTACCAGAGTCGATGCCTTTGTGCTTTCCAGGTTTTGCTAGACGTAAAGCAGAATAATAAGGCCTGGAATACCTTTAATTTGGTGTGGAAGGTCAGCTGACTGTTATCCCATATTCTCTTGCTTAATTTAGGTATCACTACTGCTTTTTTGATGATATGTTTTTCAATTTCAATGTTATGTGATAGGTTGTGGGCGAAGGTAAAGCCCAGATATATGACATTTTTTGTAACTTCAAGCACTATGTCATCGATAACCCTAACCTTATTCTATGAGTAATGTTTGCATTCCTTCCTGATCACCGACAATTTCATAATCTACATTCAGAGAAGATGAAAGAAACAATCAAATTATCTCCATTTTTTTTCAATATTTCGGTGTTTGATTTCGTGATTGTCGGGACGATATTACTGTAAAAGATTCCTATTGCTCAATTAGAAGAAAATTAAATGCATTCAAACTGACGGAATTTTCTAACGCATTCCTCGATCACCGAAGTTAAGCAACGTCGAGCCAGGTCAGTACCTAGCAACCACTTGGAAATATCAGGTACTGTGAGCTTGGATGCGCAGGTGGTGTATTGGATAATGGCTAGCAACTGGAAATCGGAGAGCCGAGTTCCAATTCAAGTCGGGTTCGTTGTATTCACTTACACGCAAATTTCTTTTTATTACCACTCATGATAAAATGATAAAATGTAAAACTGAAAAAGCGAGATAGCTAACAGGTTTCAAACCTCGCTCACCCGAACTAAATTGAGGTTAATAAATTATAAGTCTTATCAATTAAATGTTTGATTACTTGGTTGTTGTTTGTGAATGTTTCTCAAACTGTTATTGATTACAGTGAGACTTCGGTTTACGTTGTTTCGAGTTAAGTCATTTTCGAAGATCCGTCGTTTTTTCTTAAATACTATATGAAAAATAAAACTCGTCTGATATCGTTTTACTCGAGTTTACGTCGGCTGTTAAAAATATTAGAAATGTCAAAATTAAAGTACAGGTTTTGTCATTTTTGAGTAAGCCAAAATATATTAAAATACTTGTCTGTTTGGATCTTTCAGATTGAAGGGTAGATGCTCCTATGTTTGGTATATTAAAAGGGAATATTGCACAATTAATGTTTATCAGAAGAATCCCCATGCGTTTTACTACTTGAATAATACAA
The DNA here is from genome assembly GCA_903632075.3 of Acanthosepion pharaonis. Lineage (NCBI taxonomy): Eukaryota > Metazoa > Mollusca > Cephalopoda > Sepiida > Sepiidae > Acanthosepion > Acanthosepion pharaonis. Next base: position 547,378 of record CAHIKZ030001566.1, on the reverse strand, counting down.
TATACGACGTCCGATCAAAAGAAGTATGGGTTCTATAAAAAGAAAATTCGGCATTTAATCTCCTTCGAAGTAGTCCCCTTCTGACGCTACACACTTTATCCAGCGTCATTTCCTTTGAGAGAAGCGTCCCTGGAATTGCTTCTTTTTTTTTTTTTTTTTTTGATAACGATCAGCTGTCTCTTTGCATTCTCTTGTTCCTTTCAAATGGGATTTTATTTTTGAAGGGAAGGTGTTAGATCTGGGGGAATATGAGGTTTGTTGGACCTGGGAAATGTCGTGCTTGACCAAAAATCGTTGCACAAGCTATGGCCACTGATATAACCTCTGAGATGTAGCGAGACGACCACACGCTACACACTCTCCTTCCAAGCTGCTGTAAACAAAGGAAATCAACGAGAACGTTATAACTTCGTGTACATGCGCGACAGAGTTCAAGGCCAATCTGTGCCAAGTGTCTTCACTCTGGGTACTTTATGATATGTCTCGATATGATATTAATATTTATTTTGAGTCGTCAACTTAAACTCAACTGAATTGGGGATCCATCTTATCGCAGATAAAATAAAAGTCTTTTCAATTAGATGTTTCATTATTCGGTTGTTGTTTGTGAATGTTTCTCAGAAAATCCGTCGTTTTTTCTTAAATACTATATGAAAAATAAAACTCGACTTACGTCGTTTTAATCGAGTTTACGTAGGTCTTAATGACCTACGTAAACTCGATTAAAACGACGTAAGTCGAGTTTTATTTTAGAAATAAATATTAATATTATTTTTAATATTAGAAATGTCAAAACATTAAAATATCAATAAACGCATATAAAAAAATCATATTTAAATAATGTTAAAAAAATAAAATCATCTAAAGCAAAAAAAAATAGCATAAAGCATATTCAGCAGATGTTCTTATTTCAAATTCCTGTCGACAGGCGGCACTTGTACGCTGTTTTCCGCTCCAACGACGATTTTGAATTCAGACTTGTTTACATTATAATTTAAAATACACTTTTGCTCATGGCTTCGAAGAAAAGTCCCAGTCCTATTGTTAATGCTAAGTGTAAGGCTATACCGCTGGAAGATAAGGTGGAAATTAATTATTTTATTCAGAACACTGTTTGTACATATAAATACTGTAATAAGCAATGGGATGTGCTTATTTGCGGTACATAGCGTGGTTATTTCGACAAAAGTCGTTTTTCGACCTAAGTCGTGACCTCTGGAATCAATTAACGACGTAGGATGAAGTATACCTGCAAAACATTTTATATTTAAACTGACATTTGTTTATTTTATTTATTTATTTTATCATTTCAAACCAAGCAAAGCAATAAAGTCGTTAAATGATGCAAAGGGGGGCAGAGTGAAAGAAACTAGAAAATCCTTAAAGAGAGAAGACAATAAACGAAGACACTGCAAAGGGATATAAGACAACGATTGACGTTGCATTTAAATTTTCGTAGATCATAGTTAACAGGAAAGTAAAAAGCTGGAAGAGAGCTGTACAAGCGGAAAAATACGAAAGAAGAAACAGTCAGCATAGAACTTACGGTTTAAAGACTGCCAAAAAAAGAATGCTCATCAGTCCCTGTTCTGATATGGCCTTGTTACGTAAATCTTAGTTGCATCTTGAATCTCTTGTTTTCAATATTCTCTTATTCAAATGAAGATTGTGTAACTCCAACCCTGATTGTAAAGATGTAATATCATCCTCACTAAGTACTCGCATATATATGACCTTGTATTAAACTATGGTAAGCTTTGTGAAGAACCATAATTAAGTCAATACTTCTTTTATACGCCATGTCCCTTCAGGACGTTGATGATCATGGCTCTCCACAACGTTTCGTCTTTTGTTGCTCTAACTGTTCTAAGATCAATGATGAAAAAATGCTTTGAACGAGTGAAGACTGAGAGTCTTGGCAAAGATCATATTTCTTTATACACAGTTGTCTGACGCTACAGATTCACAAGCAATGAACTGTACCAAATGACAGAAACTACATCACTTAAGGACTACCAACAGCGGCAAGAACTAAAATGGATAGCACACGTAACTTGAAGAGAAATTAATGATATAATCAAAATGTTGACATTCCACACTATTTGAAATAAAAGATAAAGAAGGAAACCCCCGCCAGTACTGGAAAGAGTCATAACAGCTACTGGGTTTGAGAAACCTGTTTTCCTATTTTACGAGAAATATTTTAAAAATTTCAGTGAATGCTAAAATGTTTCCTTATAGGGAAACGGATAATATTACCATTACGATTACCATTTTCTACCCTGTTCTACCATCTTATCTCTATTGTCTTCGATATTATATGATGGTGTTAAATTCTCAAATGCCTGTATATATTGTATTTCAATTGTCTCTTTCTGATTGTAAGTATACGATTCCTTATAGTCCGTATTTTCTTTAATACTTCATTGGACAACAAAAGAACAGGGTTCACGAAGACAGAAGATGGCGATTGGCGTTGCATATAAATTTTTTAAAATTTTAGGTAGCCGTGGCGCAAGAATTCGGAAGGGAGTTTCGCGGATGAGAAGTGCGAGGAAAGTAACTATTAGTATAGAACTGGCGGTTGCAGCTAGTTCAATAGAAAAAATGGTGAGACCTAATTGCCAAACTAGTAGCGCGCTTACATTGATGCAGTCAAGGCAGGAAAGCTCATAGGAGTAATCGCCATGAAAATATTTATAGAAAAGGGAAGTTTTATTAGGGCGGTGGGAAAGTGACTGAAGCCGAGATGCCAGATCCTGGTTGATGACATTGCAGATACTTTGAACGTTGTCAAGAATCTCTAAATGCATAGCAGAAGCATCAAACCAGATATAGCAGATGAGTACGGGCGAATGGCAGACTTGTAAAGGTGGAAAATAGATTCTGGTAGGAAAATTTGTATAAAACGGCACATTGAATCAACTTTCCTGGCAGCTGACCCAATAACTGCTTTAAAATTATAGAAACGTCTGAAAAAACTAATTCTGACGATATTCGACTGAGTGCTTCCATATTTTTCTTACCAGAATCTATCTTACATATGTATAAAACTAACATTCGTTCTTTGCATAGAATATTGGCCTGGTTCTTCTGCTATATATTTAGAAATTCATGATAAAATCCAAAGAATCAGTAATGTTATTAGCCCTGAACTGGTATCTCGGCTTCAGTCACATTCTCACCGATCTAATGTAGCTTCCCTATGTCTTTTCTATAAATACTTTCATTGTAATTATTCTGATGAACTATCCTCTAAGGTACCTAGAATTTAAGTATTTAAGCGCAATACTAGATTGGCGGCAAGGTCTCATCAGTTTACACTTGAATTGGCTAGATGTAACCGTAAGTTCTATGTTAACAGTTTCTTCTATCGCACTTCTCGCTTGTGGAAACTTCTGCCGGCTTCTTGATTTAATATTCAAAGATCGCTATTGTTGTGTTGGAAACCTACCACCCCTCTTGAAGATGAACTTGTCTGCGTCTGTGAACAAAGACTTTAAATATTGGCATGTCAGTTGACATGAAGAAGAGAGATAGACATAGAAGTTCTTAGCTGAGCTAGTTATTGACTACTCAGGCGATTTCTGTACCTTTTTACCAACCTATTAAAACCCTTTTTATTGTTACGTGTTATTTGGCGTTTGTCTCTACTAATCCCAAATCAACATCATAACAGCTATCTTATGCCTTCTTTTTCTTTTATTAGAGGTTAGTCATTGTGGTAAAATTCGATTGACTGTTTCCCAAATAAATGGATTTAAAAAATAAATGGATTTTACACGCACATAAGTAATTCATTGATTCTAGAATAAACTTCAACAGAATGCACTGGACGGCCGTTTCGTCCTATATTTGGGACTCATCAGCAGTGCGCATCCACTACCGAGAATTGAAACCTGGACAGTTACGATATAAAGCAAACATCATACCAACTGTACCAACGGGCCTCGGTGACGAAGAGGTAACGAATTAGATAGATCGCCGAGCAATCATATATTTCCTTGCCTATAGGACTGTGCCCCTACTAGCCATGACTACTATCCCCAGGCCGCTCTACCCAGAGCCTTAGAAGCCGGTTCAAGCAAAGATATACAAGTGATAAAAATTATTAGGAGTATTTGAGATAATCATAATTAAGTAATTCATCAAGTCTAGAATAAACCTAATTCGTTACCGCTTCGTGAAGATAACACAGCCATGATCACCCACGTCGCATAAAAGATGTTTCGTATTGTTTCATATTAATGTATGTCTAATTACTTTTGCTACCTCACACTGAACAATCAACACTGATAAATTGAATATATTTTCTCATTTGATATTAAATATATCAATCATTTGAACCTGGAAGCTGATTCTTGACTAAGGAATTAGTATGTTTACCTGTGTTTTATAGATTAGGCAAAAGCATTTCAAAAAGTAAGTCCCAAAGAACTGTTGGAATTGCTAAGTGACCTTGACATATTTGGGAAGGATATTGGAATAATTCAGAATCTATACTGGGAGCAAATCGTCTGAGTTCAGTAAATATACAAAAATAGTAAGGGGTGCATAACAAGGATGTCACTTCTCACTGGACTTATTCAGCCTATAACAGCGATACGAGAGAATTAGGTGTCCTAACGGGATTTATTACTGGCGGCCAGAACCTTAACAACATTAGGTATGCACAGAAAGGAAACTATAAGAACTCCGAGAGAAAATAATGAAGGAAAGAAAGAAGAATGCACGAGTGAAAAAGAAAACAGTGCTGAACTGTAATGTAATATCAGTCCCTCCTATATGGTGACGAATATCCTCACTGGTGAAAAGGAGGCTTAAAACAATCGAGATGTGGTTCTACAGAAGACGAAAGCGACTCGGTATAACAACGGATACCCTACCTAGACTGCTTGAGTAAAGGCTTGAAAGAACAGGGTTTAGGATAGATAGTAAAATGGTAACTTATATTAAATTTAATTTTAAGGGCTGCAAAGTACAGGAAATTGTGCAGAGCGTTCGGCAACGTCCAGAAGGGACATGGTACACAGAAGAAGAAAAAGGAGCTTGTCTAAATATATGGTGGGGCGGGGTTTAGGAGAGAGAAGGAAAAGACAAAATTTACCAAGAGCTAAAAAAGGGAGGAAATTGTGGAGAGCTGTGATCGCCAATGTCCTGAAGGGATACGCCTCATAGATGAAGAAGCTTGTGTAAATGGTTGGCAGAACAAGGATTAGCAGAGATAACGAAAAATCAATATTTACTAAGCATTGCAAAGCGCAGGAAATTATGGAGAGCCTTGATCGTCGATGTCATGAATGGACACAGATCATAGAATAATAATAATAATAATAATAAGAAGAAGAAGAAGAAGAAGAAGAAGACGGTGTAGTGGGGGGGGTCGCAGAGCAGGGATTAGGAATGAGAGCGAAAAGACAATATTTACTAATATTTGCAAAAGGGGGGAAATTGTGGAGAGCCGTGATCACAAACGTCCTGAAGGCACACGGCTTGAAAAAGAAAAAAAGAAGTTTGTGTAAATGGCTGGCAGGTCAGGTATTAAGATATTAAAACGAAAAGACCATGTTTATTAAGCGTTGCAAAAGGCAGGAAATTGTGGAGGGCCTTGATCGTACTGAAGGGACACAGCTCATAGAAGAAGAAGAAGAAGAAGAAGAAGAAGAAGAAGCTTATGTAAAGGGTTGGCAGAACAGGAATTAGGAGAGAGAGCAAAAAGATAAAATTTACTAAAAGCTACAAATGACAGGAAATGTGGAGAGCCATAATTGCCAACATCTTCAAGGAACACCAGTAGACAAAGAAGAAGAAGAAGAAAAAGTGCAATGTAATTCGTTGTTTTTTTTTTAATAGTCTCTTTGAAGAAATGCTAATTAAGAACTGAAATCTGGAAAAGAGACAATTTTCCCTTAAGATGGCTTCAGAGTTTTGTCGATTGGTCAACGTTAGGTGTTGAAATCAATTCGTTCTCTGTATAAGGAGAGTCAGATTCTTTGCTGTTCAATGCATGGCGAAGTTTATAACGACCTCTTCGATTAGCGTCAAGGGCGGGGCCCCAGTCTCGTGTTGGGTTGACAGCTTTTCGCATGGATTTCTGAAAAAGAAAAAAAACATTTTTAACGTCAAGTAAGAATTGCAGATGATTGCAAAAGTATGTCAACCAATCGGTTGTTTGTTTTGCTTAACGTCATATTCAAGGGTGCAAGACAACTCAGCACCAGAAAAACATAACTTTTTTTTATAACCGAATAAAAGTGATTTATTAAGGACTAAAACCTTAATTAGTGAATATATTCCTTCAAATAAGGCTTCAAAAAACGGGTTCATATTTTACATAATGCCTTTTCAAATAAAAGGCATTATGTAAAATATGAACCCGTTTTTTGGTTTGATTTGTTTTGTTTTACGGCATATCAACCTCAATGGATTATTTACTACCGGCAAAACCTTAATGGCTGATAATATTTTTTTCCAAAAATATATTGTTGGTAAAACTTTTTTCTTCAAAAACCCATTGCTGGCAACACTCTTTTCTTCAAAAATCTATTCCAGATAATATTTGTTTTCAAAAATGTATACCAAAATTTAATTTTCTTGGGAGATTTGACATAATAAAAATATGATATGTTATTACGCTTTCACAGTTGAATACATGGTAGATGATAGCTTTTGTGCATACATGGTTTGGTTAAGTTCGGTTTGTTTTACGGTATATCAACCTCAATGGGTTTTTTAATGCCGACAAGATTTTTATTGTTGGTAATAATTTTTTTAATAATCAATGTATTGTTAGTAATATTTTTTTCAAAAATGTATTACTGGTAATATTTTTTCTCCAAAAATGTATTACTGGTAATATTTTTTCTCCAAAAATGTATTGCTGGTAAAATATTTTTCCAAAAATCATTGCTGGTAATAATGTGTTGTTGATAATAATTGTTTCTCTAAAAAATCATTGCAGTATTTCTGGTATCAAAACCCATTTCTACACTTTCATAGGTTTTTTTTGCCCCTAGTTTGCCCATAACTGAGGCTATAACAGGTGCTATCACCCCGGGTCAGGGTAGACCTGGGAACACCAGCAATTAAGATGTTGTTCCATGATCTTCAAGACCTCCTGATTGTTGTTCATCATGACGGTCGTCTTCGAGTATAGAATCCAGAGATTAGCAGTGAATATTTTGAAGACATTAGGAAAGCGTTGTTCAGGTTAGCAGTGGATATTTCGGTAAAAGTAGCAGAGCATAGTTCGTCCTTCTGGTTCTCTTCGCCTGACAAGCAGGAACTGGACATTCGGGTAGAGTAAATAAAATGGCCGCCTTTATACACGACGAATTGAATGTTCTACGTCTTCTGATTGGTTAACCTTCTATTGGTGGACTATAAAGTGAGTCAAGTCATTTGGACTGGCTCACTAGTACATAATATATACAAAAAACTGCAACACTGATCATAGGCCATGCTGTTGGACGTAGTTTATCATCTTATCCAGGACGCGGATGTAGTTTATCGTCTTACTCAGTACGCGGACGTAGTTTATCATCTTACCCAGGACGCGGACGTAGTTTATCATCTTATCCAGGACGCGGACGTAGTTTATCGTCTTACCCAGGACGCAGACGTAGTTTATCATCTTACCCAGGATGCGGACGTAGTTTATCGTCATAACCAGGACGAACCCGTTTTTTTTTTTAATATTTTTTAGAAAGTTTAAAATGTTCAGCAATATTTCGACTGTATGTTTGTATTCAAATTAAAAATTGCATACAAGTATTTAAATATTAAAACAATTTACAAAAAATTATAAATCTTTGTACAAACGTCATTTCCCTTGAAAAAAAACGGATGTACTGGTAATCAACGCACCAAAACGAAACAAGCGGAAATGGCGTGTAACTGGATTAGGAATCCGTTTATCTTGCGAGATAAAGGTAGCACCCTGTCTGGTGAAAATTCAATACTTTGGTGGTAAAACTGGAGTGACCTCTCTAGGGTGCAGGCCTGAGCGATGGTATATGAAGGCCATTCAAGATCAGACTACCTGTTCTCATTCTGGGCCGTACCGAAAAGATCCTAATGAATACAATTGGGAAGAAGTTGGCTTCAGGAGTTGCTGGAATGTTGTCAGTGTTGTCAGCTAACTGCCTTCGGGACTACACACCGTTTTTTTTGTTGTTTTTTTTATCTGGATTTACTTCCATAGCCTTTTCCGTGTTTTGGATATGACCGTAAGGCGGCTGAGGTTTAAAGTCAGGGTTTTTCTTCCCCTAGATGGACTGCCTTCCCGGGTTATTGAAACTTAAAACTACGATTGTCCATGTTGTAATAGTATGATAAAGAGCGGTACCGAAAATCATATCAGTAATATTCCTGGACACATCAATACCTCGGAGCTACAAAAAAAAACTACTTGGATCGGAGCTAAACCTATTATCCGGAAAACCCAGACCATATAAACGAAACGTCCCAAATGTATATAAATAACTCTCCTATACTGCCATTTTTACTGAGAGACCCCCTAAGAGGATATTAGTATGGTGGTATCTGCCACACAGAGTTTACCGACTCTTTTGTGTTAGGAAGAATAACGTGTATTAGTCTTCCAGTAGCACACCGGTACTAATATTAACATTAGTGTAGCCATTGATACACTAACACTGAATACGAATATAGAAAGACGAAATACGCGAGCGTAACAAACAAAATATTTAATATGGCAAACAACTTACGTACATAAATTCAAAAGATTCACATATGTCCCAAAACAAATGATTGTCTATATTGTCCCAAAGGAACGAGGAGGTTTACAGAATGAGAACAAAGAAATAACATACCAACTTTATGGCCTTTGGTCGTCCGCAGATAAGTGAACAGAAAGTACGGTTTTCTTTCGCTAGGCCGTACACATGTTGACCAGTTTCCACGGGTGTGTGGACACCCTGGTGGTCAGAAAGATAAAGAGGCCGTTCCTCCCAGAATGGAAGTAAAGACAAAAAGGGGAGAAGAGTTCTACTCTCTAAAAGGGGCCAAAACTCTCATGAGCTCAACCCAAAGGAAAACAACTGTGGTCCCCCTACAGGGACTTGGTAATTAGGCTCTTGGAATTAATCTTCGGCAAAATAATGCCAAATAATAATAATTTTTTTTTTCAAAACTGCTCAGTAGAAAATGTCATAATGCCATTTCTGACCTTAGGTCTCTGGTTGGGACCCGGAAAGAAATGAGCAGACACCAGAAACCAAAAGAAAGCTGCTCCTTCTAAAAATCTAAGTTTAATCTAAGTATACAGTGAAGGTCAAAACCACTAAATATTCTAGCCGACTGAGAAGAAGAATTGGTCAGTCTGAGGAAAAACCAGGTTTAAGCATCCTGCATGTAGTAATTTTCTAAGCGTAGCTTAGATGTGGCACAAGGCCAAAAGATTGGGACACACAGTGAGGATCGAACTCACTACCCAGTCGTAATTGTTTTAGCGAGACAAGCTTGCTAACATTACACCGCCTTGAGGTGTCCACGCATCCTGCCAATATGGCCGAAAAAAAAACTCATGGAGGACAATGAGAGTGGGGTGGGGGGGGCTTTCAGCCAAGATAAAAGTCAGTAGTGAGACAATTTAAATATCATGGCTCGATTGTCAGCTAAGACGATGCCGGAATAGAATTGATTTCAAGAGCAGCACAAAAATTGACAAAATTAAAAACCATCTGGAACATCTGGCTGAAATCAAAGATCAAGTATTTGCCCGCATTGGCCTTCTGGGTTTTTTTTTCTCTCTATGCCTGCGAATCTTGGATATGAGCAGCAGAAACATTATGATGAATGCAAGAATTACATCCTGCAGAGTACCATCTTAGGCAAAGGAAGGCAAGACAAACAGAGGATATATGAAGCGTTCGGCGGGAAGGGTCGTATTCAAAATTTGATAATTTTGCGGCTATACAAGCTTAAAGTTTTTTAGGCAGTTTTGATCAGAGTTTCTTGCCATGGTAAGGCGTAAGGAATTGCAAATGTCGGACTACTTTACACTCAAGTAAAATGATAGCAATATTAATATTTATTACAGGAAATATCAAGTTTTACGGAAACATTGTTGACAATTATATATTTAGTTCCATAATAAATAAATAAAATAATATAAATTTTGATGCTATATTCGATTTGTTGTTCGGCATTTAGATGGTGTAATTTATTTTTAATCAAGTTCATCAAAACTGGTATCGTTTTGTTTTGGTTTATTTCTAGTTTTTCAATCAAATTTCTATAACTTGTTGCATTTATTAGCATCAATTGAATTAAATCTCATAGATCTATCATTTTCTCCTCTGTTATTGGCAGCATTTTAGAATATTTTGGCTTCAATGCTAAGTTTCCTAAGTTGAACAAACTGGAGGTATAAGATTTTTTTCCCATTTTGTAATCTGACAGGATGACTACTCTGTGAGTTTGTATCATATGTAGTAAAAATTACATAGCCTACTTTGTACTGATGATCAAATATTAATTTTCTAGAGTCGACGAACGTAGCAAGTCGATTACCTTCCCTTTTAACAATGCTTAATCTTTACACTTCAAAATCTAAATAGATTGCTCCGTTTCAACAACTAAGAAACACCAATGCTCTTACTGCTGTTATATAATCTTCTTTTTTTTGTATAGATAATGTTATTGTAATGTTTCTTTATATTTCTTGCACATTGATCGCATCACTCCTTGAGACATTCAGTCAGTTATGTACCATAACGTGATACGTGAAACACGCTTAGGCGATCATGTGTCTCTCGATACATGACTGACGAGGCAGATTTTTTTCCCGCAGTAGCTTACCATTTCTTTCTGCGGTAGACCAGTTGACATCCAAGGCTATAGAACCCGATCTGTCTTGCTATTTACTTATTTGATAGTTAACCATAGCTGGAGGGAAAAGAAGAGGCTTCATACCTTTCTCAAGTGTATTAGCACGCAAATGAATGTAATGGATTCGACTGGAATTTCTCAATCCGAGCCGTTATAATCCACCGTACCTACTTGAGACATTATAATCCACTATAATCCACTATAATCCGTTATAATCCACCGTACCTCCTTCAGACATTATAATCCACTATAATCCACTATAATCTGTTATAATCCACCGTACCTCCTTGAGACATTATAATCCACTATAATCCACTATAATCCGTTATAATCCACCGTACCTCCTTGAGACATTATAATCCACTATAATCCACTATAATCCGTTATAATCCACCGTACCTCCTTCAGACATTACATTGTAATATAACACAATTGTATTTCTTCTAGTTAATCCCTGTTTTGTTTAAGTTTGCTTGAGTGAGTGTCTGGTAACAACTCTTTGTATGGAGCCATTCTGCTAGTCTTAACAATATTTGAATATTTTGGAATATGTGTGAATACACATATTCCAAAATATTCAAATATTGTTAGGACTTTTTCCAATCCACCGATGTTATCAAAGCAATCTTTCTTGCTGGTCTTTTTGTTCCTTCCTTGAAAAATTTGGTTCTGTAACTTTTATTTTCTAAGCATAGCTTAGATAGGGCGCAAAGCCGAAATTATGAAGCACCCAGTGAGGATCGAACTCACTACTCAGTTGTAATTGATCTAGCGACACAAGCTTTCTAAATATTACACCACGTCGAGGTGCCCCATTTGACTGTATAACTACTGACATTCGTCTCCACAGTTCATTTACGATTTAGGTTTCTCCTTTCCATTGTTGTTTTTAGATCGCTTTCTTCCGCACATTTTGATGGGCAATAGCAAAATTCTGAAATTTAGAATGCTGTTATTCTATTTCAAAAAATAGAGACTGTAAAAAAGAATATTTAAATTAATATACAACTAAAAAGAAAATGTATTTGACAAAAAAAACCCCAAAAACTTAATGATTTCACTATAATTATGTAACAATAATGGAATGATGTTCTGCAGACAAATCTACGGTTTATGTTACCTCATCACATTGCATGGTTACGAACTGTAAACCTAAATTGAGCTTGAAATACTTTGTAATCTGCTCTAATTTTTTGTAAAATACTTGGATATGATATCATACTTATTATAAAACCCAGGTTGTGTGTGTGTGTGTGTGTGTGTGTGTGTGTGTGTGTGTGTGTGTGTGTTCGTTTATATATTGGATCGGATTTCCTACATTTTTCAACCGATTTCAACAAAACTTCACAGGACTACGTAAAAATACCTTGCGGTGGTTCTGACAGCGCCAAAAATTGGAAAAACACAATTTTTTTTGCCCGAAATCAATTTGAAAACACGATTAAGAGGCATTAATGAAAGGGGGACAACTCACATCGAGTTATACTTATTATAAAACCCAGGTTGTGTGTGTGTGTGTGTGTTCGTTTATATTTCATACATTTTTCAACCGATTTCAACAAAACTTCACTTTTTTTTGGCAGGTAGTGTTTCTTATTGTCTTGCACACTTTTTTTATTTTTACATTCAGAATGCTCTTTAAATTCCATTTACAAGACAATTGTTTATAATAAAATTCTATTCAATCGATAGACTCATAACGATTGAAAACAATGTTTTTGTTTGAGTTTGAGTTTGACCAATACGTAAAAAAAAAAAATAATAATTAAGACATGCGTGTCCGTCAACTTTAAACAATAATCTTTGTCAATTTTATTTTTCAGTCTTTATGATGGTCGATACTTGATCTATCTCTTACTGTTACATCCCCGGGCAACGTCGGGCTCTACTGCTAGTAAAGAATAATTTGAAAAAAAAAAAAAAAAAAAAATTTTCGTTTTTGTTTTTTTTTTTGTTTTTTTTTAATACGCCCCTCCCCCGCCGAACGCATTATAGAATGGGTGGGCAACATCACTGAGTGGACTGGAACTGAAATTTCTGGAGGAAGCCGATCAGCTATGAAGCGCGGCCCTTCGAATTAAAAGGGAGACGTCTATGATGAATAGCTTATTAGTCATTGCTTCACAGAAAAGCATCCAAAGTAGCTGTTATATACAACGTCGAAACAGGAAGAGAATTACTTACATCATGTCTGAATATTTGGACGACACCAGTGATGAAAATTATGGCAATTGGGGTGATGACCAATAACCAGCCAATTCCTTGGGCCCAAGGTTCAAAAACATAATTGACGTATCTTGCCTTAGAATCTCCGATGGCAGACATCACTAAAATGAACTGAAAAAGAAAGATTAGAAATTAAATAGGAATTAAGTTTTAAAGGAACAGGAAACACAATCCTAAACAGGAAACAAGGGATAAACCTCTAATCTTACACTCTTCTCTTTGGTCTTTTAAACAGGAGTACAGGTTGTTTATTTCTTGTTCCCTGTCCTGGTTTGGGTTTTCGATTCCTTCCTTAGTCATTTCATTCTTTAGTTCTTTAGCATAAGTGAAATGATTTGGTGGCTTAAGGGTTAACGAAATAGGGAATTGAACAAGATGAGTTCAAAGTCCAGTTGGTATAATTTGCATTTATTTTGTACAAATTCCCTAAGAATAGGTATGAATCAATTTTAGCTCCTAGCTCTGGGTAAATAAATTCATATGCGTGACTGATTCGTTTGCTACGGCTTATCAACCCTTGGAAGGTTATTTAAAGCCAAAATTTTTTTTTTTAAATTGTAAGATTTTTTTCGATAGTAATGGTCGCACTAGTTAACCCATAGTTAGAGGTAGAATAGGTGCTTTCATACCTAATTAGAATTTAATAAAGAAGAAACAGTAACGTTGATAATAAGTGGGGGATCAATTCTACATTACAATTACTATATAATCTGATCCCTCACTTTTGTCTATGGTAGTTTCTATACATTTATATTCCAGAGAATGTAAATAAATCTAAAAGACATGCCTGTATTGCATTGATTGACTGATTCATTTTTTACAGCTTATCAACCCTTTGCAAGTTGTTTAAAGCTAGAAAATAGTTTTATATTGTAAGAATATTTTGGAGATAATATCGATTTTTACTGATACAAGTCCTACTGATTAACCCATAGTTAGGGGAGTAAAGGTAGATTCATACCTATTCAGAATTTGATAAACAAGTTATGTGGTTATGACCCCTCACTTTGTGGCTGCAGTAGTTTCTATGCATTTTTATTCCAGAGGATGTAAATAAATCTAAAAGACATGACTCTAGAGCTAATCAGTATTTGATTGATTGATTGATTAATTTTCTACGGCTTATCAACCCTTTGCAAGTTATTTAAAGCCAGCAGATATTTTTAGATTGTAAAAATTATTTTTGGGCTTTTAGATAATAATGGTTTAGTGATGGTCATAGCTGGAGATGGAGGAGGTAGAGTCATACCTCCTCCCTCCCCCCCCGAGGTATTTGCAGGTGATTATAACTAACCCAATGGGAATTGGAACTCAGCTTTTCAATTAACAATTCCGAGCTATTATCAATTACACCACCCGCACATCCAAGCTTGGTGTTTCTAAACGATCACCCATCTAGGTACTGACTATGCTCGACGGTGCTTAACTTCGGTGATCGTACGGTGTTGAAACGTAATGTAGGTAAAATTACAGGTCATGATGTTGAGAGCAATATTTTGATAAATTTATTCCAAATGCATTTCACTCAATTTGAAAATGCGGTAGTGACCGTGGATTTCCGAAAATAGACAGTCGCCTGGGATTTTTACAAACCACAACACAAAATGATTATAGTATTAAAATTATGGAAAAAAATGTCGTACTGCTGAAAATCTCCGTTACAGTAAGATATTAAATCAAATCCTGAACCGAGGAATAATTATTCATTGAAATGAAAAGTAAAATGAATTTGGTACACAATAATAGGAAAAATTTTATTCATAAAAATACCCACAATATATTTCCATGAATAAAAATATATTGCCTGATCTAACCACATAATTATAGGACTGAAATAATAATAATAATAATAATAATAATAATAAAACAAAAGCCACCAGTCTACAAATTTCCAGAGAGACCATTGAAAGTAGAAGACAAAGCCCTGAACTATGTAAATTCTTTCACCTATCTTGGTAGCAAAGTCAACTACAGTGGAACTTTAGATGATGAAATCATGCATTAGATTGCTAAAACTACCAGTGCTTTCGGCAAACTTCGCCATGCCTTGTGGAATGAGCGGGGTATTCGAATGGATACGAAAATTCGGGTTTACAGAGCTGTTGTACTTGCCATCCTTTTGTATGGCTCAGAGTCGTAGACTTCATACAGGTACCACATACGCCAGCAAGATGTTTTCCATAAAAGCTGTCTGCGTGCAATCTGTGGAGTTAAGCTTCAAGATAGGACATCTAAAGTAGACCTGTTTAACAGGTGTAATATTGGAGGAATCGAGACTTTTCTCATACAGTCTCAGTTACGGTGGACTGGTCATGTCTTGAGAATGTCTGATGACAGGATACCCAAGATCCTAATGTACAGCTAGTTAGATCAGGGCTACAGGAATGTAGAACGCCCATGGCTAAGATACAAAAACAAGCTGAAAAGCAACTTGTCAGCAATCAATATACCACATAACACCCTTGAGCGCTTAGCTTTGGAGATCAACGTGTTTTAGTGGACTCTGAATCATCTTCAAGAAGCGAGAGTAAGATCAAAAAGGTCCGCCAATCTAACGGTGATCTCATCTCACAATCCATACACTTGCTCCTTATGTGGCCTCCTTTGTAAATCACTAGCAGTTCTTAAGTGCCACTTAAGATTATCGCACAAAATTCATAATTGAATCAATTAAGCTGTCAGATCCTCATACGTTGAAACCGACGGGAGAGTCCATTATATATATATATATATATATATATATATATATATATATATATATATATATATAGTGTGTGTGTGAGTGTGTATTTAGGCAGCATTTATTCATTGATGCATGTTTCATTAAATAATATAGACAAGTTTAAGCAAATTCCTTAAATATGATCTGATAATCTTAATAACATTATCATTGAAAGAAGAAAGAAAATCACAATATTGATACATGTTTTTTAATCCTATCTATATCTCGACTTGCTGTTGGCTACATGTTTAACATTTAAACGTGTGACAGCATTCTTGGTGCGACCGTTATCATTTGCTATATATATATATATGAATAAAAATGACAATAGGAAAACTAGTAATTGCTGACACGTTTCGTCCAATGTGAACTTTATCAAAGTAAAATACGAAATGAATGACTAGTGCATTAGCTAAGTTGTTCTAATTGTTTCTCCAATATATTTTCATATATAGAGATAAATTCAACCATAATTTTGATTTTAAAAATGCTACCCTCATATAAAAAGAAAATAACTCACTCAGAAGGAAAATTCTAGAGAGTGCCGCCAAAGAATATTACCCAAATATTAATCTATGCCCATGTTTTTCCCCATTTCACCTTTCTTAATAAAATTACTGCTCTCACAAACATTGTACATTAAGTACTTGTAATTTCTAATTGGCAACATATTCCTTTTGCTCCCTCCCACTTACCCTCCTGCTTGAATGAGAGTGTGTAGCCCGCTGTGTGGCGAGGCTGTAGTTCAGTTTTCGTAGGATGCAGACGTCGCTTGGTTTTACAAATCCGAAGTGATTAATACAAGGTTAATTTTTCTTTTTCCTTCTTTTTACAGTAAACCCTTTACAAGCCCAGAGAGCTACTTGATCTAGAGGGTTACATTACGATGCCAGTTATATAGGAAATAGCGCTTAACCCTAACACGTTAAGATTGTAGTGGAGTCGTTTCCACAGTGCAGTGGTTCGCTGGAAGAAGTTGTTCGAGTGTAACTTATTTATATGAATATTTAATGAATCATTTTTATTTAGATATTTTTGTTAACAGCCATCTCAGACTAATGCAAGAAATGCAAAGTTTGCAAAATGTAAAAAAAAAAACAAACAAAAAAAAAAAACAGACCAACATGCAAATTATAGATAGTGAAGTAATGCAAGAATGCATGTTTGTTAGTAAAAAGATTTTAAAAATGCAAATTACAAATTGGAGATACCAAAATCAAACAAGTACAACAATCTAAATATTTGGGAGAGTTTTAAAAAAGGACGGAAATCACTGAAATCCGAAGGCACATTGGGACAGCTAAAGATGCAACTCAAAAGCCAAGCAGAGTATTAAGAGACGGGAAAACTTCGATAGAAACCAAGAAAAGAGTACTGAACTGTTACTTAATATCAGTCCCACTCTATGGCAGTGAATGCTGGACAATCTCCTCACAGATGAAGAAGAGTCGAAGCAACAGAAACAGTACTAATCTGTTAAGTAATATCAGTCTTCCTATATGGCAGTGAATTCTGGGAAATATCTTCACAGATGATGAAGAGACTTGAAGCAAGAGAAACAAAGAAACAGAGAAACGTTATACAATATAATTCCTCCTAAATGGCAGTGAATGCTGTACAATCTCCTCACAGATGATGAAGAGGCTCAAAGCAATAGAAACAAAGAAAAAGAATACTGAACTTTTACGCGAAATCTGTCCTCCTATATGGCAGTGAATGCTGGACAATATCCTCACAGATGAAGAAGAGACGTGTGACGGACGCAGATAGCCCAAACACGCATACACGCATATATTAAGGTTAATTTCCGCCTAGCAACAGAATGGGGGTCACGTGGAAGTTTTATGAAATTTTGGGAAACAAGTCAAAAGGTTGACTGACCCAATTACCCGTAGCAACAAATGTCTAGACAGAAGCTAGACAGGGGACTGATGTAAGCTGGAATTCGCGCCAAAACTTAAGACACGTGAAAGTTTTAAAAATTACTTGGGAGTCGGGTGCTGTCTTGTCTTTGAAGGAGCAAAACTCGAAATCGAAGCGCTGATAATTTATGAACAGAAAGATAAGACTCATTTGATAATGATGGAATGTCCGATTCAACCCAGGCAACTCCGGAGAAGAAATATAATAGCAAGTATTTCTGTTCGATAACCCCAAATTGAAGACGCAGAGAAATTTGTACGCTGAGAATACAGCCTGCGTTTGAAGAAAAGAGAAAACCAGAGAGGAAGAAAGTATATACCTCTGTTACAAGTTGAATTGTGTAAAGAAAGAAAGCAAGAAAGAAAGAAAGAAAGAAAGAAAGAAAGAGAGGAGGAAAGTGTATATCCCTGTTGCAGTGAGTCGGGCTTAGAAACTGAGATGTATACAGAAGAAGAAAGAAGGAAAGAAAAAAGGAAAAACAGAGGGAGGAAGAAAGTGTATATCTCTGTTACAGCCTGACAATGATAAAAAATAGAGAACTGAATATAAAAGATAAGTAATCATACATTTTGGACCCGTATTAGAAGGATACACTTACATCCATAAATATTATGTTCTTACAAAAACCTTCCCACATGTCAAAATAATAATTGTAACTCCTATCCCATCTCTTTTGTGTATGCGTTGATTTCTGCATTCGTAGTAATTCATACTTATATTTTTTCCCGTTCGGGTTCAGTTGAATCCATTTAGAGTTAGGCATATTTTGATATCCCAACATAAGTCTTGAGATCTGGTCGTCGGATGTTTTTACTCATGCTTATATTTTCTTTTATTTTAATATTTTGTATATCTGTACATATTAAAGTTCTTGTATCAAAATTCGCTAAGCATTATAGTTCATCCTTGAATTGTGGATCAGTATTCGTGTTGAAACCGAAGCGAACCTGGGAAAAGATTAATATTCGATTATCCTAATCGAACAGTTTTCTTAAAATATTTTTTCTGCTTACCAATTGTCTATTGTCACGATCTGAGAGAGATAGCCTGTATCTCCCCACAGGTGTGATAATGTATATATCTTCTGGTTGGCGTATGATCGCCTTATAAACCCATTCGTCAACGAGGGCATATGACACTTGAAGCAACAGGAATTTGGTTCTTATTCAACCTATACCATGAAGCGATTCTGAGAGAATGAAAGTCTTACCAGGACTCATTATTTATGGGCACAATCTTAACAACATAAGGTTTGTAAATGGTGTCGATATCAGAAACAGAAAGAAAATTACAAGAATTACTACAGAAGATAATTAAAAGATAGGAAGAATGCATGGTTGATAGCAAAAGGATGATTCCCTAAATGCAAATTACGAATTGGAGATACCGAAGTACAACAATTTAAATATTTTGGTGTCTTTTAACACTGAAATCGAAAGGCACGTTGGGATAGCTAAAGATGCTTTCTAAAAGCTAAGCAGAGAAAATAAGCAAGAAAAAATAATCATATTATGAAATACTCATCAGTTTGGGAAGAGAAGAAAAAGAATGGCCTAAGAAATTTTAAACTATTGATACTTACCAAAATAGCCAAAGGGGAAATGACCAGCCATGAGGCTTTCCAATAAATTCCAGGTTCGAAACCAATCATCATTTTTATATCCGTACTGAATCTTTTAAAACCTACAAAAGAATCGTTCATTGGATATTAAAAAAAAAACTCCAGTCAAAATAAACATTTGTTTTTAAACATTTCACCCCCTAAGAAGACAATACAGTCACTAAGACGCAAGTGATTACTGAGGAGAGAGAATATGAGAAAAATATTATGAAGGAGGGAGAACAATGTATTTTAGAATTGAGCGGGATCCAAATTAGAGAAGTTTATTTAATTTCTAAGATTAAAAATAAATTAACGCATAAAAACAGGAAAGCTCTTACTTGGTCATTTACTTACTTGGTCCTATTTTCATTTCATTTTATTCAGTGTGACAGCCTTTAAAAGAGTCAGATCAAGCCAAAATGGGAGCACTGCTGCTATATAATCAGATTTATATTTTGATAAATGGCTCTCTCGAAGATTTTTCTTTAATGTACTTTCTCTTTTAATAAGTGTAGCATTCATTAGATCGAAGTTATGGTTGATTTTACTTCTATGTATAACTATTGCATTTGATAAATTATCGTGTATAATGTCCCTTTTATATTCATAGATACGTTTTTGAAATTTCCACATGTTTCCCAAATGTATTGTGAGGAACAGTTTTGGAAATCATACTTATTATAAAACCCAGGTTGTGTGTGTGTGTGTGTGTGTGTGTGTGTGTGTGTGTGTGTGTACGTTTATATACTGGATCGGATTTCCTACATTTTTCAACCGATTTCATCAAAACTTCACAGGACTACGTAAAAATACCTTGCAGGGGTTCTGACAGCGCCAAAAATTGGAAAAACACAATTGTTTTTGTACGAAATCAATTTGAAAACACGATTAAGAGGCATTAATGAAAGGGGGACAACTCACATCGAGTTATACTTATTATAAAACCCAGGTTGTTTGTGTGTGTGTGTGTGTGTGTGTGTGTGTGTGTGTGTGTGTGTGTGTGTGTTCGTTTATATTTTATACATTTTTCAACCGATTTCAACAAAACTTCACTTTTTTTGGCAGGTAGTGTTTCTTATTGTCTTGCACACTTTTTTTATTTTTACATTCAGAATGTTCTTAAAATTCCATTTACAAGACAATTGTTTATAATAAAATTCTATTCAATCGATAGACTCATAACGATTGAAAACAATGTTTTTGTTTGAGTTTGGGTTTGACCAATTCGTAAAAAAAAAAAAAAAAAAAATAATTAAGACATGCGTGTCCGTCAACCTTAAACTTTTGATCTTTGTCAATTTTATGTTTCAGTCTTTATGAAGGTCGATACATGATCCATCTCTTACTGTTACATCTCCGGGCAACGCCGGGCTCTACTGCTAGTCAACATTATTCTTCAAAATATAAGGTGCACATTTTATTCAGTTTTCTCGCCAGAGTCTATCTTATCTACTATTTGTCCAGGCTTTGAATATTGCTGCAACATCTGTTCTGATGCTTCTGCTGTCTATCTAGAACAGGGGTACTCAGCCGGGATGCACACGGACACTAGGGGTCCATGTAATATTTCTGGGGGTCCACAGGTAAAATATAACAAATTGGGGGTCCACAATTATATTTTCGTGTTCCATGAAGAAAGCCAGAATGGTTTTTATTAAATTAAATTTCTACTGTAATTTACACTATATTGAAATATATATATTCTATATATGTATCTATATTCTCTCTCTCTCTCTCTATATATATATATATTCTATATATAATAAATTAATTGATTTAAAATATGGTTTTTTTCGCTACACAGTTCTAACCATGTTTCAAAAATGGAAGCTAAAAGCCCCGAATTTAATTTTGTAATTAAATTAAAGACAGTTTAGTTCCATTTCATCTTCAAGCGAATTAATGGAACTAATGTCTTTAATTTAATCTACTCAATGCTTCGTTTTATTTATCTTGCTTTCACTATATCCTGTGAGTGTTGAATTCTCCGAGCACTTATTCAGCATTATGTTCCCAGAAGTATGCCTCTTCCTGATTGTAAATATCCTTGTAGTTCATATTTTAAAAACTTATTCCTCCTTCATATGCGCGCGTGGTCGATTGGGTAGAATGTTTATTATGGGTCCTATGTGAGAATCTAACTAATGGGCGATTTGTCAGGAAGGTAATTTTTGTAGAAAGGCGATCCCAGCATGCAACACTTTTGGGTAGTGCCTGAAAACCATACCACTATGTGAGCGAATTTGGGAGCCGTCGATAGTTGGTGTTTTTTTTTCTTTAAAAAAAAAATGTCATGCGTGATACACGCTTAGGCGATCATGTATCTTTCGATACATGATTGATGAGGCATATTTTTCCCGCAGTAGGTTGCCATTTCTTTCTGCGGTAGACCAGTTGCCATCCAAGGCTACAGAAACCCGGGTCTGCTATTTACCCATAGTTGACTAGCCCGAAATCACAAGTCATAGTGACCGAGAGTTGGGTCGTACTGCCCTTGTTCAGATTTTTAATCACACAAGTTAATATTCTCTCTCACAAGAAACGGTGACTAAAGTCCGATCAGCATAGTTTCAGTATCAACCACGGGTGGGCTCTGTGAGTGTTGAACACATACAAATCTGCCTGAGCAGGCGTCTACAACAGGGATTGACTAGCCAAGCTATGCAGATTGTGGGATATGAACTGCCAGTTATTTTTGCTTCAGAAAAAAGCAGTAATCGATCAAATTCAATAAAAGAATCGATACTCACCATAGATCCAATTGACTGCGATCAATTCTGCGATGCTAACTATCATTAAACTGTAACTACCGCTGAATGTATCCAACAGAGTTAAAACGTATATGCCACCCTGAAAACAAAACAAAAAAGATATATCAATATCTGTAGACATATCCTAATAACAAACATTTAGTGATACAAAAACGAATTTCTCGAAATTTTATAGAATCTAGAAATTTCTATTTGATTTGGTTTGGTTTGTTTTACGCCATATCAACACCTCAATGGGTTATTTAATGTCGACAAGATTTTTATTACTGATAACATTTTTTTTTTCAAGAAATGCATTGCTGGTAATATTTTTTCAATTGGCAAAACAGGAATGATAACAAAAAGGACAAAATATAATAACAGCTATAAAGGAAAGGAAATTGCGGAGAGACAGAAACGACATGGCACAAATTCCCTAAAAGAAAACCTGGAAGATGGCAAAGTGAAAATAATTAACTCAGACGCAGATGCATGTTATGATGAAAAGGTTATGATCAACGAGTCATCTTTCATTCTAGTCATTTCAGTTTATTACCTTGTCTTATAAAATTAGAATTGGTTTGGTTTCTTTTACGGCATATCAATGGGTTATTTAATGCCGATAAGTTTTTTTTATTGCTGGTAATATTGCTTTTCAAAAAAGTATTGCTGGTAATATTTTTTTTTTTTAAATGTATTGCCGGTAATATTTTTTTAAAAATGTATTGCCGGTAATATTTTTTTTTAAATGTATTGCCGGTAATATTTTTTAAAAATGTATTGCCGGTAATATTTTTAAAAAATGTATTGCGGTAATATTTTTTTAAATGTATTGCTGATGATTTATTTTCCTTTTTTTTTTTTAAATGCATTCCTGGTAATATTTCTTTTTTCATAAATGTACTGCTGGTAATAATTTTTCCAAAAAAATATTGCTGGTATTAAAATCTATTTTATACTTTCATAGTGTTTTGTTTTTTTTAGTGGGGGGGTAACTATTTACCCATAGCTGGGACACTGACAGGTGTTAACACCCCACGTCAGGACCTGGGAACATCAGCAATTAAGAGGTGGTCCCATGCTCCTCAAAACCTCCTGATCAAAGGCCTTCCTGTCGGGTGTAATTTATCGTCTTACCCAGGACGCAAATTTCTAGTTGATATCTTCACAGTATTTAGTATTTTTTAGTATTTTTTTTTTTTTTTTGTCTAGCTTTACAAAATCTATGCTTCATTCAATTTCGCTAACAAATCGATGAAATTTGAATAATCTGATTTGCTTGGGAAAATATTTTGACAAAAACCCTAATTTGTGGTTAAATAATTTCTTGGATTAAATTTAATATTATAGGACTTCATAGTAAAGAATATTTTCAAGAAATCTTTTCCATTTTAAACAGCAAAGAATAAATTATTAATATTTCTTACTCTCGAGCATGCAACATATAGCTGGTCATGCGTAAATATTTATTTCCAACTTTTTGAAGGTTTTGCTCTTTAAAGTAAATTCAGATGGTTTAGGAATAAACTTTATTCTTGGGATTAATACCACATGTCCTGTTCTAAACACGGTACATTGTAAAAGTCTGTTGTCAGTAAGTTTGTCGAACGTAAGAGTTGTTCCATTACATAGATCTTCCCGATGATTTAGATTTCACAATAGCATTTTTTGCGTTCCTGGTTTCAACAATAAGTTGTTTCTTGGGAACTCGTTTGGCACCAATATCTTCAAATACTCAACATTGGAACGCAGGATATCATTTGCATTTGCAAGTCTATTTGGATTGTTCAACTTTATTGGAATTCCCTCCAGCCAATTATGCATCGTTTCCTGCCTAAAAAAGAAAATTTGAATTTTTCTACCACTCTTCAAATCCTCTGCCAAATTTGAAACTCTCCCTACTGTGTTCATATTTACAGTCCTACTACCGTGCATTATATTTTTAGCAGAATTATATATATATATATATATATATATATATATATATATATATATTTGGTTGGATAGATGTGAGTTTGTGACCCTGGGTTTCACGCTTTGCTTTAGCGATCGTCAGACAAACTGATATTTATATTTATATACACTTTTCACACACACACACATATATATATATATATATATATATATATATATATATATATATATATATATATATATATATATATGAACTTAAAAACAATAAATATGCAAAAAACAATATTGCATTTGTCGATATTTCTGAGATGAGGTATTATGTGTACTATTTACATAATTGTTCTCATCTTTGTTGCCATATTTATCATAACGTTTCGGCCGTTGTCCGCTCCGTCCTTCTTCAGGTGGTTGGAATGTTGAACTGAACCCTTTATTTCGCTCGCTTGGGTAGACTGTTCTAGTTCCACGTGCCATATCTAATGGATGTCAGTTATCAGTTATCTCCTGTTAATTCACTTCTCCAAGTTCTGTCTTAACCAAGTATTGAACTCACAACTCTTTAGGTCCTTTCACTGGATCTAACCCAGTGGATAAAGGTGTTGGTTAGATCCAGTGACCAGGCAGTTATGGTTCATGGCTGAGGGAGAAAATGCTGCGCCCCGCAACGACCTACATGGATGATGACTGTTGTATTCATATTTAAATCTCTACCATATAAATAGCAGTCGATACAGCTGGTGGCTAAATTAGACCTTGACATTTTTTGAGATAGGTATGTCCAAACTGGTGGGGGGGGAGATCCTCCTGAGGCAGTACCTCTACCTCGGGAGGGAGCTATGTTTATTGCCCAACGCCTGAGGCGTGCCCAAAACAGGAATTGCCGAGAGAGCTTGGCAATTTTGCACGATGTGTCCGATAGACACACTTTAAACATCGACGTGAACGAACTGGTGCCTAACCCTAGTTGTGACATTGAAGACTGAACAACAAGTGAAATATTGGTGAATACTTCAAGCTGAACAGTTTGTATACACCAGGCGATATAAGATTATAAGACTAACCAATTAAAGCTTACCACTTTGAATATACGCTCTTTAGCGCTAGAGGGCGTCGTCAGTGATGTTCTGGAAATGGATCATTGGGCAGTTTCGGGTCTTTCAAACATCATACTGACCTCACCAAATCGACCCCCTCAGAGCTGATCAGACTCTGAAATGCCCTCTAAAAATGCTTGTAGATACTGACTTCTATAAATATACCCCGTTATCACATATTTGATTGGAGATTGACCAACAGCCAATCGCAACGGTGCGAAATCTATTTAAGCCGTTTACGGGTAATTTTTTTTCTTTTTTCCATTTTTTTTTAGTGGACACCCCTTCATCGGATACTTAGAAGGTAATTATGTTTTCCGTTTTTACCCACTTCCCATCAAGTTTCATTTCACTAGCTAATAATTACTATTTACAGAGATAAAAAAAATACGGCCATTAAAATTAATAAATAAATTACAGCGAATTAAGCCGAGAGTGCTTATAAATATAATGAAACGTTTAAAACTGTTTACGAATAAAAAAAATAAAATAAATAAATTACAGCGAGTTAAAACCGAGAGATCTTATAAATTACATAAAACATTTAAAACATGTTGACGAATAAAAAAATAAAATAAAATAAAATAACTAAACAATTAATAATTTACATCGAGTTAAACCGGAAGGGCTTAAAAATATCATAATAAAACGTTTAAAACATATTAACGAATAAAAAACTAATAATCTCGTTTATGCGATTAAAATGAATAAATAGATACAACGAATTAAACCGAGAATGCTAATAAATATCTTATGTATTATTTACAATGGCTGACAAA
Organism: Acanthosepion pharaonis; assembly: GCA_903632075.3. Taxonomy (NCBI): domain Eukaryota; kingdom Metazoa; phylum Mollusca; class Cephalopoda; order Sepiida; family Sepiidae; genus Acanthosepion; species Acanthosepion pharaonis. The sequence continues at coordinate 521,513 of CAHIKZ030001566.1, read as the reverse complement.
TGAACCGTGTAAAAAAAAAAAAAAAAAAAAAAAAAAAAATAAAAACAAAATAAAATAAAAATAAAATAAAAACGTCTGTTTTCGATTGTACGTATTTACAAACCGATTACGGCATTTCTAGTTAGTTAAAAGTTGTGGCATATCTTTACACTATTTACATTTATACAATGTTGTGACCGTAATTTGCTTTCTTTCTTTCATTTCCAAATATTTCCACTGCATTTTCATCAAATTCCTAATATCAAATCCCTAAAATCAAAACTAGACTTGAAAATAACGCTTGCTCTATTTTTTCAACAAATAATACATGCAGACTGCAAGTTCTATTCTAATATTTTCCTTTCTCGCACGTCTAGCCTGTGGAATTACCTTCAGGTTTCTTGCTTCTCCTTCCACCTACTATCTACAAAAATATAAATGCAATGTCAACTGCCATCTTCTTTCTTTGTGAATCCCTTTCTTTGTTGTCGTTTCTCCTCACTAAAGCATTATTATTTTCTTTTACACAAAATAAACCCCTTGCATCTTAGTGGCATTATCGCCTTGTTTGGGGTGAAATCATTAAAAAAAAATCGTCTTACCCTGGACGCGGATGTTTTATCGTCTTACCCTCGACGCGGATGCAATTTATCGTCTTACCCTGGACGCGCAGTTTATCGTCTTACCCTGGACGCAGATTTTATCGTCTTACCCTGGACGCGGATGTAGTTTATCGTCTTACCCATTTCTTACTGTTTCTCTTGATATACTTCTTTAACTCAATTCCTTTGTGTCTTTATTTCTGGCTCTAAGAAGGCCACAACAATTTACAATGACTGACAAATGAACCGTGTAAAAAAAAAATAAAAAAAAAAATAAAAAAATAAAAACAAAATAAAATAAAAATAAAATAAAAACGTCTGTTTTCGATTATACGTATTTACAAACCGATTACGGCATTAGTTAAAAGTTGTGGCATATCTTTACACTATTTACATTTATACAATGATGTATAAGAGAAAAAAAAATTACACTTTTATATTAATTTAGGTTTTCCCCAGTTTACTCGACCATACACTTGCACGTTTTAGCCATAGCCATTTAGCTGTTCTTTCTGCTGTAGCGGTAATGGTTTGGATAGCTTTTCGTTTTTTTGTTCCCACTATCCGAATGTCTCTTAAGGCGCTGATTAATGATTTTGCCACAAAACCCCTTGTGCCTACTTCGATTGGTTTGCAGCTTGCCTTCCATCCATTATTCCTACAAATTTCCAATAATTCATCGTATTTTAGTTTTTTCCTTTCACTGGCCTCTTCTGCGTTAGCCTCATAACATTCAACTGAAGACTCTTTTTTTTTTACTTCGTATATCAATACGGACAGTGTAGTAAAATCTAAAATTCTGGATTTATAGACACCCCTGTTTAAATTAATTGAAATAAAACGAATAATTCCGTTATTATTTACTTTTTTTCTCTGTTTTTCCAATGACTCAGTGCAAATTTTAGTACTTCGTATATCCATTCCATGAAGATTGCAGATTGACCACAGATTCTCGATTAGATTTAAATCAGTAGAGTTTCCGAGCCAGTCGATAATACTTTAATTTGAATCTGGTAAGGCTTGCCATTGTGTTCGTGCAGCGTTACAATATTCGTACGCTTTCTTGGAGTAACGTCCATCGCAGACAATGGCCGTAGGACAACTAATCAACAGTCGAGACAGTAGTGTCTGAGCGTGATAAAATTCTGATGCAATCAAGAATGACGTAATATTTTTCAAGGCCAAACAAATTTCATCATACACTCTGAAAATAGATTTATATTACTGCACACCACTGCAAATGACCTAATCCGAGGAAAAATAGAAATTGATTACACACTGTCACTTCAAGGGTTCTACAACTGACCGTATGGCGAAAAAAGGGAGCTAAAGCGGTCGTTTCAATTAATTGGCACAAAGGTGTAGATAGTAAGACACCCGGGCAGAGAAACTATGAAATCATTGGTACTGAACATTTTTAAACTTCCTGAAGCGTTTTGGGGATGAAGAGTTGGATTTTTTTTATAATCTTATATCGCCTGATGTATAGAAAATTGTTCAGCGAATGTGCATCTCATTGTTTTCAACAAGAACTCAATAGACGAGTGAAATACTGGATCAATATTTTTTACACATTAAAAACTGATAAGTAAAATATAAAACTAAGGACGAGTCAGTCATTTGTTACTCACAAACGATAAATCATTTCACCTTAAAAGATGCTCATACTCTACTTAAAATTACAACGCTGGTTTCGGAAATAACAAAGTATCGTCTAGACTCTAAACTATATAGACTTAAAAAAGCGCTTATTCCGTCCTGGGTGAGGAGATAAACTACATCCGCGTCCTGGGTAAGACGATAAACTACATTCGCGTCCTGGGGGAGGAGATAAAGTACATCCAACAGCTCAGATCAGGAGGTTTTGAAGAGCGTGGGTACACCTGTTAATTGCCGGTGTTCCCGGGTCCACCCTGACTCGGGGTGGTAGCACCTGTTAGGGTCCTAGCTATGGGAAAGTACTTAACCACCCCCCAAAGGGATCAAAACACTATGAAAGTTTAAAAATACGTTTTAATACCAGAAATACTTTTTGGGAAAAATTATTACCAGCAGTACATTTTTGGAAAAAATATTACCAAAAATAAAATCTTGTCGGCATTAAATAACCCATTGAGGTTGATATATCATAAAACAAACCAAACCAAACTTAACCAAAAATGAGTATTATCAAATATCCCTACGTAAAGCAGACTGTCCTTAAAGTCTTTTGCAGTCGGTAAATTGTATAATTTCAAAAGGATGCCTTTTAAGGATCATAAATGGTGTGACTGTGTTTCAAAGAATTTTGGATTAAATAATCGAAAAAGAAGGCCTAAAAGGAACTTTCGCGTATATAGACGACGTGACCATTTGCGGTATTAATTAAATAAAACATGACACTAACTTGGCAAGATTAAAAAAACTGATTGAAAAGTACGATCTCACCTTAAATGAGAATAAATGTTGTCTACAGAGTAACGAAAATTAAATTTCTGGGCTATGAAGTAAGTAAAGGGACCGTTAGACCAGACCCTGGAAGGATGAGACCTCTGCAAGAAACGCCCGCCACCAGGACATATGAAAGTTCAGAAGAGAATAGCTTACTACAGTCGTTGGATCGCAAACTATTCGCTGAAAATTCACGCGTTAAATAACAATACTATATTCCCCTTACGTGCTAAAATAAAAGATTCCTTTGAATAATTGAAAAGGGAATTAGAATGAGTTGTAGAACACACTCTAGACGAGAAAAAAACACTTGAAATTGAAACAGTCAAACTACCATTCTTGATAACATTCTTATAATAAATAATAAATTATTAGTTGATACCATCGAACCATTGTTGATACAGAACCTCGATTTGATCCTCCTAAGAATCCAGTGAAGCAAAATTTATTTTCTGTTAATAACCGCTCCCTAAAATCAATGGTGGACAAAGGCTTTGAGCGAGTGAAGCCTGAGTGTCTTGGCAAAGATCATCTTTCTTTGAACATTTGTCGACTGGCGCTACATAATCACAAAGAACTGTGCCAAATAACAGAAACCATATCACTTGAAGACTTTCAACAGCAACAATAACCGAAATGGATATCACATGGAACTCGAAAAGAATATAATGACATTATCAATATGTTGACATTCCACACTACTTCAAATAAAGGTTAGGAAGGAAACGCCCCATCAATACTGGAAAGAGTGATAACAGTTACGGGATTTGAGAAAATTATTTTCCTGAAAAATTGTTTTAGGCGAACGATTTTATAAACATCAACCAAAGCGAGTACTGGTTTGTCGGTCAATAAATGACAAATGTTTCCTTATAGGGAAACGGTTAAAATTACTATTATTATGTGTTAATATGATTTATAATTGATACTCATTTTGAACTATTGTTGATACAGGAGCCCGATTTGATCTGTCAAAGAATTAAATCAAGTAACATTTACTTTCTATTAGCAACCGTTTCCTCAGATCAAATGGGGGAACGAAAAAGACTTTGAGCGCGTAAAGGTTGAGAGTCTTGGCACAGTAGACATTGTGGACTGGTGCTACAGAATCACAAACAAAGAATTGCACCAAATAACAGAAACCACATCATTTGCAGACTTTCAACAATAGCAAAAACAAAAATGGATATGACATGGAACTCAAAGAGAAAATAATAATACAATAAAGACATTCAATAATATTTTAAATATAAATTTGGGAAGGAAACTTCCGTCAATACTGGCAAGAGCAATAACAGCTACTGGACCTGGGAAACCTTTTTTCCCTGCAAAGTGTTATAAGCGAAATTTTTTTATAAATTTCAACATGAACTGTCAATGTTTCCTTATAAGGAAAAGAGCAATGAAGTAAGGAATCGGTTAATATTGCCACTATTTTTCGTTATATTCTTTTCACCCCAAGAAAGGCAATAAAGCCACTAAGACACAAAGGATTACATTGTGTGAAAGAATATGGAAGGAAACTGTCAATGAATGCTAAACGTGAATACGTTTAGCATTCATTGATAGTTTCAATGAATGAACGTTTTATTGGAAGGAAACGGTCAATGAATGCCAACCGTTTGCTTGGAAGGAAACTTTCAATGAATGCTAACGTATTCTTGTAAGGAAATGGTCAATGAATTCTTTTTACTTACCGTTGTGACCAAAGGGATGCCTATAAGAAAACAAAATAGACAACTAACAAAAGTCAACCAGGTTTCCCGATTACGAAAATATTTAGGGAACTCATCAACTATTGAACCAATCACCGCTTCCATCATTGCAAACTGAAAAAGAGTGGACAAAGTGCGGTTATATAAAAATGCACCAGATATTTGTGAACATACATTTAACGGAAAATGACTTAAAGAAATGTTGTGACCGTAATTTGCTTTCTTTCTTTCATTTCCAAATATTTTCCACTGCGTTTTCATCAAATTCCTAATATCAAATCCCTAAAATCAAAACTAGACTTGAAAATAACGCTTGCTCTATTTTTTCAACAAATAATACATGCAGACTGCAAGTTCTATTCTAATATTTTCCTTTCTCGCACGTCTAGCCTGTGGAATTACCTTCAGGTTTCTTGCTTCTCCTTCCACCTACTATCTACAAAAATATAAATGCAATGTCAACTGCCATCTTCTTTCTTTGTGAATCCCTTTCTTTGTTGTCGTTTCTCCTCACTAAAGCATTATTATTTTCTTTCACACAAAATAAACCCCTTGCATCTTAGTGGCATTATCGCCTTGTTTGGGGTGAAATCATTAAAAAATAAATGTAGTTTATCGTCTTACCCACGACGCGGATGCAATTTATCGTCTTACCCTGGACGCGGGTGTAGTTTATCGTCTTACCCTGGACGCAGATGCAATTTATCGTCTTACCCTGGACGCGGATGTAGTTTATCGTCTTACCCATTTCTTACTGTTTCTCTTAATATACTTGTTTAACTCAATTCCTTTGTGTCTCTATTTCTGTCTCTAACAATTAGAAACAAAGAAAAGCGTGCTGGGTTGCTATGCGGCATCGACCCTCTTATATATATGGCAGTGAACGATCTCCCCGCGGATGAGAAGAAAGCTGGAAGTGACAGAATGTAGTTCGATCTAGGTTCACTTACTTTCAAGTTGCTCATCGTTATACCGCCTACACTTCAGAGCAGAAAAGCATATAATGATGACAGCTCTTCATCTCAAAGATTCCGTCAAAAATTAAGCTAAGCTTCGTAATGCATTATTACAAGCTAAACTGGCCCCAAAAGGTCAGAGACCCAAGTTTTATTATGAGCCATATAAAAAAATTGTGATGTATAAAATGCGTAGCAAAATTAGAGCGTAAATAAGACAAGAACAGTTTCGGTTAGTTAAAGAATGGAATACAGGTATTCCTCGGGTTACGTCATTTCGAGTTAAGTCGTTCTCGATTATACGTCGTTTGTCAAAAAAATTATATAGAAAAATAAAAATGAAGTTTAAGAAAAGCATCAACACATAAAATCATGTTACTGTACAATATATAAGAATAAAAGTATATAAAATCATATTAGAATACCTACATTTACAGTAAATGTTAATATAATCCTCATAAATCCTTGAGAATGAATTATGAAAACATCTGTGACTGTGTTGTGTTATTTCAGTCAGTTATGTGCCATGAGTGATACACGCTTAGGCGATCATGTATTTTTCGATACATAACTGACGCGGAAGATTTTTCCCGCAGTAGTTTGCCATTTCTGCAGTAGATCAGTTGTCACCTAAGGCTATAGAACCCGGTCTGTCCTGCTATTTACCCATAGCTGGTGGGGGAGAAGACAAGGATTCATAAATTCCCAAGGCTATTATTAACACATAAGTGAATGTAATAGATTCGACTGGAAATCGACGCTCCGATTCCTCAATTGCGTCTTATCTAGCGGTTTTTAAGAGCTCAATATTGGCGTTTTCCACATTAGTTTCAATAACTACCGTTTGGCGTCGTTGTCAGCACCACTCGTGAAATTGAAATCCAGTTTAGTTTAGACATATGTACGATATACATCTGTTTATCGCCTATTCTCACATTCTCATTTATTTGAAGATATATATTGACAATATATTATTAAAAATGCATTTATAAATAAAATCCAGAGCTGAGAATGGTTATTTGGAGTTTAGCCTAGCGACAAATAAATTCAACTTAAGTCGTTTTACGACTTAAGCTTTCTCCTGGAACAAATTACCGACTTAAGGTGAGGTATTCCTGTTTTATGTTTTGAATAGTATACATCCAACAAAAGTTAACATGCAATAATGTTAAGAAACATTTTAAACGATAAAATATGACAATAGGGTTGAGTTTAAGTATCCCCGCCAAAAGAAAAGAAAAAAGTACAAATAAAATAAAAACGGCAAAGAATTAAATCATACAATACTTAAAGAGAAGATTAGGGAAGATTAAGATTACCTCCTTGGTTATCCATCGAAACTGCAATCCACCGAAAAGAAGCCAATCCCCACCGCGGGCCATTTAAAAGATGGTTCGCGCAGCGGATTGGTTGTTACAAACATCCAATCGGATGTGCGGAATATGTGGTCTTTCTTCCTCTTATTCTTTAAAAAGTCCAGAGTAGCTGTTAGCGTTTAGCTGGAAGGGGGAATCAGAAGTTGATCTCCCCTGATTGGGTCGATTTGGTGATGGGGAGTATGATGGTGAAAGACCCGAAACTCCCTGATGAACCAAGTCAAAAACATCACTGACGACCCCCTTGGGCGCCTACTTAAAAGCGGATTTGCGAAGAAAGACCAATAAAAGTTAAAAAATATGGATACGAATGTTTAATAAATTAAGGAAAATGTTAAAATAAAAGAACAGGATTGACCTGAATTTGAAACCTGCTCTCCGACTTAATTTAAACGCAGATTAACTGTTACATAGCGAATACATATTTATCTTAGCGATAGAAATAAATCGTTTTGTGTCTTCCTACTTTTTGCCGGTGTCATTGAGTTCATGTATAGTGATCTTCCAAGCGTAGCTTACATGTGGCACAAGGCCGAAATTAGAGGGCACCCAATGAGGATCGAACTCAGTACTCTGTCTTAATTGTTTTAGAGAGACAAGCGTGCTAACCATTACATCGCCTCGAGGTGCCCTAAATGTTGATTTTCTAAGCCTAGATGTGGCACAAGGCCGAAAGTAGGGGGCACCCAGTGAGGGTCGAACCCACTATTCAATCGTAATTGTTCTAGCGAGCTAACACCGGCTCGATTGCCCTGAAATGAGTTTCTAAGCCTACCTTAGATGTGGCACAAGGCCGAAAGTGTGGAGCACCCAGTGAGGATCGAGCACGTTACTAAGCCGTAATGGATCTAGCGAAACAAGCTTGTTAATCATTACACCACCTCGAAGTACCCTCATTTAGTTCATGTATATGTTTGGGTTTCCTTGCTTCATATATATCTATGATAAGTAAAAAGAATTATTATTTTTTTATTCGAATTCACCTCATTGAAGGCGATAAAGCCACTAAGATACAAGGGGATACTGGGTGTGAAGAAGCGACAACACAAAATGTAATTAGGGAGACTGTAGATAGTGACTGACAATTTGAAGAGAAAATTAGAGACTCAGAAGTAAGAATCTGGAAGAGAGTTCCACAAGCGAGAAGTGCGATAAAAACTGTAAGCATAGAACTTAGGGTTACATCTAGCCGTTTCAACTGTAAAATAATCAGACCTAACTTCCAATCTAGTATTGCGTTTAAATTCATAAAGTCTAGGTACCCTAGTGTAAAGCTCATTCGAACAAGGAGATTAGCTTTGATTGCTCTGTCTGTGTGTATTGTTTAGCCCCATAAAATTGTTACAGGTCCCATCTCCGTAACCGGTTCTGTGTTATGTTTATACTGATTTCTTACAGTTTCCTTTCCATAGAAGTTGCAGATTGTCCAGTGCAGATTTTGGCCAACTCTGTCATGCCGGGTTTTATATTCAGTGGGTGCCAATACCGTGCAACCTGATACAAGGTGATCAATTGTTTCTGGATATTTATCACAGAATCTGCATTTTGGTCTAACACAATATGTGTGCTTGATAATTTCTAGTTCACAAGCATTGGTCCTGTGCAACAAGGATAAAAACCTTCAGTTTCAGCTTTTAACCCTGCACTACTGAGCCACTGATAGGTATGAGGTTTGTCTACATCAGCTTGTTTGGTACGGGTAGAGTATTGACCGTGAAGCAGTTTATTTTGCCATCGTTCTGAATCTGGTCAGTTGCATTTGCTTTTTTTAAGTACTTCGCAATTTCAGTTGGTGTATTGTGCTCCATTTTGAACTTGTTGGCTTCCTTTATTACGGAATAAAGGCGCTTACTACTTTCATATTCTTTAACACATATCATCATCCAATCTTCTGTAGTTTCCAGGTATCTTTGAAGGCCAATCGTTCTAGTTTTGTAAGGCAGTTCTAGTTGAACTAATTCTCTGCCTCCTTCAGATCTGGGCACATACAGACGATCAACATCAGCTTTGGGATGATGCATGCGATAGCAAGTGAAGAGCTTTCTTGTTTTGGCGTCTATTCGCTTAATTTCAGCTGTGGTCCAGTTAAGGATATTGAAACTAGATTTATGGCTGATATTCTGGGTTTTTTTTTTTTTTTTTGTTTTTGTTTTTTTGATTCAGCTCTGTGTTCATTACAAGACGTACACGCCTGTAGTACTCCTTTTTTTTACATTCTCCTTTATTTGGGAATGATGTATTCACTAATTTCGAGGTACTTATAGGCTTCATTTTGTTCCAAGTCCCTAATCTTTGTGACAAAATCTAAATCTATTGATTGTGTTTCTGTGATTCTCCCTTTCTTAAATGTTACTTTTGCACATTTATCTTGTCTGAAATCTATACCTATGTCGTCACTAAGACATTTTACAATATTGAGGTGGCCCATTGTTGTCTTAGGCAAAGAGTTTGAGATCATCCATGTAGAGTAGATGACTGAATACTTTTTTGTTTATTTTGTAACCATAGTTACTGTTGTTCAGTTCATGCGTAAGAAGGATTAAGGACAAACAAAACAGAAGGGGCGACAGAGAGTCTCCTTGAAAGATTCCACGTCGGATATTTAGGTGGTTGGATATGGCAGTGCCTATGATGTGATTTAGATATAGTGTGGTGCTCCACATTCCCATGCTGTGCTTAAGGAAATTTACTACCACAGGGGAAAATTTGTACATTTCCAAAGTCTTAAGGATCCAAGAGTCTGACACACTATCAAAGGCTTTACGATAATCAATTCACGCTGTGCTGAAATTTCTACATCGTCTCCTGTAATTTTCTAGGATCATTTTGTTTATTATTATTATTATTATTATTATTTCAGTTCAGTAATTATGACATTAGCTAAGTTCATGCAACAAATTTATTTTTAATTTTCATTTAAATAAATAATTATATCTTTAGTTCAAATTTTGATCCAATGTATATTGTAAATGATATTGTCTTAGTCTTTTTTCAGTCGTCCGATAATATTTTACATAATTGTAACACTATAAGCATTTTTTATGATGTATAAACACCCCAGGAGAGTATCCATTTTCAGAAGTCTGGGGGGGCTAACACAAGTTTAAATAAGCGTTTATATGACCTTGAGGACGATTAATTATTTTCAACAAACGTCGCAAGCTAATCTATCGCTTTTTCCATGGCAAATATTCAGACGATCGATATTAGTGAGGAGTAAGTTCCAGCTTCTTCACGACAAACGCAACTTCGTAGAACAGACATCTTCAAGTCTAGGGTTAACAATATGCGGTTTCTAAATAAACTGATTTCGTGTTTTGAAAGTTTTGATTTTGGGGGATTTTTTTCATACGTAAATCAATGAGTATCAGTTGCTTTCATTAGAAACTAACAAAGTTCTAAGGAAAGTGAAAAAATAATTTCATCAATTCTGTGTTTACCTAGTTTTGGTAAAATAAATATCAACGAAATAAAAATATAATTGAACGGAGAGGAAAGGAAAACAACTGCCGACAAAACAGGAGCAGAAAAAGAAAAAAGAAAAGAAAAACCAAAAACCGGTTATTGCTCCCCACTCATCAGAACTCGACCGAGAAAAAAAACGAAATTTTTGTGCCGATCGACTGAAAAGAAAACGTAAAGAAAAAATATATACAGCTCAATAATACATTCGGACAGTATATTTTAATAAGCACATCATCTTCAACCCTAACACTAATTTTTATGCCTACGTAAGGAACGTTGTCTAGATTTAATTTAAAAAAATAGTTTCTAGGACAGGAGTCAGCAACCTACGATACGCGTGCCACACATGGCACGCCAAGCAATTTTTAATGGCACGCAGCCGCTGATGACATCACGAAGTCCGAACTATTAACTACTACAACGTAAAAAAGATATTTAGCTGTTTCAATTTTAATGTATACTAAAGCATATATATATATACTATATATTACTATATAAAATATATTGTAGAACAGATATATTGACCTTAACTTGTATAAAAAAATAACGTATGCTGTTAGCACATTGAATACTTTTAAAAAATGTCGGCACATGTTTAGCAATAGGATGCCAACCCCAGTTCTAGGACGTTAAGATGATAATTAGATTATGATCTACTTGAAACCGAGAAAGATGATTCAGTGTTTTTTACGCATACCTAATTATCTATTAATAATAATAATAATAATAATAATTTTCGTGGGAGGGAGAAAGAAAAAAAAGAAAATATACAAAATAAAACACGTCATTTACATACGAAACTTTTGATGAACTTCGAACTACTAGATTGGCAATTAGGTCTCATCGTTTTAGTGTTGAACTAGCTAGATGCAAACGCCACTTTTACTCTAACAATTTTTCACGCACCTCCCATTTGTGGAGCCCACTTCCGAGAGTTCTTGGTTCCTTGATAACTACAATCTTCAAAGTTTTAAATCCAACGTCAATTGCCATTTTCTGCCTTTTGAACGCTGTTCATTCTTTGTCCTTTGCTCAATTCTCTCCTTTCTCTGTCTTGTCATCCACTTTCACTTTTACTTTCACTCTCTGTAAGCCTTTGCGTTCTACTGGCATTGTTGCCATGTTTGGGGCGAAACGATTTTTAAAAATAAATGAATAAAGACAGGTGGATGAGTAGAGAGAGTTTTAGATTTTTGTGGCTAGAAGAAATCTCCTTATTCGTGCCTAGGAGGATATAAAGTAAATCAGATGCACTTTATTTTTTCAACTATTGCTTAGAACCTACGAGGTATATTTTCTTTCATTTTTTCGGTCCCCCCCTCTCTCTCTCTCTATCTACGTCAGTCCTTTTCATATCTATCTATCTATCTATCTATCTATCTATCTATCTTAGACCTTTTCATATCTATCTATCTATCTATCTATCTATCTATCTATCTATCTATCTACCTCAGTCCTTTTCATATCTATCTATCTTTTACAGATTCGTTTCGAAACCAAAAATGACCAATGAGATTACAAATAAAAAAATAAAATATTTCTAAAAGGGACAGTTGAAATTACTAGAGCACGTAATGAGGAAAGAAGACTTGGAAAATCTGATACCCAAAGGACAGATTGAAGGCAAGAAGGAAAGAGGAAAAGAACGCATAGCATATGTGGTGGGCTTGAGTACATCGATTTGGGAACAAGATTTAGGAGAGATAACAAAAAGAACAAATTTATTGCGAGCTACGAAAGGCGGGAAATTGTGGAGAGTCATGATCGCCTACGCCCTGGAGGAACATGGGATAGAACGAGCTTGATTAAATGGATGGCATAACAAGAGATAGCAAAAAGGCAAAATTTATTAAGAGCTACTAAAGACAAGGAAATTGTGGAGAGCCATTTTCGCCTGTCTTGATGGGGTTTGGGACAGAACGACCTTGTGTAAATGGATGATAAGATTTAGTAGAGATAACAAAAAATAAATGTAGTAAGAGCTACGAAAGACAGGAAATTGTGGAGGGCCATGATCTCCTATGTTCTAAAGAGATATGGGGCAGAACGAGCTTGTGTAATTGGATGGCAGAACACAGTTCAAGAGAAATAACAAAAAGACCAAATTTATTAAGAGCTACGAAGGACAGGAAAATGCAGAGAACCGTGATCCCCTACGTCCTCTTGGGCACGACACGTAGAAGAAATATCTTTTCCCGCCACAATCAAGAAATTAAATCAGGACTAGTCAGAGAATTCTAACTCAGAACTCTTAGAATGTGTAACGCAGAATGCCTAAGAAGAGAAATATATTGAAAAACATTTCGTATTCTTCACAACCCACATTATTTCATCCTCAACGCTAAAGAAACGAGCATACAAGGTCCACAAAAAATAAACATCAACGAAAGCACTTCTAGCATCAACATCAAAATATTCCTAATCCTAACACTTGGCATAAAACTTGTAAATAAATTAGTCATCCCTAATATTAGGATCTTTACTACAACGTTCAAGAACAATCGGAGATATAATTAGAAAAAAAAATCAAACACCAATTCAGATGCTGGTACTTATCAAATAAATTGCTTACAATGTAAAAGCATTTATGACGGAGAGACATTTCGAAATCTAAAAGCCCGTATCTACGAACGTAAAAGAGATTTACGCTTGGACAACCATTTAAACTGTCTCGAAATACAAAGGAACAAAACTGGCTCTAACTTTGATTTTACAAATGACACGTTAATTAAAAAAGAACATAATTCGTAGAAAATACTTCGAGGGATTACTAATAAATATATTAACAACTATAAACATGTCAAAAACATTATATTGCATCACCAACTGTCTTAAAGAATCTAACGTATGTTTATCTAAAACAGACATCATGTACGTAAAAACATTTCCAAGTCAACATACGATAAAACACTAAACATTATATCTACTTTACTACTACTATAAACACACACACACATACATATATATATATATATATATATATATATATACACCCACACACACCCACACACACACACAAATGGGACGCACTAAGAGACGGTTTGGTGACATCAGCAAACGATATCATCCGAAAGGAGACAGGACGAAGAAGAACGAATGGATGACTGATGAGATTTTCGACATGATGGAAAGGAAACATAAAACTCTGCCAAGATACGGAATGGGGGTACAGAAAATTACACAATGAAATAAAGACTAAATGCAGGCAAGCTAAAGAAGAATGGTTAAATGGAAAATGTGCAGAATAGAGTTCTAGCAACAAAAGAGACATGCACAAACAAATAAAACAACTAACAGGGCAGAAGACATGCTTGTCAACAGGCTGCCTAAAATCAAAAGATGGAACGCCCATATTGAAGAAGGAAAAAATCTTCAATACTGGAACGAGTATATTGGAGATCTTCAACATCCAATGGGAACAATCAGCAATACACAGAGCTACTGACGAACCTGGAATTCTGAAAACCGAAGTAAAAGTAATCTATGTGAGGGGGCATATATATATATATATATATATATATATATATGATAAGATAAAGAACAAATTGAAAAGTACTTCGAGGGATTACTTATACCAATCTTACGAACTTTAAACTACCAAATATAATATCTACTAAACACAAATATATCTATTAAACACACACACACACACACACACACACACAAACATACACTTATGAATATACATCATCATCTGATTCTCATATAAACAAACTAGAATTATGTTACACTTATATAATATTTAGTTTTTCAGTTAAGCTTGGAATCTATCAATTCTTTTGGAACTTCAAATCTCCTTGAATTCGGAACACCACAAAATTATGTTAACATTAGTTTAACAAGTCGAATGCACCTAAAACAAGAATAACCAATGAAAATCAAACAATGCAAAAATAAAAATACAGTATTTTGTTTCTTCTTTTTCTCCATATGTTATTCTCTGATGAAGGTTTAATAAAAGTGAAACATGTTAGATTGATAAACGTTTCCTATTTGTTCCTTATCTTATGAAATATCACACAATATTTCGAAGAACTTTTGATAGCATAGATAGCGAGCGTGAGTACATTGATTTTGGAACAAAGTTTAGGAGAGATAAGAAAAAGACAAAATTTATTGAGAGCTACAAAAGGCGGGAAATTGTGAAGAGCCATTTTCGCTTATGCCCTGATGGGATCTGGGATAGAACTACCTTGTGTAAGTGGATGGCGGAACAGAGTTTAAGAGAAATAACAAAAAGATCAAAAACAGCTACGAAGGAGAGGAAAATGGAATCCATTAATTTTTGTAAGTTCAAATGAACGTCTTGTCTGTCCTTGAATTCAGAACACCACAAATTATGCTAACATTGGGTTAACAAGTAGAATTTTCTCGTATATACGAGAAAAAGATACGTTTTGAGTGGTCAGTTTTTCAAAGGACCTTACTTTTATGGCTAACAAAACACTGATGATTCTGGCGACAAGATTCCTGAAAAACTCTGGTTATTAAATTTACTCAATGATAGGCTGGAGACATGATTCCTGAGAAACCCTGGTCATTAAAAAGGAAAGAAAAAATCTATCTATTCATTTCCTAAGGATGTGTGAGAAATCCTATTGCTACGATACGAAGACAAAATCCCTTGTAAGTTTTATAAGTTTTTGTAGGGTTTTATTTAAAGAGGCTCGGTGGAGTAATGGATATCGGATGGAATTGGACAGCCGAGTTCGAATTCCAGTTGAATCCATTACATTCACTTTCGTGCTAATGCCCTTGGGAAAGATATGAATCCTCTTCTTCTCCCTCCAGCTATGGGTAAATAGCAGGACAGACTGGGTTCTATAGACTTGGATGGCAACTGGTCTATCGCAGAAAGAAATGCCAACTTACTGCGGGAAAAAATCTGCATCGTTAGTCATGTATCAAAAGACGTATGGCGCATAACTGACTGAAGTTTTATAATTTTATTTTTCCTCGATCAAGTTCTGACGAGTCACGAGCAATAACCTGTTACCTCACTTTTTTTTAATTACGCGTTCTGTTATTGCCTTAATTAAATTTTGTAATCTTAATAATTTTGATTTACTGACCTCACTGTCTAGTCCAAGGGTAAAAATCATGAAGAAGAAAAAAAAACTCCAAACTGATGAAACTGGCATCTGAGCCAATCCTTCGGGGTAAGCGACAAACACCAGTCCTGAACCTGTAATAAAACAAATATGGAAAGAAACTTTGATTAATTCTCCTGTGAATTTACAACAATTTATATTCCACTTCCTCACAGATGAGGAGAATCCCCACAAAAAAAAAAAAAAAAAAAAAGTATCAACACCCGAAAACCCAAACCACAAACAACAGATGAGAAGAACATCTTCGGTGATATAATTTCCGCTTTTTTCTTTATCATACTTATTATAAAATGCAGATTGTGTGTGTGTGTGTGTGTGTACGTTTATATATTGGATCGGATTTCCTACATTTGTCAACCGATTTCAACAAAACTTCACAGGACTACGGAAAATTACCTTGCGGTGGTTCTAACAGCGCCAAAAATTGGAAAAACACAATTGTTTTTACACGAAATCAATTTGAAAACACGATTCTGTCGCCAGAATGAAAGAGGGACAACTCATGTTGAGTTATACTTATTATAAAACCTAGGTTGGTTGTGTGTGTGTGTGTTCGTTTATATATGGGCTCGGATTTCCTACATTTTTCAACCGATTTCAACAAAACTTCACTTTTTTTGGCAGGTAGTGTTTCTTATTGTCTTGCACACTTTTTTCTTTATTTTTACATTCAGAATGCTTTAAAAATTCCATTTATAAGACAATTGTTTATAATAAAATTCTATTCAATCGGTAGACTCATAACGATTGATAACAATGTTTTTGTTTGAGTTTGTGTTTGACCAATTCGTAAAAAAAAAAATAATTAAGACATGCGTGGCCGTCAACCTTAAACAATAATCTTTGTGAATTTTATTTTTCAGTCTTTATAATGGTCGATACTTGATCCATCTCTTACTGTTACATTCCCGGGCAACGCCGGGCCCTACTGCTAGTCAAATTTATTCTTCAAAATATAAGGTGCACTTACATTTTATTTAGTTTTCTCGCCAGAGTCTATCTTACCTACTATTTGTCCAGGTTTTGAATATTGCTGCAACATCTGTTTTGATGCTTCTGCTATCTATCTAGAGCAGGGGATCTCAACCGGGATGCACACGGACCCTAGGGGTCCATGTAATATTTCTGGGAGTCCACAGGTAAAATATAACAAATTGGGGGTCCACAATTATATTTTCGTGGTCCATGAAGAAAGCCAGAATGGTTTTTATTAAATTAAATTTCTACTGTAATTTACACTATATTGAAATATATATATTCTATATATGTATCTATATTCACTCTCTCTCTCTCTCTCTCTCTATATATATATATATATATATATATATATATATTCTCTATATATGTTATAAAATAAATTAAGATGTATCTCGGCTGATTTACAGGAAAATGAACTAACATACTCAAGAGTAAGAGCTGGATGTGAACGGGACAAGGCCCCGTCACAAAATGATCATTATCTTCGTTTACGTATGTTCCCGACGTACGAGTTCCGGTTGAAAAATAAAATAATATTTTAAAGTGTTTCTATTTTTCGACTAATAAAAATGCTTCCCGCCTAATTATACTCGCGTCGTTTTTCGAGCCTGTTAAGCCATAAAAAACGCTATAAAAGGGGCCACACGGAAGTACAACGGGCAGTCATCAGGAGGCCAGGGAAGAGACCTGTCACAGTCAGGCTGAGCGGTCAGCAGGGGAAGCGCCAGCGCCAAACAGTGTGAACTATTATGAGATATCAACCCAGATTCGAAGCCAGCTTATGAACAAGGTAGCTGTCCCAAACCCACACGTTCCTGTTGAAATAAATCACGTAAATCTATTTCTGCTGTTGTTGTATTTCTTTCTTGCAACCATACGCTTGTCTATAACATATATATATATATATATATATATATATATATATATATATATATATATATATATCTCTCTCTCTCTCTCTCTGTCTATATATATATATATATATATATATATATATATATATATATATATATATATATATATATAATGATTCTTCCTTTCTTTATTTATTTTATATTGGTACCTCCACTGAATTTTCGAAGAAGACCGGAGCGTACAACGGCCGAAACGTTGTGATAAATATGGCGACAAAGATGAGGACAATAGTCCGAATAATGTAAATAATGTACATAATACCTCATGTCAGAAATATAGACAGACTCTAAGAGTTTCTTCTATCGCACTTCTTGCTTGTGGAACTCTCTTCCGGCTTCTTCCTTTACAATCAAATCTTCAAATATTTAAATGCAATATCAATCGTTCTCTTCTGTCTTCTTAATTCTTGTTTTTTTATTGTCTTCTCTCCTTAACAGTATTTTATTTTTCTCGTAATATATCATACTCAGTAACCCCTTGCATCTTAGTGGCTTTATTACCTTGTTTGTGGTGAAATGATTAAAAAAGAATACATATTCACCATTAGTTGCAGTGAACGGTCACCACTTATCAGGCAACATTATGATAACTTTTTCAGTTAAATTTTCAGTGGTTTTGATGTGAAATTGGTTCGTTGTTTTTGTTTAGCGGTATATCAACACCTCTATGGGTTATTTAATGCCGAAATCTAAATATGTCGTACTCAATTTTATTTTATTCTTTAGCAATAATAATGTTTTTTTTTCCTAGCGATATAAGCCTTACTAATTAACCTATATATGGGGGGAATGGGGGTTATGGTGAGAAAGTTTTTTCGGCAAACTCTTGATCTGGTTTTTATTAAAGAATCCACCTGTCAATACGATCCAGAAAAAAAAGAAAAATAATGTAATAATCGCGGTTGGTACAAGGTCAGGTGAACTGAGTTTTCACATGACACGTGACTGTGAATTTAGTGCTTGATGGCGTTTTAAGAAGCGTTTTATGAATAATAAATAAAGGTTTTGGGATCGATTACGATCAATTAATTCTTGATTGATTCGTTTTTTACGGTTTATCAACCCTTTTCAGGTTATTTTTTTTTTTACATAATAATGGTTTAGTGATACAAGTCTTAGTAATTAACCCATAGATGAAGAGAGAAGAGGTGGACTCATGTATAATCAGAAATTGATAAACAACCAAGAAATTATAAGTGGATTTAGGAAGGGGGATCAATTCTACATTACAATCGACATATAAACTGATCCTTCACTTTGTGACCACGGTAGTTTCTATGCATCTATATATTCCAGAGAATGCAAATAAACCTAAAAGACATTCCTGTGTAGCTAATCAGTATTTCATTTATTGATTGATTCCTTTTCTACAGCTTATCAACCACCAAGAAATTATAAGTGGATTTAAAGTGGGGGATCAATTCTACATTACAATCAATATATAAACTGGTCCCTCATTTTGTGGCCATGGTAGTTTCTATACATTTATATTCCAGAGAATTAAATAAATGTAAAAGACATGCCTGTGTAGCTAATCAGTATTTCATTGATTGATTGATTCATTTTTCTGTCTTATCAAACGGTTATTTAAAGCCAGAATATTTTTAGATTATTTTTATTCACTTGTAAGATTTTTTGTAGTAATAATAATGGTCATAGTGATACAGGTTTTGATAATCAACCCATATCTTGAGGAAGAAGAGTTGGATTCATACCTTTCCTAAGAATATTTGGGCGTAAGGGAATATAACGAACCCAACTGGAATTGGAACTCGGCCCAGATTAAAAACTCCCAGCCATTATTTATTACACCACCCACACATCCAAGCTTAAAGCACCTGCTATTCCAAAGCGGTCATTCATTTAGATACTGACCAGGGTCAACATTGTTTAACTCTGTCCTTGCCAATATCATGCCTTTTCTGTTGAACATTGTCATATGTTAGTGTAGGTATTTATCCGTCTCCCTACGGTTCGATTTTAATGTGAGGCACCCGAGTGCGTATACCCGGACCAAAAATTATTATATTGTTTATTGGAATGGTTGGCAAAATATCAGCTAAGTGACAATCGATTAAAACTTTATAAAATTGTAAATAATAAAGATTTCCTTAGAGTTTGTTACAATATTTTAATAATTTAGTAAATGCAAATGTAAGAATAAAAATTATTTTCATATCTATGCTTTTATAAATTCGTAAATGATAAATAATGCATTGTATTAATATTGCATTGTATTAATTGTAATAGGTTTTAGAATGTTGTAAATATAAAATTATTTTTGTAAATAAACAATAAATAAGTAGTTTTTGTTGTAAATTCTCAAGAACAAAAAATGTATAAAATGTATAAATTCACTTTCATTGTATGTTTACGCTTTATTACAATTCTAATAATCTCTTTTTAAAATTGTTGAGGAGGGGGTAGTTAAAATAATCTTGGTGTCAACGGAAAAACCGTTCTTTTCAGATACTGTCTTTTTTTTTTTTTCGCTTTTTTTTTTTTTTGACGGGCAAAAAATCCAAGTTTGCTGAAATTATTAACCAGATGCGAATATAAATTTCTGTTTGTTCCTCTGTTAGTTGTTAGATGTTTGTTAGTTTGTTAGTTACTTAGCACGTGCATTGCGTCCAGTCATTGTTTTAGATAAAAAATGGATCATACCGTTTTGTTGATGATGAAAGAAGGAAGAAAAAGATATATGAGAAGCTGTTTGGAAAGAAAGAAAGAAAGAAAGAAAGAAAGAAAGAAAGAAAGAAAATTAGAAAGTAAAAAAAGAAAAAAGGAAAAGAAAAAAAAAAGAAAAAAAAAAAAAAAAAAAAGAATAAAAAGAAAATTTTTTTAAAAGAAAGAAAGAAAGAAAAAAAAAAAGAAAAAAAAGAAAGAAAGATAAAAAAAATTTAGGAAAGAAAGAAACGAAGAAAAAAAAATTAAAAAAAAGAAGGAAAGAAAAATGAGGAAAAGCAAGGCAAAAAATTTTTTAAAAAAGAAAGAAAAAAATTTTAAAGAAAGAAAAAATGAAAAAAGATATTGTATTTAAACCTGATCTGAGATTAATCATAGAGCATTGTAAGATCAGTGAACTTCCAATGTCTTTTTCCATAGTAAATTATTTTTCTTTTTTAATCAATTTAAAAATTTATTTTAGTACAAATTATTTTTTGATTGACTGATTTTTTACGGCTTATCAACCTTCTCCATTTTTAAGGTCAGAAAATATTTTTAAATTTTCAAACTTTGATAATTATAAGTTACTAATACAAGTCCTTCTAATTAAGCAATGGCTGGGTGAAACAGAATTTGATTTAATACAAACAAAAAAGTAAATAATAACGGAATTATTTCAATTAATTTGCACAAGGGTGTACTTTTATTAAAGTACATTGATTCAATACTTAAGCCTAGTATATTTGGGTGGAAGTGAATATAATGAGTCCGACTGGAATTAGAACTCGGCACTCTGATTTTCAATTTCAAGCCGCTACACCACCTGTACATCCAAGCTTATAGTCGTCCCTTGCAGATTGACCACAGATTCTTGATTGGATTGAAATCAGGAGAATTTTCGAGCCAGTCGACAGTATTTTGATTTACTCACTGGTAAGGCTTGCCATTGTGTTCGTGCAGCGTTAAAATTTTCGTACGCTTCCTTGAAGTAACGTCCATCGCAGACAGTGGCCATAGGACAACGAATCGACAAGTGAGACAATAGTGTCTGGGCGTGATAAAAATCTGATGACGCAATATTTTTCAAGGCCAAACAAGTTTCATCATACACCCTGAAAATAGATTATTGCTGCACAGTACTGCAAATAACCTAAGCTGATGAAAAATAGACATCAGTTACACACTGTCACTCTAGTGGGTCTAAAACTGACCGTATGTTGAAAGAAACGAAACTAAAGCTGTTGTTTTAATTAGTTTGTACAAGAGTGTACATTTCTGTTTCTAATTAAATCGTAATTTTTTTATAACAAAATATCGGAAATTTTCATTTAAGACCTTCAAAATTAACATTATAAAATAATCAAATTATCAAAAAAATAATAATTTATAACCGTCCATTTTTTAACGATACTGTATTTACTTAGATAACGTAATGCTTGACAAACAAAATAGTTACCTATTTTCCATTTTTAAATTTTAGAAATTTTTTTAATTAATCGGTAACTATAAAAAAATCAGTTTTCAGTTACTATGGTTAAATTGGAAAATGTTTTACACACTAATCGAGTATTATGTATGCACTAACAGAATTTTGGTTTTTGTATATTTTGTTTTACGGCATATCAACCTCAATGGGTTATTTAATACCGACAAGATTGTTATTGCTGGTAATATTTTTCCAAAAATGTATTGTTGATAATACTTTTTTAAAAATGCATTGTTGGTAATATTTTGTTTCAAAGATTTATTGCTCGTAATAATTTTTCTAAAAAGTATTGCTGGTATGAAAACCTATTTTTATATTTTCGTTGTTTTCTTTTTCCCTTTTAGGGGTTAGCTATTTGCCCATAGCTGGGACCCCAACAGGTGCTACCACCCAGGGCCAGGCCTTTGCAGTCGGATGTAGCTTATCGTCTTACCCAGGAAGCGGATGTAGTTTATCGTCTTACCCAGGACGGTCGAATTTTGATATATAAAAATTGTATAGCACTAATCGAAAATACACTAATCGAAGGCGCATTCCGTCCTGGGTATGACAATAAACTACATCCGCGTCCTGGGTAAGACGATAAACTATATCAGGGAATGTATTCTGTGGAATACACAGCCTGAAGGATGTTTTTCTGAACACTTCGAATTTGTCCTAAAGAATACTGAGCTGTTACGTCTGTTCTTCTTTACGGCAGCGAATGTTGGATGATTTCCTCAGCGATGAAGAAGAGACTCGAGGCGACGGAAATGTGGTTCTACAGAAGGATGCTAAGGATATCATGGAACGAGCGTGTGAGCAACGATGATGTCTTAGAGAGGTTGCAAACAAGGAGGAGGATTCTACTTAATATCAGGAAGAAGCAGCTGAAGTTTCTGGGACACATAATGAGGAAGGAGGGCGTGGAGAATCTGATACTCACAGGTCGAATAGAGGGAAAGAGAGTCAAGGGAAAGCAGCGAATGACATACCTGACGAGATTGAGCAGGTGAAAACAGAACGTGGTCTGGGGGAGGAAGCAGAGAGCTGCAAGGGACATTGTTAAGTGGAGAGCCATGATCGCCTCCCTCCTGAAGGACATGGCACATAAAAAGAAAAGTGAAAGCTCAGTTTGTCCGATTAACATTCTACTGTGAGTTTTGTATTGGCTGAAACTTAATATGACAAATATTTATGTGTTGAAAAATGACACCATTATGAAAAAAAGACTTACCGCTGTCGACGACGCTTTCTACTGGTCGACCAGTTGTGTACGCCATGTAACCAAGGAAAGAGAAAATGACAAATCCTCCAAATACGCTGGTTCCACAGTTAATAAAAGCGACTGCTAATGCATGCCTGGAAAAATTACAGGAAGGAATAAATATTTTTGAAATATGTTCATAATTTCGGATTTGAAAAAATGATTTAATTTTCTCAAGAGGAAAACGCCAAATAAATACAATATTTGAAAATAATAATAATACAATATTTGAATATTGTATTATTATTATTTTTAAATATTGTATTATTATTAAATTTTTTTTATTATTATTTTCTTTGATTTCTGGCGTTTACATTTTCTTTCCGGGTCCCGCCCAGGGACCTAAGGTTAGAAATGGCATCATGACACTTTCCAACAAAAAAAAAAAAATTACATAGATAAAGCCCTTCGTAAAGTGTGGGCTGTACTTGTCAGAACAATTTTTTTGTATCTCCTTGAGGCATGGACTTCCAGGAATCCCTTCAATTAGTCTACTGCAATCTTTTCCAACCAGTCCTAGGGCTCCAACTACAACAGGGATTGTTGATGTTCCCATATGCCACATTTTCGAGATTTCTATTTCAAGGTCCTTGTATTTTGACAACTTTTGAATATCTTCAAAGATACATTGCAGTCAGCAGGGACTGCCATATCAATAAGGAGGCACCGTTTTTTTGTTTGTGGTCTTTAATAACAATATCTGGGCAGTTGGCTTTGATTGTTCTGTCAGTGTGTATTGTGTAGTCCCATAGAATTGTAACAGGTCCTATCTCCGTAACCGGGTCTGGGTGGTGTTCATACCAGTTTCTTTCAGTTTCCTTCCCGTAGAAGTTGCAGATTTTCCAGTGCAGATATTGGCCCACTCTGTCATGCCGGGTTTTATATTCAGTGGGTGCCAACACCGTGCAACCTGATACAAGATGATCAATCGTTTCTGGATATTTATCACAGAATCTGCATTTTGGGCTGACACAATATTTTAGTATATGTGCTTGATAATTCCTAGTTAGCAAGCATTGGTCCTGTGCAGCAAGGATAAAACCTTCAGTTTCAGCTTTCAACCCTGCACTACGTAGCCACTGATGGGTACGGGTTTTATCTACGTCAGCTTGTTTGGTACGGGCAGAGTATTGGCCATGAAGCGGTTTATCTTGCCATCGCTTCTGTATCTGGTCGGTTGCATTTGTCTTTGCTGTCTTTTTTTTTTTTTTAAGTATTTTGCAGTTTCAGTCGGTGTATTGTGCTGTAGTTGCATCTCTACGCCCATTTGAAACTCCATTTTGAATTTGTTGGCTTCTTTCATTACGGAAAGAGACGCTTACTACTTTCATGTTCCTTGACGCATACCATCATCCAGTCTTCTGTAGTTTCCAAATATCTTTGGATGCCAATTGTTGTAGTTTTGTAGGACAGTTCTAGTTGAACTAATCCTCTGCCTCCTTCGGATCTGGGCACATCAGACGATCAACATCAGCTTTGGGATGATGCATGCGATAGCAAGTGAGAATCTTTCTCGTTTTGGCGTCCATTCGCTTAATTTCAGCTATGGTCCAGGTAAGGACATTAAAGCTGTATTGCACCACAGGGACAGCCAATGTGTTTATGGCTGATATTCTGTTTTTTAGTTTAGTTTAGCTCAGTTTTAGTACCAGACGTACACGCCTGTAGTACTCTTTTCTTATTTTTTTCCTTCATTTGGGGGGTGTTGTATGCCATCTCCTTCGCTAATTCCTAGGTAATTATAAGCTTCATCATGCTCCAGTTCCCTAATCTTTTGTGACAAAATCTAAATCTATTAAAGGGTGTTTCTGTAATTCTACCTTTCTTGAAAGTTACTTTTGCACATTTATCTAATCCGAAGTCCATACCTATGTC
Source organism: Acanthosepion pharaonis (assembly GCA_903632075.3). NCBI lineage: Eukaryota > Metazoa > Mollusca > Cephalopoda > Sepiida > Sepiidae > Acanthosepion > Acanthosepion pharaonis. The sequence goes on along the minus strand of CAHIKZ030001566.1, from coordinate 496,713 downwards.
GTCACTGAAGTATTTTACAATATTGAGGAGGCCTTTCAACTCATTGTCGTCTTTGGCAAAGAGTTTGAGATCATCCATGTATAGTAGGTGATTGAATATTTTTTTTATTTATTTTGTAACCATAGCTACTGTTGTTCAGTTCATGTGTAAGAGGGATTAAGGATAAACAAAACAGAAGGGGTGACAAAGAGTCTCCTTGAAAGATTCCACGTCGGATATTCAGACGGTTGGATATTGCAGTGCCCCCAGTGTGACTAAGGTATAGTTTGGTGTTCCACATTCCATGCTGTAATTATTATTATTTTTCAAATATTGTATTATCATTATTATTATTATAAAGGTAATAATAATAATGATAATACAATATTTGAAAATAATAATAATAATAATAACAACATCAACAATCCCTATTGTAGTTGGAACCCTAGGAATGGTTAGAAAATATTCCAGTAGACTAATTGAAGGGATTCCTGGAAGTCCATACCTCAAAGAAATACAAAAAATTGTTCTGACAATGTACATAAAACAAACTTTACGAATAGAGCTTTATCTATGTATTTTTTTTTTTTTTTTTTTCAGTGGAAAGTGTCATGATGCCATTTCTAACATTAGGTCCCTGGGCGGAACCCGGAAAGAAATGTGTACACGCCAGAAATCAACGGAAATAATAATAATAATAATAATAATAATAATAAAGTTATTTGTACCTCCTTCGTGTTATAGTGGAACACACCTATTCTATTGATAATAGATCTCCCACCTATAATAAGTAGGAGTCTCTCAGTGGTTCGGTCGGTCAGTCAGTCGACTGGTTGATCGGTTGAACTCTCTGCCTTCGGGTGGGGAGGAACCCGAAAGAGGCTACGCCAAAGGGCGGATTCTTTTTCGGGAGGTAAAACAAACCCTGAACCCGTTTATAATTGCAATGGGCATATTTTTGGACGATATATTAATCTTCAGAATTATTTTAAAAAAGCCTTTTTGCCACATGACGCCCTCGTAGGGGGGGTGACTGAATATCGTCAGTCAGTCGATGCTGGATGACTGTTAGTCGAATACGAAAGTATCAGCGACTACAACTTGATTTCTCTGCGTTATACTTATTATATGAAGTTCCTAACGTTTTGTACGTCGAACCTATTTTAGGACCGACTTAGTACAAATAGAAACCTCCACTGTGAAACCACTCTACAACATTTCGTTAGTTTGCACGTCCGTTGCGCTCCACCAATATCCCATAAATAATGGAAAAGACATATCAGAGACATTTACTTGGTTTCAGTGAAAAAAGAAAGAAAGAAAGATAGCCGTGCATAACGTCTCCCGCTAACACCTCATAAATAATAAACAATTCCGTTTTGATCGCCTGTTTCAGTGAGAAAATGAATGATTTGGAAGATTGAATATCTTTCTTTCAATGAAATGGAAAAAATTTCAATTTCAAATCTTTTCATTTATAAAATCCATACTTCATAAAATGACGACCAAATTAATGCAATATTTTGTTTTTTCACAGTTAAAATTTTAAATATTTCTGTCATGCGTTGGCCACTCAAAATTTAATAACATCATCTTTATGATTTAATCAATAAAATTGAATAAAATCATAAAAATTTTAACTCAAAAAAATGGGCCCTGATCCTTTCTAACTAACGCCTTTATCCACTGGGATTTGTCCGTCGATGTATTCTTTTGTAAAAGATTACATTTTTAGATAATATTTAAATTAAATGAAACTATTTTCCGCATCTTTGTCAAAAATTTAAACCAACGTTTCGAAAAATCAAAATCATTTTGTCCTATAAAAATGAGATGGTAAATATATGTCCTTTCTTAAAAAAAATGGATTTAAAAAATTTAATTTTGTTTTTCAATCTTTTTCGCCCTTTTTTACAACGATTGTAAAAGCCTATTAATCTTTATATCTGTCTATATTTTCTTATTCAGGTATTATGTAAAACTATTTGTCCTCATCTTTGTCGCCATATTTATTATATTCTTTGTACGTATTTTTTCTATATTTCTGAGATGATTATCATACATTATTTACATTATTCGGATTTTTTCCTTATCTTTGTCGCCATATTTATTTTTCCGTTTCGATTATTCAGTATCTGTCTAATTTCTTGATGAGGTATTATTTTATTTGTTTAAATTTCGGACTATTGTCCTAATCTTTGTCGCCATATTTATCAAACGTTTCGGCCCTTCAGTATCTGTCTATATTTCTGAGATGAGGTATTATTTACACTATTTACATTATTCGGACTATTGTCCGCATCTTTGTCGCCATATTTATTATACGTTTCAATCGGCCTTTCAGTATCTGTCTTATATTTCTGAGATGAGGTATTATGTACATATTTATTTACATTATTCGGACTATTGTCCTCATCTTTTTGTCATATTATCACAACGTTTCGGTCGTTGTACGCTCCGGCCTTCTTCAGGTGGTTGGAATGACGAACTGAACCATTTATTTCGCTCGCTGAGGTAGACTGTTCTAGTTCCACGTGCCATGTCTAATGGATGTCAGTTATCAGTTATCTCCTGTTAATTCACCTCTCCAAGTTCTCCACTGCCTTAACCGGGTATTGAACTCACAACTCTTTAGTTCATTTTTGAAAGTGATAACAGGCTTTCGCTTGACATAGCAAAAGTGACACACGAAGCTGTTCACCATCACAATAATAATAATAATAATAATGAATATATTAAATAAAATAAAATAAAACAAATAACATTAAAACTTAAATGAAACCAAAAAGAAAAGTTCTCCCAGAATGCAACGGACTCCGCATCAAAAGACGCTGAATTCAGTCTCTTCGCTACCGGCCGTTGGATGGTCAAGGCGTCCATCTCCTCTCCTCAGCACATTGCTTGTTATAATGCGAAGTGACTTCTTCCTTTTATCACATACCACCTTAAAACCCTTAAATAAAAACACACACCAGTACACATAAATGGTATGATTTTAATTTACTATATAACATGTTTTTAGTCGGTTGATTGCTGCTTGTTTTCTTTTATGGCATATCAAACTCAGTGACTAAATTTAATGCCAACAACTTTTTGAAATAGATTCATAACGATAGTTTCGTTTGGTTTGTTTTGTTTTACGGCATATAAACCTCAATGGGTTTCTTGTTGCTGGTAATATTTTTTCCTTCATAAATCTATTTTTGGTAATGATTTTTCTTCAAAAATGCATTGCTGGCAATAATTTTTTAAAAGTATTTCTGGTATGAAAATCTAGTTTTACACTTTCATATTGTTTTGACCCACCAGCAATTAAGAGGTGGTTCCACGCTCCTCAAAACCTCCTGCTCAGAAGCCTTGCTAACATGCTTTTAGTGTTATTTCTTTGTATGTTTATAATTCCTGTGAACACGAGGCTATTTCTTCTGGTATGATGAGAGTGACTTCACAAATTTGAACTCTCTTCACTTATTCTTGTAAAAATGCCTAAACAAGACAGCGCCTTACCAAATTAGGCAACGAAAATTGAGCATACTTCTGCGTCTTATAGATAGATTGAAGATAACCTGATGTCGCTTACCTGTAGCAATTATTGTCGAATTTGTTGTAACTGGACATGCTAATCAGAGCCCCGAAAGCAATTCCCAGGGAATAGAAAATCTGGGTAGCGGCATCAGCCCAAACCTGAATAGATAAAAATAAATGAGCACATAGATAGATAGATAGATAGATAGATAGATAGATAGATAGATATGAAAAGGACTAAGATAGATAGATAGATAGATATGAAAAGGACTGAGATAGATAGATAGATAGATAGATAGATAGATAGATAGATAGATAGATAGATAGATAGATAGAAAAATGGACTAAGATAGATAGATAGATAGATAGATAGATGTTCTAGATAGATAGATATAAAAAGGAAAGGATAAGATAGATAGATAGATAGATAGATAGATAGATAGATATGAACAGACTGACATAGATAGATAGGTAGATAGATGCGAACAGACTGATATATATATATATATATATATATATATATATATATATATATAGAGAGAGAGAGAGAGAGAGAGAGAGAGAGAGAGGAGGAGATATAGGGTGGGAAAATAATATTCGTACACATACAAATTTTTAATTTATTGTATTTCCAACTAGTGGAAAAAACATACTTTTCATATAATTAACAGATGCATAAAAACTAAATGTGCATAGAAAACAGAAAAAAATGATTTAACAGAAATAAACCCAGTAATCCATTTAATGGGTAAAAAAGTATTCGTACAATGCAAATTTCAGATTTTAAAACGTTTAAATTGCTTTAATACTTTAGATTATTCAAGTGGAATATTCTAGAATGTTACAATGATGTTATCAGTAGTTATTTTTTAGCCTAAAAAATACAAACAGAACATTCTGTAATTTATATTCGTGCAAGAAGATTTTCATCATGGCAAACGATAAAAGAATTGACAATAAGCTCTGGTAAGAAGGTAAAAATTACAGGAAAATCTCAAACAACCTGAATATTCCATTTACTACCAATTGTTTTTTATTGCAAGCTATAAAAAGCTTAAAACTGTTGAAAACCAAAAAAGAACAAATGCTCCACGGAAGATTTCTGCAAGAGCTTTGAGGAAATTAAATGCGTCAACTTAAACAAAATCCAATGGTTACTCGTCAAGAGCTGCAGGATGATTTGCTTTCACTAAACGAACAATAAGCAATGAATTTCATAGGAACAATCTAAAGCCACACTCCCCTAGGAAACCTCCACTGCTATTGAAAAGACACAGAGATGCCAGGTTGAAATTCGTTTGTGAAAATAAGGATAAAGAAAAATCGTATTAGGAAAGAGTATGATGGACAGAGAAAACCAAAATTGAGTTCTTTGGACATCATGTATGGAAGAAAGATGGCGACACCTTCAAATAAAAGAACACAGTTCCATCAGTGAAATTTGCTGGTGGCAGCATCATGGCTTAGGGATGGTTTTCTGCAAAAGGTACTGGCAACATATCAGTGATAGATGGTAGAATGAATGCCACAGCATATCAAAATATTTTGGAAGCAAATTTAATTATTTCAGTTGAAAGTCTTGAATTTTCTCCAGATTGGATCTTCCAACAAGATAATGATTTTAAGCACACTGCAAAATCTATGAAGAAATGGCTCGCTAAAATTAATGTAAATATCCTAAAATTACTCATCTTAATATTATATCATATTACGAAAAACAGTACGTAACCTCAATCAGAACCAAATATCAATAACTATTTAAGATTGGATATAAAAAATGCTCCAAAAACACAGTGCTAATGTCTTTCGGGGCGGTAGCGTGGGGAATATAGCTATCTAGGGTACTCAGACATTTGGCCGATGGACATATATATATATATATATATATATATATATATATATATATATATATATATTAATTTATAATTTTTCGTTTTTTTTTTAATCTATTCTGTATATATTACATTTTACTTCAAATATTTCTGTAAGATGATAAATATTTTGAAAAAAAAACACATTTTACTACAGAAAAAATCTTAAGCTTTTACGATATGAATTTCGCTTTTAATGATCATTATCTGAAAGGGATGAACTAGCTTTTATCTTGCTGTTAAATACGAATTTAAATAATTAAGTGCAACTTTTTACCCAAATACACTCAAATATTTTAAAAATACTAATTTCAATAAACAAACATTGAAATAAGAAAACTTTTAATTTTAAATTTAGATTTAATAATATAATCACTTGAAATTCAGAGGTAATTATTAGTCCTATTCGACCTTATAATACTGCTAATTAAAATACTTAAAGTATTGCTTATTACTACTTTTACTTGTACTTTTTCAGTGAAATGTCTCTCGCTCAAATGTCCGTCGGCCAAATGTTTGTCGACCAAATGTATTTCGGCAAAATGTCTTTCGGCCAAATGTCCGTTCGGCCAAATGTCTCTCGCTCAAATGTCCGTCGACCAAATGTCTTTCAGCAAAATTTCTTTCAGCAAAATGTCTTTCGGCCAAATGTCAGTTCGGCCAAATGTTCGGCCACGGCTATCTAGTGCTCTTGCGTTCAGGCACTTGTGTAGCAGGAGACGACCAATAGCTGACATGACAGGAGTAAGATAACACAATAATCAACAGTTATCTCATGTTAGCCAATCAATGGACACCTGATGATGACCTGAAGTTACTTGGCCGAAACGTTTTGTCTATAATAAATCTATAATATCAACCTAAATGATAAGAGTTCAGAATAATAAGATATAAATCGGTAAAATACTAGGTGTTTTGTCGTGATGATCCTAGACCATTTCTCAATATTTTTTTTTTTTTTTTTACTTCAGGGAGCACTTGTAAAATAACTAATACTCTAGGGTTAGCTTTAAGTTTTAATTAGGAAAAATTAGTCAAAAAATTTTGGTTTGGCATTCCCAAAAAAGATTAGCAGTACAGTTTTCATTTAAATGGATTTATGAAGAATCTAGAATTTTCTTTCTTTCTTTTTTTAAGATAGGCCGATAATGTGTGAATTAAATCGCTTGAGGGAGACAAGAAGGAAAGGATTATCCACTCCTCCTCAAAGATTAAGGAATTTAGCATCCAGTTTAAAATATCAAATAACAAAGATTTCACTTCGACACCGAAGTCATGTCCTTGTGTCTCTAGCTTTTTAAAAACAAAAGATATTTTTTAAATATCAAAATAATTCATAAATTACTCTTCTGTTGGTGCACACATGGTTACCTTTTAGGGCGTATTGGTTGGCCCGGTCGCACCGGTTGAGAAACGCTGCCCCAAACAGTGGGTTTTTACAGTGAACTATTGTTTTGGGATTCAATACTGTTCTAAAATTTGCAATTTCTCATTTCCGGGCCGATAACCGAAGCAAAAAATGTGCAGTTCTCATTTCTGAGCCGACAGCTTTAGCGAAAATTTCTCGTTCACATTTCCGTGCTAACAGTCGAAGCTAAAATATGCAGTTCTCATTTCCGTGCTGATAGCCGGAGATAAATTTTGCTGTTCTCATATTTGTACCGACAGGTGAAGTAAAAAAAAAAAATTGCAGTTTCCGTGTCGATAGCCTGAGCTAAAATGTGCAGTTCCCATTTCAGTGTCGATAGCCGGACATAAAATTTGCGTTTTGTATTTCCGTGCCAATAGTTGATGCTAAAATTTGCCATTCCGAATTTTGTGCAAATAGCTGAAACTAAAATTTGCAGTTATCATTTCTGTACCGATAGCCGACCTAAAATTTGACATTCAAATTTCTGCGCCGATAACCAAAGCGAAAATTTGCCGTTCACATTTCCGTGTCAATAAACGAAATGAAAATATGCCGATCTCAATTCTGTGTCGATCGCTGAAGCTAAAATATGCAGTTCTCATTTCCGTGTCGATAGCCTGACCTAAAATTTGCTGTTTGAACATCCGTGCCAAAAGCAGAAGCTAAAATTTGCCGTTATCATTTCCGTTCCGATAGTCAAAGTTTAAATTTGCAGTTCTCATTTCCGTGCCGATAACCGAAGCTAAAATTTTTCCGTTCTGATAGCCGAAGCTAAAATTTGCCGTTATCTTTTCCGTGCCGATAGCCGAAGCTAAAATCTGTCGTTCTCATTTCTGTACCGATAACCGAAGCTAAAATTTGCCGTTCTGATGGGCGAAGCTAAAATTTGACGTTATCAATTCCGTGCCGATAGCCGAAGCTTAAATTTGCAGTTCTCATTTCCGTACCGATAACCGAAGCTAATAATTTGCCGTTCTGATAGCCGATGCTAAAATTTGCCGTTAACATTTCCGTGCCTATAACCAAAGCTTAAATTTGCAGTTTTCATTTCTATACTGATAACCGGATCAAAATTGTCTCTTTTATGTTGTTTCCCCACCCACCACTCTTATTCTTTGAGGACTAATTCTGCACTTTGTAGCTCTGGGGGTTAGCTTCTAATTAATCCTCAAGGAACCTCGCTCTTTTGATATTCCTACGTGACAGAGAGTACAAAGTAACTTTGATATCTATTAACAACTGTCCAGTATATATCGCGGTCACCACAGTTCAGCTCTTCTTTTTTTAAACGTTCGATTGATCACATACTACAGTATGGGAAATATACGATATATAACTCTATATCATACTAATAGTGGGTAATTGGATTATAAAGTGGAAAAAATGCTGTATGACACATTTCGTCCTTCAAAAGAATTTCATCAGTCTAAAATAATTCACTTACTGATGGAATTGTGTATAGAAGGGGGTGCAAATATAAACGAAAAGGTGAGTTACAACTATGCATCGAGAGGATATAAGGACACTAAATGCATTATACAATCGTAATTGATCTAGAGAGACCAGCGTGCTAACCATTGCACCACGTCGAAGTGCTAAAAAGGATATTGTAAGCGTAGCTTGGATGTGACACTCGACCGAAGTTATTGAGCTCCCAGTGTGGATCGAACTCGCTATTCAGTCATAATTAAACTAGAGAGAACAGTTTTCTAACCACTGCACCACGTCGAAGTGTCTTTGCATATTACAAAGCGTTTTTATACGAAGAAAAGATTTTTAAAAATGCGAAAAAAAAAGAAAGTCTCGGAAACTTTTACGAAACTAAGATTTGCAATCAAATTTTCTGTTTTCTTTCACTGAATCATTTTGTAAAAAATAAACAATGAACGATTTTTTTTCTTCGCCTTTCTTTTAAAAAAAATATCAAAGAATTTGAGACATTTTTTTTCACCTTTCAAATTTTTTTCCCACCTTCAAAAACTATGACAGGAAACAGGTCTAGTCGAGAAGGTTTCACCTACTCAGTTTCTGTCGGGTCTAAAACACATGGCGTAAACGAGAGAACAAGAGATTCATGTGTTTTGTTTTTTTTTTTTTTTTTTTTTTTTTTGTTATCGCTTTTATTAATTTTGTGAATCGAGGCCAGCGAATAATGAAGAAAAAAACAACAACTTTCTCACGGCTTACCTTGATATTTTGGAGTTTTTCCCATTTTGGAATGATGTAAAACTTGATTCCGTCAAGGTAACCTTCCAAAGTAACACCACGGATCAACAGGATAATCAACATTAAGTAAAAGAATGTGGCAGTGAAATAAACGACCTATATATAAGAGAGAATAGAATTAAGTAAAAAAACATTGAAGAAGAAGAAGAAGAAGAAGAAGAAGAAGAAGAAGAAGAAGAAAGGAGGGGGGAGATGAGAAGAAGAAGAAGAAGAAGAAGAAGAAGAAGGAAGAGGAAGATGAAGAAGAAGAAGAAAAAAAAGAAGAAAAAAGAAGAAGGAAAAGAAGAAGAAGAAAAAGAATGAAGAAAAAAAAAGAAGAAAAAAGAGGAAGAAGAAGAAGAAGAAAGAAGAAGAAGAAGAAGAAAAGAAGAAGGAAAGAAGAAAAAGAAAAGAAGAAGAAAAAAAGAAGAAGAAGAAGAAGAAAAGAAGAAGAAGAAGAAAATAGAAGGAAAGAAGAAATAAAAAAAAGAAGAAAAGAAGAAGAAGAAGAAGAAGGAAAAGAAAAGAAGAAGAAGAAGAAGAAAGAAGAAGAAGAAGAAGAAGAAAAGAAGAAGAAGAAAAGAAGAAGAAGAAGAAAAAAGAAGAAGAAAAGAAGAAGAAAAGAAGAAGGAAAGAAGAAATAAAATGATAAGAAAAAAGAAGAAGAAGAAGAGGAAGAAGAAAAAGAAAAGAAGAAGAAGAAGAAGAAAAGAAGAAGAAAAAAAAGAAAAAAGAAGAAAAAAAGAAGAAAAAAAGAAGAAGAAGAAGAAGAAGAAGAAGAAGAAGAAGAAAGAAGAAGAAGAAGAAGAAGAAGAAAGAAGAAGAAGAAGAAGAAGAAGAAGAAAAAAAGAAGAAGAAAAAGAAGAAGAAGAAAAGAAGAAGAAAAAAAGAAGAAGGAAAAGAAGAAAAAGAAGAAATGATAGAAAAAGAAGAAGAAGAAGAAAAAGGAAGAAGAGAAGAAGAAGAAGAAGAAAAAAAAGAAGAAGAAAGAAGAAATAAAAGAAAAGAAGATAAGAAAAGAAGAAGGAAGAAGAAAAAGGGGAAATGAGAAGAAGAAGAAAAGAAGAAGAAGAAAAGAAGAAGAAGAAGGAAGAAGAAAAAATAAGAAATGAAGAAGAAGAAGAAAAGAAGAAGAAAAAGAGAAAAGAAGAAGAAGAAGAAGAAGAAGAAGAAGAAGAAGAAGAAGAAGAAGAAGAAGAAGAAGAAGAAGAAGAAGAAGAAGAAGAAGAAGAAGAAGAAAACTAGAAGAAGAAAAGAAGAAGAAGAAAAGAAGAAAAAGAAGAAAAAAAAGAAGAAGAAGGAAGAAGAAGAAGAAGAAGAAGAAGAAGAAGAAAAGAAGAAGAAGAAGAAGAAGAAGAAGAAGAAGAAGAAGAAGAAGAAGAAGAAGAAGAAGAAAAGAAGAAGAAGAAAAGAAGAAGAAGAAATGAAGAAGAAGAAGAAAAAGAAGAAGAAGAAGAAGAAGAAGAAAAGGGAGATTTAAGAAGAAGAAGAAAAAGAAGAAGAAGAAGAAGAAATAAAGAAAAGAAGAAAAGAAGAAGAAGAAGAAGAAGAAGAAGAAGAAGAAAAAAAAGAAGAAGAAGAAGAAGAAGAAGAAGAAGAAGAAGAAGAAGAAGAAGAAGAAGAAGAAGAAGAAGAAGAAGAAGAAGAAGAAGAAGAAGAAGAAGAAGAAGAAAAGAAGAAGAAAAGAAGAAAAGAAGAAAAGAAGAAGAAAAAGAAGAAGGAAAAAGAAGAAGGAGAAAAAGAAGAAGAAGAAGAAGAAGAAGAAGAAAAAGAAGAAGAAAAGAAAAAGAAAAAGAAGAAAAAAGAAGAAGAAGGAAGAAGAAAAGAAGAAGAAGAAGAAGAAGAAGAAGAAGAAGAAGAAGAAGAAGAAGAAGAAGAAGAAGAAGAAGAAGAAGAAGAAGAAGAAGAAGAAGAAGAAGAAATGGAAGAAGAAGAAGAAATAGAAGAAAACTAGAAGGAAAGAAGAAATAGAAATGATAGAAAAAAGAAGAAGGAAGAGGAAGGAGAAGAAGAAGAAGAAGAAGAAGAAGAAAACTAGAAGGAAAGAAGAAATAGAAATGATAGAAAAAAGAAGAAGGAAGAGGAGGGGGAAAGAAGAAGAAGAAGAAGAAGAAGAAGAAGAAAACTAGAAGGAAAGAAAAGAAATGATAGAAAAAAAAGAAGAAGAAGAAGAGGAAGAAGGGAAGAAGAAGAAGAAAGAAGAAGAAGAAAAGAAGAAGAAGAAGAAGAAGAAGAAATGAAAAGAAGAAGAAGAAGAAGAAGAAATGAGAAGAAAAGAAGAAGAAGAAAAAAAAGAAGAAAATTTGGAAGAAATGATAGAAAAAGAAGAAGGAAGAGGAGGGGGAAAAGAAGAAGAAAAGAAGAAGAAGAAGAAGAAGAAGAAGAAGAAGAAGAAGAAGAAGAAGAAAAAGAAGAAAACTAAAAGAAGAAGAAATTCAAAGAAAAAGAAATTTTCAGAAAATGATAGAAAAAAGAAGAAGGAAGAGGAGGGGGAGATGAGAAGAAGAAGAAGAAGAAAACTAGAAGGAAAGAAGAAATAAAGAAAGAAAAAAAGAAAAAAAAGAAGAAGAAGGAGGGGAGAGAAGAGAAGAAGAAGAAGAAGAAAGAAGAAAAATGGAAAAAGAAGAAGAAGAAATAGAAGAAAAAACTAGAAATTCTGAAGAAAAGAAATAGAAATGATAGAAAAAAGAAGAAGGAAGAGGAGGAGGAGGTAAGAAGAAGAAGAAGAAGAAGAAGAAGAAGAAGAAGAAGAAGAAGAAGAAATCATCTTAATAACAAATATCGCCTATCTTATTAGGTAAGTATAATCAACAGATATCGTTGGGTCACCATTGGATAAAATTGAAATATTCTATTTAATAGAAAATCAGTAATTATTATCTTATTAGATTTTGACTTAGCTAAGTTAAGCACAAGGTCACAAGTTTAGGGAGCCCCAGAAGAGTAAATAGATAGTAACTGCTTCATGACGAACATCCGATATTTCTATGTCTGACCACTCGTTTCTGAGATTGTTAAGTGGTTAACTAACCCTTGTTGCTCAGGCACATTTGTGTTTGGCCTCCATGTAAAAGAGACTCCCGCGTGAATGTTTCCCTGAACACTGCAATCTTAACCTCTTCATGTCAAGGGCCATTCGCTGTCTATCGTCCTTTTACTTATATGCAGTGTGTGATTTTTTTATCTTTAATTTCGCGCATGCGCGCTTTGTTTGGTTTTAATTTTGTCGACTGCACAATATAGTAGGGTCAGTTGGGCGCCCTCTATGAGAAAAAGAGCAACAGATTTGGAAACGGCATGCCGTATTGCTTGTTATTCGCGCCGGAAGCTCGAATACAAACATCTCAGAGTGTTTGAGTGTCAATCTGAGGACAGTGAGCAGGATTCAGAAAGAGTTGGATGAGTCTAATGGTGATTACGAAGGTGTTTGAAGTGATCACTAGTGATGGCGACTTTATGCCTCCATTCATCTTCCCACAGACTCAACACGGAGGCCTACATCAAGTGCCTTGAGGAAATACTATTTTAGTATTTCAAGATATTTTGTATAATTTTGGTAAATATATCTGTTAAAATAAGATGTGTTATTTTCATTTTTGCGTAACTTAGACGACAATTTATTCATCTCTCCGTGTACTTCCACCTGCTTCCCCTTACATTCAGTAACCCACTCTACTACGAGTGGCTCTTGAGGCTTGTATAGGGTGAAAATTGAAGATATATTATCTGAGATGGAATGATTTATCATGATCGGCAGTTGAAACCCTCGGTCTCGATGACTTGCAACTTACTGTATTTTTTATCATATCGCCCCATGCAAGGCACTAAAGCCACTAAGACACAAGACGTTACTGAGTGTAGAAGAATAAGAAATAAAAAAGTGAAAGATAATCAGGACAGTAGATAACGATTAACATGGCATTTACAATTTTGAAAATATAAGTTGACTGAAAAGCATGGAGCCGGAAGAAAGTTCCACAAGCGAGAAGTGCGAAAAAAGAAACTGTTAGCGTAGAACTTACGGTCACATCTAACCAAATTTAACTGGGAATTGCTAGACCTAGCCGCCAATCTAGTACTGCGCTTAAATTCATAAAGTTTAGGTACCCTAGTGAAAAATTCATCCGAATAATTACCATGAAAGTATTTATAGAGAAGGCACAGGAAAAATGCCTGAAAATGATTAATGTTCTCCTTGGTAGAATGAATCATTTCACTCCAAACAAGGTGATAATGCTTCTAAAACGCAAAGGGTTACAGGGAGTGAAAGAGAATGAGGAAGATTTTAGTGAGGAACAGGACAATAAAGGAAAAGTGTATAGGAAGACAAAAGATGGCGATTGACGGTGCATTTAAATTTTTGAAGATTGTATGTTCAAGGAAGCAAGAAATCGGAAGGGAGTTCCACAGGCGAGAAAAAGAGAAGTAGCGATTGCATCTAGCTAGTTCGATAGTAAAACGGTGCCAATCTAAAAAAAAATTATTATGAGCAATACTTTAAAAAAAAATACCAGTAATAGAAACAGCTATAAATTCTTAAGAAGTTGGATTGTACTCAAAAATAAGAGTAATTGAAAAATGGTTCAAATACATATGTATAGATACACACCTTTTTTTCCAAACTATCGCTATGAATCTATTTAAAAAATTTTGTTGGCATTAAATGACCCACTGATGTTGATATGCCATAAAACAAAACAAAACAAAAACAAACAACCTAAAAGCGTACTTGTGGCCAATGACAAAACGATGCCAAGTGTCACGAAGGCGTTAAAATACTGCGTTCTAATCGTAGTCAGTAAAAATGTCAAATAAAGGATTCAGTTCGAAATTCCAACCACCTGAAAAAGGTCGGAGCGTACAACGACCGAAACGTTGTGATAAATATGGCAACAAAGATGAGGACAATAGTCCGAATAATGTAAATAGTGTACATAATACCTCATCTCAGAAATATAGACAGATACTGAAAGGCCGAAACGTTGTGATAAATATGGCGACAAAGATGAGGACAATAGTCCGAATAATGTAAATAGTGTACATAATACCTCATCTCAGAAATATAGACAGATATTGAAAGGCCGAAACGTTGTGATAAATATGGCAACAAAGATGAGGACAATAGTCCGAATAATGTAAATAGTGTACATAACACCTCATCTCAGAAATATAGACAGATACTGAAAATCCGAAACGTTGTGATAAATATGGCGACAAAGATGAGGACAATAGTCCGAATAATTGTAAATAGTGTAGTCCGAATAATGTAAATAATACCTCATCTCAGAAATATAGACAGATACTGAAAGGCCGAAACGTTGTGATAAATATGGCGACAAAGATGAGGACAATAGTCCGAATAATGTAAATAGTGTACATAATACCTCATCTCAGGAATATAGACAGATACTGAAAGGCCGAAACGTTGTGATAAATATGGCGACAAAGATGCGGACAATAATCCGAATAATGTACATAATACCTCATCTCAGAAATATAGACAGACTCTGAGAAAAAAACCTCAGCAGAAAACTACAAGTATTATTATTATTATTTTAATATGCCTTTTGATTCCTTGGGGAACATAGGGCCGCAACACCTCCCCAACGAACGGGGCTCTGAGAGATCCTCTTCAGATCGGCCATGTCGTGCCGGCTGCCTTCATCTCTGTGTCAACACTTCTGCCCTAAGTATGTTTTGGTCGATTTTTCGTTTCCGTTAAGGAAGAAATTTCGTATATTTTCCCAGCTATGGGTAAATAGCAGGACAGACCTAGTTCTGTATCCTTAAATGTCAACTCGTCTACCGCAGAAATAAATGGCAGCTTATTGCAGGAGAAAATCTACCTCGTCAATCATGTATCGAAAGATACATGATCGCCTAAGCGTGTATCACGTATGGCACATGACTGACTGACTGGATTCCAGTCAAGGGCCTGTCTAGTGACACTAGAAGAGGGTTTGTGGGGTGTGTGGCCGATCCATCCCCCTTTCCGTTTTTTATGTCGATCTTGATTGGGGCTTGTCTGGACCTGCCCCACAGTATAATTTATTTACTTTTTGGTTTTTTATTTTTACTTTTCTTCTTTGTCGAAGTTCGAGTCAAACAAAAAGTAATATTTCGGAAGCTGACCTTTTGAACTAGACAAACAGGCTCTTTCCATAGGTAGGGGATACGCGCAAAACCATCTTCCATCTTCGATATTCGACCAAATTTTCCTTTAATTCAGCTAATGTGATTATAGAATTCATTACTCTCGTTATGGTTCTATCAAATTTGCATTAAATCAATTACCTTGCCCGAACTTTTCACTCCTTTTCTCAGACAAAAATAAATAATAAACCAAGTGAAAAGAAGAAATAGGATATTCTTCAAGCTGATTGGTCCAAGGTCACCAATTCCGTCGGATTCCGGTAAACGAAGAACAACATTTCTGTAAGGACAATTGAAAAAAAATTTAAACAGCAGAGAATCTATAAAAAAAAAAATGAGGGTTCTCGGTAACACCTTCTCATAATTCTGTGTGTGCCTCTATTACTTATTTAGCACGACCGTTATGCCCTGCCAATAAATCATAAATATTGCACTATTCCGTTTTGATCGCGTAGACAGAAAGAAAAAGCATATCAGAGACGCTACTTGGTTTCAATAGGAAAAAGAATAAAAAAGAACATCTGTTCATATTTTTGAGATACAGTATTGTAACTATTTACATCGTTAGGACTGTTGTCCTCATCTTTGTTGCCATATTCCGGACGTTTCGGTCGCTATACGCCTCGGCCTTCTTCAGGTGATATACGTAGGAATTTCGTGGGGTTGGGGGTAAATTGTTCTAGTTCCACGTGCCATGCCTTTTCTGGATATGTCAGTTTTTCAGTTAATTACCTTTAGTAACTCAACTCTCCCAGTTTTTGTTCACCTATGCCGTAACTCACAACTTTTTGGGTCAAGTCACTTCTGGTTTACTTCAACCAGCGATTTTATCGACTGGGCCATGTGTCCTTGGGGATATCAAGGAGCGAATTTTTTGTTCGATATAAACCTAATATCTCAGTACCATTTTTTGCTAGAGCTCATATTACAATTTTTGTTATTGTTGTATTTTTCTCTAGCTCTCTGTATTGCTGTTTCCTATATCGTATTCTTGTTTATGCTTAGCCGTCTTGGAGGATTTTTGTGACCTAGCATATGCACTGATTCCTTAAGTTTTCGTATTTCCCAGTGATGTTCTCTGTTTATTATTTCAACCTCATCCCACGGGGGCGGGGGGGTTATCTCCTTCTTTATTTCCATATTCACGAAACGTATATAAAGATGAAGGCAACAGTCCAAATAATATAATTAAAAAACATAGGAGTGTCTCCTGCCATCACTTCTCGGCCTTTTAGCTGAGATCAAAGTGTAGTATCTGTCCTTATCAGTTCAATCTGATACTCTCTCTCCCTCTCCCTCTCTGTCTCTCTCTCTTCTTTCTTTCATTTCCTTAATGAAAAACCAAGTTGTGTCTTTTCTTCTATTTCCACGCAATGCAGAATGGCTCAAAGAACTTGCCAAACCGTCTGTTTTCGGGCAGAGAGGAACCCAGATGAGGTTATACCAAAGGACAGAGTCTTGTCTTGGGAGGTTTACAAACCCGACCCTGTGTATACGTGGTCGACGGGGAATTTTTGTTCGAGCCTATGGGCTCCTATCGCCCAACATAAAAACTGGCCATGTGCCACATCCTACCTCGTGGGGAGGTTTGGTAAATCCCATACCTCATTATTTAAGAGGTATTGACAGAGCGTAACGGTTGTGCGAACTAACAAAGGGGGGATTATTATTATTATTATTATTATTACCTCGTATTCAGTAAATGTATGATGGTCATCGTGGAAGGGAGCAAGTCCCTCAAATCAAACAATTCCTTACCCTGTTAGCACCAAAGAGTGTTAGAGTCTGTGGAGTTCCAATGCATCTTTGAATTTCTCACTGTTCTTTCGGCTTCTCTATATTTCATTCTTGACGCCATATGTGCGCATAGTCTGCTTTTTAGATGATGTATTTTTTATGATTTAATATTGAATCAAGAATAAAGCGTTTACTTACGTCCAGTATTCTTGTGAAGCAGTTGTAAAATTTTTATAGCCACAAAAGCTCATATTTTTTGCTGCTTCATTGACATTTGCCGGTGTAATCTTTTCTGGGCAAATTTTTTTGAGTACATCTAAAGCAAAAGAGGCAAAAACAAGAGAAAGTATTCAGTTTTACTGGTACCAGTTGAGAATCCTTTATCCGAAATTCTTGGGACCGGAAGTTCTTCGGTTTTTAGATTTTTTCGGATTTTGGAATACAGGCTATTTAATGGCTATATAACATCTATATTTGAATATAGCATCTATATTATTTATACATATTATTTATATATTTTATCGATACACACACATATATATATATACGTCATTCGCAAACAGTACTGTTTCGCTGAATCAAAGCTACTCAGGCTAGGACCGAAACCCGACTGATTTGGTGTCAGTAGGAGCTTCTATCCACAAGCCATCAGCAGAGAGAAACTGCTGATTCTATATATAAATATATGTGTGTGTGTGTGTGTGTGTGTGTGTGTGTGTGTGTATTTACATATTTGTATTTTATATATTTTATATAAATTATATTATATAAAATATTTTATAATATATATGCATGTATATATATATATATATATATATATATATATATATATATATATATATACATATATATATATATATATTATACATATATATATATAACTACATTTTATATACATCAATATATTTTTATATATTTATATTATTTTCAGGACATATTTTCATGAATCTTTTTGCAAATGTCAATAACTTATAGCATTGTTGGGATTGCATACACAAATTTATTATATATATATATATATATATATATATATATATATATATATATATATATATATATATATATATATATAAAATGTGAATGTCAGTGAGTCATTGTTTCACACTTTTTCAGCCTTGCTCC
Source organism: Acanthosepion pharaonis (assembly GCA_903632075.3). NCBI lineage: Eukaryota > Metazoa > Mollusca > Cephalopoda > Sepiida > Sepiidae > Acanthosepion > Acanthosepion pharaonis. The sequence continues at coordinate 478,710 of CAHIKZ030001566.1, read as the reverse complement.
TAAAGGCCGTATCCCTACATATCATACCATTTTGGAATCAGGCCGACTCCTCCGTGAGCAAATTAAAAACATTCTGGGTCGGATCCAGACCCCCAATCCTGAAATTTTGGATTCTAAAGTTTTCATTACTATGATTCATTTCGGGTTCCGCCATATTGGCTTCTGTTTTATTTTCCACCAGCTGGCGTTGCTTGAGAGTAAAAAGAGAAAGAAAATGAGTGATTTAAAAAAAAAAAATCCTTTAACATTTTTTTATATTCTCTGCTTTTAAGTGTCCAAGTTTTGAGATGGAGATTATTCAAAATGGGTAGAAAATAAATCATTTTCAAAACATATTTTGATGAACGTTTTACCAAATGTCAATAACTTATAACTCTGTCGAGTTTTTCATACTCCACTTTATTATACAACAACCTACATACTCAATTTTATTACATATTGTCGACATGGAGAACGTATGAATAAAAACAATTTTGTAATTTATTTTCTTCCCATTCTGAAGAATTTCCATCTCACAACCCAGACACTTAAAAGCAGAGAATATAAAAAATGTTAAACGATTTTCTAAAATTCATTCATTTTATTTCTCTGTTAGTCTCGAGCAAAGCCAGCTTGGGAAAAATAATATAAGATTTAATTCTTTTAAACAGACACAAATGCAGACACACAACACATTTTTCGTTATCCATCTGATGAAGCCATTAGAGGCGAAATGTATTATTATCAGATATTATTTTCGAAACCTACTTTCATGAACGTTTTTCTAAATGTCAATAACTTATAACTTATTACATATAACATCTATAAAATGGGACAGCTTGGGAATGAAACCCAAGCATAAATACGATATCCCCTTTCATAACACAGCTTATACATAAACACTGAAGGTAGTTTTATAGTTTTTTTTTTAATCATTTCACCCTACGCAAAGCGGGAATGCCACTAGTATGCAGGGGATTACAGTGAATGAAAGTGAGAGAAAAGACTGTGTATAGGGTGGATTGAGAAAAGGATAAAAGATGAACGGAATTCAAGAAGACAGAAGATGGCAGTTGACGTTGCATTTAAATTTTTGAAGGTTGTAGTTTTCAGGGAAGCAATTAAACGGAAAGGATTTCCACGGACAGGAAGTGCGAGAAAAGAAAATATCGGAGTAGAAGTGACGGTTTCATTTAGCTATATAAATAAAATATATCCTGAAAGTAGTTTTATATAAAATTTAATCAATTTTGTGTACATCCAGATAAAGGTAACGACGCTTGTCATGTAATGATCACACGAATTTTTAAATGGTGAAATTAAAATTTTTCTATAAAAATAATGTTTTGTACTTTCTATGTACGTACAAAAAACATGATCACTATTTACAAAAATATATAATGCCAGACTGGTTGACATTTTGAATAATATCTTTACTGAGCACGAAACATCTGATAAGTAATCCACGAACGAAGGTGTTGCTGTGACGATCGCTGACAAAACATACTAGCATCAACGTAGGTTACACCCTTGATTGGATTTAAATCAGGAGAGTTTCTGGGTCAGTCTATAGTACTGTAGTAACTGATAGGGCCTACCAGTGTGTTTGTGTAGCGTTACAATTTTGGTACGCTTCTTTAGAGTAACGTCCATCACAAACAATGGCCGTAGGACAACTAATCGACAGTCGAGATAATAGTGTCTTGACCTGATTAAAATCTGACGCAGTCACTGATGACGCAATATTTTTCAAATCCAAACAAATTTCACCATACACCCCGAAATAGATTCATATTACTCCATATCATTGCAAAAGACGTAATCTGAGGAAAAAATAGAAATCGATTACAAACTGTCAATCAAGTAGGTCTAAAACTGACCGTATGTTGGAAACTAAAGCGGTCGTTCCAATTAATTTGCACAAGGGTGTGCGAAGTTAAACCGGGGAAACCCACCCAGGGAAGATGAAGTGACTTACAACAGCAGCACATCACCTAGGAACCTTCTCAGTGCTTTCTGAAATTTTTCATTTGTGGCAAGTCATGTCAGCAACTGAAAAACTGTTATATTTTAAAATTTCAGATAAAGGATACTCAACCTGTACAAGAAACATGGCAATTGAAAATGAAGAGGGTCTGAGAAAGATATGAAAACATATGCCTCAATAATGACATGCTGCCAATATATATATATATATATACGTATACACATAAATTATATATATATGTATATATACACGCATATATATATATATAAATCATATTTATACACACACACTATATATATATATAAACTATTTATGCACACACACACATATATATATATATATATATATATATATATATATATATATATAGTGTTATTCGTATACAGGCTTGCTTCGCTGTATAACAGATCATCAGTGCGACTAGGCAACCAAAATGCTTCAAGCCAAGATCGAAACCCCGGCCGATTTGGTATCAGACGGAGTTTCTACCACAAGCCGTCGGCAGAAAGAAAGACAAATTTTAGCGTGTTTTTTTTACGAACAAACGCTATATATATATATATATATATATATATATATATATATATATATATATATATATATATATATATATATATATATATATATATATATATATATATATATATATATAGTCAGGTCACTTCAGACATTTCTTCATCCGGGATCGTAGAGACCGAGAATATTTTCTTATATGTCTACACCTGGTCATTGTTTCAGTTCTTCTATTTAACAACATACTGCTGTTCTTATAAATTGCTATAGCCAGCTTCTCTTCCTGGCACAGCCTACAGCTTCTACCACTTGTTCAAATCTGTTTGAATTTCTTTAAGATACTCTACTTTATATTTGAGCTTTATATATATATATATATATATATTTATATAAATTATATATATATAAATTATATATATATACACACAACACCCACGCACATACACACGCGCACACATACACACATATATGTATATATCACATATATATATATATATATATCATATATCCATATATATATCATATATCCATATATATATATATATATATATATATATATATATAAATCATATATACATGTATATGCATTTGTGTATGTCTATGTGTGTGTATATATATTCTGAGGTCAACATATAGTGGTGACAGCTTGTTTTATGCGGGAACTCAGTCCTCAGGCCATGTGTATTGTGTTTTGGTTTGGTTAACTATATATTTATATATGCTGGTCAATGGTGCATTAAGGGTAGCAAGGTCTATTGTATTATCCTAACGGTTATAGGGTGGTAATGGTTGTTTCAAATTATTCTAGACGATATCAAGTAGGAATAATTGTGGGCCCGAATGTGGTAATTTGTAGCCATTTTACTCAAGCTCCTTTTTGCCATCAATCTTCCCTGTGTGTATCAAAGTTTCCAAGCCATCTTTCCCTATTATGCACCCTAGAAACTTCAACTGTCTCTTCATGATGTTAAGTATATGTGCCCTTTTTGCTTCCATTTTCTCTAAAACTTTTCTCACATATTCGGTCCATAATATTCTCAGCATCCTTCAGTAGAACCATATTCCTGAGGAGTGTTCAGTATTCACTGTCATATAGGAGGACAGATATCAAGTAACAATTCTCTTTTCTTTGTTTTTAACGAAAGGGCTTACGGCCATATTACGTTGAAACACCGAAGTTAAGCAACGTAAAGCCTGACTATTACGTAGATGAGTAACCGCTTGGGAATGCCAAATGCTGTAAGCGTGGATGTGATGGTGGTGTAATGAAATAACGGCTCAGAATTGTTAAACGGCGATCCGAGTTCCAATTCCAGTTGGATTCGTTGCATTAACTTATGCGCACTCATGGGAAAGGTATGAACCCGCCTCTTCTCCCCTTGGCTATGGGTTAATTAGTAAAAATTCTATCACTAAATCATTATTATCTCAAAAAAGTAAAATTCTTACAATCTCAAAATATTTTCTGACGTTTAATAACCTACAAAATGTTGATAAGCCGTAAAAAATAAACGAATCAGTCAATCTAACGATTTTTTTCTGTTTCTTAATACTTTTTAGAAGTTTTTAGAAGACATCGATAGTTTATAGTCTTACCCAGGACGCGGATGTAGTTTATCGTCTTACTAAGGACTCGGGTGTAATTTATTGTCTTACCCAGGACGCGGGTATAGTTTATCGTCTTACCCAGGACGCAGATATAATTTATAGTCTTACCCAGGATGCGGATGTAATTTATCGTCTTACCCTGGACGGTGCGTTTGGGGGATGTATTACCTCTCTACAGAGGTGCAGTCAGCGTATTTTGAACCCCCCCCCCCAGACGACAGGGCGGCTGGCAAATTGAATAAAAATTGTCTACACAGAAGACATGAGAAAGAAGAAAAATGAGGGAAGGCTACGCACTTAGCGTGATATTATGGTCGTCTTTTTTGTATTCGACGCACCATTTGGTGTTCCATTTGTTTCTGCAGTTTTCCCACGGCAGGCCTGAATCGAGGCAGACAAAGGAGACTAGCATGTAATATATAGAGTACATGACGATGACGTTGTAATAGACGCAAATCAGGGTTGAGATGATCAGCATGCTGTAGCCAACGCCTGAAAGGAGAGATGAAAAGAATACTGTCATTATTTTCTCTTTAATGAGAGTTAATTTATACAGGGTGTGGCAGAAGTACTTCCCATACACATCTACCAGAAATACCTTCCACATATACTTCCAAGTAATACACACACACACATTCCAAAAAATACCTCCCACGAATAACTCTCAGAAATGCTACACATACACACCTCTCATAGACACCTACCAGAAATAGCACCTCTCAGAAATACCTCTCACATATACCTCCCATACACATCTCCCAGAATTACCTCCAGCATGTACCTCCCATAAATACCTCCAGCATATACCTCCTAGAAATACCTCTCATAAATACCTCCCATACACACCACCCAGAAATACCTCCAGCATGTACCTCCTAGAAATACCTCCAGCATATACCTCCTAGAAATACCTCTCATAAATACCTCCCATACACACCACCCAGAAATACCTCCAGCATGTACCTCCCACATTTACCTCCCATACACACCACACAGAAATACCTCCCACGGATAAATCCCAGAAATACATCCCATACACACCTCCAAGAAATACCTCCAACATATACCTCCCAGAAATACCTCACATTCGCACCAAACAGAAATACCTCCTGTACACAACTCCTAGAAATACCACCCACATATAACTTCCAGAAATACATTCTTACACATCTACAAAATTTTCTTTTTTAGTCATTCCACTCCAAGCAAGGCTGGCGGGCCAAAGAGTGAAAATGAGAAAAAAAACACTGCGTATAGGGGTGGGGGACTGAGGAAAAGATAAAAGATGAACGGGGGTTCAAGACAACAGAAGATAACATTTTCGGAGAAGGGGGTTGATGATGCCTCAAGCAAGATAACTTTTGTCAGGGACATCTTATTTTCATTATTTGCTTAAGCCCGCCAGGTATGTCATGCGTTGTTTTCCCTTGTCTCTCTTTTCCTTTATTCGCCCCGTAAGTATCAGATTCTCCAGGCCATTCTTCCTCATTATGCGTCCCAGAAATTTCATCTACCTCTTCCTGATATTAAGTATAAGCCTCTTCCTTGTTTACACAAGTTTGTGTGTTCGGTCCATGATATCCTTAGCATCCTTCTGTAGAACCACATCTTCGTCGCCTCGAGTCTCTTCTTCATCTTCATGTTGGTCTTTCTTCATCTGCCTCTTCCTGATGTTATGTATATGCCTCCTTTGCATCCTCTCCAAGACCTAATTGTTGCTCATGCGCTCGGCCCATGATATCCTTATCATCCTTCTGTAGAACCATATCTCTGTCGCTTCGAGTCTCCTCTTCATCTTTGAGGAAATCGTCCAACATTCGCTGTCTTAAAGAAGGACAGATGTCACGTAACAGTTCAGTATTCTTTTCTTTGTTACTAAAGAAATCCTCGTCTTGCGATACTCTGTCCAGCTTTTGGAATGCATCCTTGGTCATCCCAATACGTCTACGGATCTCAGTGTCGCACTTACCATCCTGTGTCAAGACGCTTCCCAGAATTTCTTTTCTGTGTCTGTTATCAGTACTGTGTCATCTGCGTTTGGATATACTACAATATGCTTAACAAGAAAACTCACGTTACATATCTCTGACCATAGCTCAATGAGGTTTCATTTCAATACAGACGGAGACATACCAAATTCTATCCGTAACATATTCGTTGATAATACGACTATAATAGCCTCATTTACACGTAAAAAAAGCCAAAAATAATGAAATCATTATTAATAAAAAAGAAAAAGTCAACATTCAATAATATCAACTGTGAACACGCCCACAATTTGAATATTCCTATAGATGCATGCAAAAACGATTCGTACATGCAGTTAAAAGTAGGTACTTCCACTTTTTCGCTCCAAAAGAGCATACAATGATGAAAAAAGGACCCAAACAAGATGAAATACACATTTTATCGGGAAAATATGTGTTATTATTAAGAGGCAAGACTAAGGTATTTTTTATTTAGTTTTTTAAATCCTTTTTACCACGTTTCAAATTTTGGTTAAAAATCTTGATTTTTATTTTTTTGCGTCAGATTACTGAGTATTTTAGCGCATTTTTTCGCTAAAAACATATATTTGGAAACTCTGGCAAAAATCAAATAATTATCGAATTTTAATTAAACTTTCAGGATTTATTCACAAGTGATTGGTTTGGTTTGGTTTCTTTTGTTTTATGGTATATCAACCTTAATGGGTTATTTAATGCCGACAAAACTTTTATTGCTGGTAATATATATATATATATATATATATATATATATATATAAATGCATTGATCGTATTATTTTTTTTCAAAAATGTATTGCTGGTAATATTTTATTAAATGTAAAATTAATAGCTGGCAACTCGTATTCGAGGATACGCGTCTACTAAACCGACTAGCCAATCCCTATTGCAGACGCTTGCTCATACTTTTTTAATGTATTGCTGGTAATAATTTTTTCCTCAAAAATTCATTGCTAGTAATAATTTTTACAAGAATGTATTGCTGGTATTAAAACCTATTTTTACAGTTTCATAGTGTTTTGACCCCAGTTTGGGCGTTAACTATTTGCCCATAACTGGGACCCTAACAGGTGTTACCACCCCGGGTCAGTGTGGACCTGGGAACACCAGCAATTAAGTGGTGGCTCCACACTCTTCAAAACAGAACAGATGCCTTGCTCTCGGATGTAGTTTACCGTCTTACCCAGAACGTTATTCACAAATGAATGAAATTATTTTTGGAATTATTACTTTTAGAAAGTCATGGTAAGAATATATATATATATATATATATATATATATATATATTATAATATAATATGTATATATTACATCTTTTAACCCCACTACCACTTCTATCACTTAGTTAAAGTCATGAAACTGACGAATCGCAACATTATTTTCATTAGTTAAAAGCAGGACTCTTTGGAGAATGTAAATCATCCATTTTTTTCAGTTACACATTTCCCGAAAATCTTCTCCGAATAGTAAAATAAAAAGTGCAATAAATCTATGACATTATTAAATTAGATAAGCCTTTAATTGATTTTATAAATAAGATATATTGAGGACATTACAGTCTTAAGAAAAAATTTCGTTGAATAATGAAGATTTACAAGAATTACTTTCATTTTAATTATGATTTATAAAGTTTCAAATCTTTTAAAAATTCTGCAAAACTTTGACTGCATTAGGTGATGTTGTTATTAAGTAAAAACTATATTTACTAATCAAAAATTGAAAAGCTTAATATAACTCATTATTTTTTAAAATATGTTTGATTTTTAATTTTTCATGCGTGTAAACGGGCCGATTATGTAAGTATGGACGAATTATCAGAAAATAAGAATAATGACTATAGTAAATTTAAAGTCAACATTCCTAAAATTAGATTACGAAGAATATTTTCCAATATTTTTAAGATTAAAGAGAACCTAAATATTATATAAATAACGTTCGCGTCATTTGCTTCAGTTATGGATTACTCTGTCTCTTTAGAACAACAATAAACTTGTCAACACTTTATCAGCAGTTGTCATTTCTTGTCACTCACATAAACATGGCTACTGTCAGTTGAAAACACAGCTACTGTTTGTTTTGAAAATGCAATACTGCGTTATTTTAAACTTGAAGTAATTAATATTTTTTGAAATCAGATTAATTATACTTAAAATCAGCTAATATTCTTGAAATAAAGTTTTAGAGAAGTATATTTCATTTTTGGAAGACTTTTTTAATACAGAGAATTACATTGCAATGTAAGACGACTAAAAAAGGCGCTAATCAGCTATTTCAGCAAGAAAATGGATTCCAATCAACATAATTTCTGTTTGAAATACACCTGTTTCCTTTTGATCGTTAACCAATACACAACGATTTTGTATCGACCGCTATCAATGATATAGAATGGAAGATAAACATTTATTTCATGTTAGAAGCAGCATTGTGTTGCGAGCTTGGTTTTAATTAAATTTGTTTATGTTGATCTGGGCCACTTAATAGCGCCATATATAAAACTGCTGAAACCTCTTTACAAGTGCACCAAATGATTACAAAAAGGTTCATCTACAAAATCCCTGGAGTCAAATTGCTGAATATAACATCAATTAGTTTATGTTTATATCAAATGTATAAAAGGAAGAGGTCATAGAATTTCCAATGAGAGAAAAGTGTGTATAATAAAAAGACGAGAGAAACTGCAAAGGTTTTTGGTTGTAATGTGGATTTTTAAAAAAATATCTTATGGTTTCTCTCTTCTTTTTATTATATATATATATATATATATATGTGTGTGTGTGTGTGTGTGTGTGTGTGTATGTATCATTTAGCTTAGTTCTTAATTTTCTTGTTTTATATGAACTTGAAGGTTTGTTCTGTTTTTATAGAATAAATAACACTGATTAAAAAGGTTTTATTTTGAAAAATTGAATTAAAAGACAAATATTAAAATTTATTTTTTTTAAATTTCTTGGATGAGGAGGTATCATTGTTTACACTATTTAAATTTGGACTGTTGTCCTCGTCTTTATTGTTAGCATAATGTTTCAGCCATTGTACCTTCTGGCTTTCATCAGGTATGTATCAAATTTAAATTGATTGATTCATGTAAGTATAAGTAATTTACATAATTATTTTATCGGTGAAGCTTTCTAGACTATTTATTCAGTAGAATATTTGTAATAAATCCCGAAAAGAACATCACGTGATGCATAGAATGTCACCATTGTTAATTCTTAAGTTAACAACACGATGGGGAAGACAAAGGAGCTTAGCGTTGACTTGAAACAGAGAATTATTAACTTCCACAAGTTGGAAAATAGTTACGGCACTATTTCAAACCGGTTAGCTATCCCTAGATCTACGGTACAATCCGTTATAAAGAAGTCTAAACAGTTTGGCACGACAGAGAATTTGCCTGGGCGTAGAAGAAAACCGAAATTGTCACCAAGAACTGCAGGAAAACTGTGTCGTTGAGGTTAAATATAAACCCAAGAGTTGTTTTGAAGGACATCGTCAAAAGTTTAGATACGATGGGTACGTAAGTACTCACACAATACAACGTTGTTTAAATAGAAATGGATTGTATGGAAACTGACCACGATGAAACCCTCTTCACAAACCATATCACATTGTTTCTCAGTTTAATTTGGCCAAAACGTTCTTGGACAAAGAAAATTACTTTTGGGAACATGTACTATGGAGGGATGAAACAAAAATTGAGGTTTTTGGACATATTTATGTACAGATTTGGCATTAGAAAGGCGAATCTTTCCTCTCAAAGAACACAGTGTCAACATAAAAACATGAAGGTGGCTCGATGATGTTTTGTGGTTGTTTTAAATCAAGGGTGGGGACTGGACAATTAATTGCAATAAGAGGAATAATGAAATCTGCAGACTATATCAAAATTCTGGATGAAGATTTAAGACTATAAGCGCAATATCTTCATCTAGATATTCCCAGCAAGATAATGAACCCAAACATACATCTAAATCAATGACTGCGTGGCTTCAGAAAAAGATTACAGTTCTACCATGGCTTTCAATGAGTTCAAAATCTATAGCAAGAATTGAATGTTCAAATAAATCGTTGATCACCAAAAAACCTTTAGGAATTAGAACGTGTAACCATTGAAGAATGGAAGAAAATCCCAGAAAAGACTTTTTCAAATATCATCAAAAACTTTAGAAAATGATTGCAGTAAGTTATAAAGACGAGAGGCCATTCTATTGATTATTAATATTGTGAAAATTCTTCAAATTTTTTCTATTTTTCATACTGTACGAATAATTTTGACATTTCTTATTTTGCATAATTCGCCTGTCAGATTTGTTGTATTTAACCTAAATTGAGTTTCATATTCATTTTTGTGCTTATTAACATATAAAAAAAATCTGGCATCATATGAGCATTAGATTCTGAGAAATGGATAAAAATATTCAAAATTGGTGCGTGTAGGAATAATTTCGTCGTTGACTATATATATATATATATATATATATATATATACCCTATACTCTACCATGTCTCTTTACCTATCCCTCTCACACCCCCTGTTAAATTACAAAAACTTACACTACCCATCAATTTTAATCTCATTTTTCGTTTCATTTCGTTGTTGGAAGTGTTATCTGATGATCCGGTGTCCCTTTAAAAGGACTCTGGTGAAATAAATTATTATTATGGTACCTTAAATTGGTCTGTTTTTCTTATAAATATTAGGTCTGGATTTGCATTGAGCTCTCAGGATTTCATCCTCCTTGGGATTACCCATACGGATTACCAAGTTCTTCATAACTTATATATATATATATATATATATATATATATATATATATATATATATAGTGGACTCTTCTATCGTGAACGATAAATGAGGATCAGCTGTGAATGGTGCCTTTTGTTTTACACCTTATGCATGCCAGCAGGGGCTATTGTGGAGAAAATCATGTAAGGGAAAGACATATTTCATTTGTGCTTTCTTAAGTGTGATACTAGCCCAGCCTTGCTGCGGACAACAAAGCCACACTGACAGATGAAATTTGATAAAGCATGATTTTGATGGCATCTCTGCTTGTAATATATATATATATATATATATATATATATATATATATATATATATTTACCTAGTAGCCGTTTGATTTATTCAGTGTGATTTTTAAAATAGGTGTTTGTTTGTTTCTCCTCCAAACATCTAATTTCTTCCTCCGGCCTTCTTCATTAGATCGCGCATTCTATTACCAGTGTTTTCCCTGCCATTTTAAGCTTCCTTAGGACTTTTGGCAAAATATTGTTCTTTTCATATCTTTCATGCTAGCAAATGGTTTCCATATCTTCCTTTAAAATTATTTCCCTGTAGCTCAAATTCAAATCTTTAATTGATTAAATAAAAATATTTCCCAAAGCAAACAGCAGACTGCCCTTGCGAGGACCAGAACTGGTTTTCTCAGTCTCTACATTGTTTTTCACCGCAAGCAAGGCAATCGAGCGAAAAAAAAAATACAATTAAGGAGAGAGAATAATAAAAGGGTTTTGTCTATATCTCTGAGATGAGGTATTATGCTTCCTTATATTTATTTAAGGGAGGCATGGTGGAGTAATGGATAGCGGCTCGGTTTGAGGAATCGGAGAGCCGAGTTCGAATCCATTACATTCACTTATGTATGAATCCTCTTTTTCTCCCCTCAGCTATGAGTAAATAGCAGGACAGACTGAGTCCCATAGCAATTGGGTGGCAATTGGTCTACCGCAGAAAGAAATGGCAACCTACTGTCAATCATAATCGCCTACGCGTGTATCATGCACGTCACAAAACTGACTGACATTATTTGAACAAAACATGACCCAGTTGGCCAGAGATGTGAGTTCAATACCAGAAACTTGAGAGAGTCGAGTTAAAAAGAGAAAGGCACGGCACGTGGAACTAGAACAATCTACCATGGTGGATGAAATAAAGGGTTCGGTTCCAATCACCTGAAGAAGCCCAGAGCGTACAACAGCTGAAACGTTGTGAATATGGAAATGAAGATGAGGATAACAGTTCAAATAATGTAAATTCAACAGCTTTATCTTCTGTGTTGGTTTCCTGAAAGTATCTATAAAGGTCGGGTGAAAACCTTTCAGTTGATTAAAGCTGTATCTTATAAGATTCTTTAGCTAGTTTAAAAGTTAGTAATATGACCCACCAACCATCTACTGGCAGTTAAAATATCGATAAATAATGGCGGCTCAAATACGGCCAAAATAAATCTTCCAACAGTGGGGCCAAATGAGTTTCAAATCAGGTTAACAAACTCTTGAAGTTTCAGCCCAAGTTGTATATATAACAAAATTCGCCAACATGGGAAAAACAAGTCAAATCACTGAAACGCAAATCAAAATGACTCACCCTGCCTTAGATAAAAACTGATCCTTTCAAAAAAAAAAATTCCCTTTTCAGCGAATTCAAAAGATTACATTGTCGAACACGATGTAGAATGATAAACTTAAAACTCTGAGAAGAGACACACGTGGCTTAGACAAAGACATATCACCAGAACTTCAGCCACCTCCATTTTTTTTTTTTTCATTTTCAGAGGGAATTCCTTACATTTCCTTCTGGAACTATAATAGAACATTCTCCATATTAAAAATTCTCAACAGAATAAAAATTTCTATCTCATTTTAGTCATTCTCTTTTCTATTTTCTCACGCAATTCAAAACGAAACATTGTGAATATGGCAATGAAGATGATGATAACAGACTGAATGATGTAAATAATGTAAGTAATAAAAGGTTTATATCCCATGTTTCCTGTTTTTAAGATGGCGTTTCCAGTTCCTTCTGAAGTCCCATTTCAACACAATATTTCTGTCATCTCCGAATGAACACTGAAATGCTATTCACTAATTAAATCATGACACCTTCAAGTCTAGAGTTGGTCGTTATCTTTCTCTGCATGGCCCTAGGAACTTCACTTCCCTTTTATCACGCTCATACAACACTACACAGTAACCCTCTAGCCTGAGTAGCTCTTGGGCCTTGTATTGACTGAACAATAGTAAAAAGAAATGTTTCAAATTGTAAGAAATGTCTTACCTTTAAAGAGCGGACACACTTTCCAGATGGTAATCATTCCCAGAGATGCAAACTGGCCAAACGAAAGCTCGAAGAAAAAAAGTGGCAGCCCAGTAATTATTAACATAATGACGTAAGGAATAAGGAAGGCTCCTGTAAGAAATTAGAAATCGTATTAACAATTTTAATCATTAAAATGCAACTATTTAGTGATGGCCTTTTAAAAAAAAATTTGTTCCCTCCAGAATATTTAGTGATGGCCTATGTTAAAAAAATTATTTGTTATATATATATATTATATATATATATATATATATATATATATATATATATATATATATATATATATAAATATAATACATGTCTCTCATTGAATAATTCCATTTAGTTTCAACTCCCGAGGGGTCGTCTTCTGTGATCACTTTCGCACAAATGCTCTTCGGAAGGAAGATTTTCTAAGCAAGACCGAAATTATGGGACACCCAGTGTGGCTTGAATTTATTTTCTTTTTCTTTTTTTTTTTATTTGCCATGTTCTTTCAGAACGTAGCCGATCATGGCTCTCCACCACCTTCTATCCTTTGCAGCTCTCAACAAGTTCCTTCCCTCTGTTCCCTCCCCCAGACCACATTCTGTCACCCCCTTGCTTAAGCCTGCATTGTTTTCCCTTGTCTTTCTTTCTTTCTATTCGACCCGTGAGTATCAGATTCTAAAACTTTGCTAACTATTGTATCACGTTGAAGTGCCCGTTTTATTTATTAAGCATGGCTTTGGTGTGTGGCACAAAGCCGAAAGCAAGCAGCACCTTCAGGAAGGCATGAAGATGGAACAGAGCTTACTTTAATTCAATGTAATTCAAATAATTATATTGAAGTTTTCGGCCCTTGTTTTGAAACATGAGACCTCTTATGTAGCGTGTTGGAGTCATATTTTTAAATAAATAATTATATTTATGCTCTACTTTTGTATCGAGCACTATTTCTTAAAAATAATAAAAAAAAAAATACTAAAGAACTTTGGATTATTTACCTAACGAGTTCTTTCCTATTTTCTATATATTTTCACACACACACACACACACACACACACACACACACACATATATATATATTAAAGAATCAATAAGTAATAACCCATAATACGTAATAAGTAAGTAAATAAGCAAATACATAAATAAAAATACTCTACACTGAAAACTAAACCGCGATGTTATATAAAAACTAATCTGGGTCTACGTGCTTAAATAGATATTTATTTTTAGGTTTACATGTGACCATCAGTTCTTTTTTCTTATTTCGTAAGCCCAGCTTATTTAAATGTTGTAAGATAATTATTTTTCAACTAAACACAGGCCGCATTTATCTTCCTTGCCATTAAACGGTTTTGTTCTGGCCATTACATTCCCTTTGCTAGAAGGTGAATTACCAGAGTTTTTCAATTGCCTAAAATAATCAGAAAGAGCAGTGCTGTTTCTGTAATTGTTATTAGCCAAAGTTATACGTTGATGGTAGAAGCGAAGCTTCCAAGGATGCTCAGTAGAACCAAAATCGAATTTAACATCGCCACCGGAACAAATGTCCGCGCGATATACAACATTGTCGGTAATACATTGACCGTTTAATAGACAGGTCGTATTTTTCGGCAGTTGCATTTATTATTGGAAAATTTTACGTTACTTTTGTTGGAAAGATTTTTTCTGAATAAGATGTTGTTTCGTCATGATATAGATCCATCGCTGTTATTAATGCAGCTACAACTGAGTTTGATATTATTTTTGTTAAAATCTTTTTTTAATATATATCTTTTAAAGATTTTGGAAAAGATTACATCACTGTATAAATAGTGCTTAACTACACCAATATTACGATAAACTAATATATTTTCAAATTAAATAACAGTCATCTTTTATACGTTAATTTTCTCTACGTAGAAAAGTACTTTTGGTTTTCTTTAAGGGAGGAGAGAAAGGGAATAAGGAGAGAAGATGAAGACGAACCCGATGTGAGCGGATGCCGACAACAACCTTCTCCGTTTTCAAAAGCCAAATAAAGGAACCTCTGAGGACCACAACATAGCCGACCAGCGACCATAAAAGCCATAAAATTACTGGTGACAAAATAAAATTGACTTAGATTACCTCCTCCGTTCTTGTAGGCCAAATAAGGAAACCTCCAAATATTGCCAAGGCCCACAGCATAGCCGACCAGAGACAAAAAAAATTCGGTTTCGTTGCTCCAAGTTGCTCGATCGGTCTGAAGTGAAAAAGAAAAAAGTTTCGTAAAAATTCAATGGGATATAAATCGATTGTTATTCGTTTAAAAGAGAGAATACAGTTAAATAAGCCAACAGGTCCGCTTTTGATAGTCAGTATAGCGGTTATCGGCGTTGACAATAGTTGTGGGCTGTTTAGAGGCCAGAAAGAAAGAGATGGAAGACGAAGGTAGGTTTAACAAGTGTATTGAAATAACAGATATATACAAAGCAAGAGTGTTAGTAATAAGCGGTTAGAAGTGTCCGTCCGAACGGTCAGGTTACACTGCGTCTCGGCTGCTCACGACTCTATATTTAACAGTCCCCCCACGAGGAATGTATGTGGCACAAGGTCGAGTTTAAAGTGGGTTTCTCCAAGCCCGTAGGCTCGGCCAAAAATATTCCCTTTGAACCCGCATAAGCGGGTTCGGGATCTGTCTACCTCCCCGGACGAATCTTGGCCCTTCGGCAAAGCCTCGTCCGGGTTCCTCTCTGCCAAAGCAGAGAGTTCGACAGAAGTCACACACAGTCAGAGACAGCGTCTCGGCTGCTCAGGACTCTACCTTAGAAAGTCTCGCAGTTAGTATTAACAATCCAGAAAATCCCTTGCAGTTGACTTCATACAAATAGCCTTGGGGAAAACATTAATCAAATGTTTAAATACAACAGTAGAATGACCAAACTTTAGCTTTGCTTAGCAATCAATGAAAACTCTGAATTCAAAATCATTTTTTTTTTTTTTTTTTTGGCGGAGGGGACTTACAAATCCAACCCCGTAAGAATTTGTTTTGTAACAGATACCACAGCAGCAACGCCTAAGCGTGGGGATGCTGTGGGCTTATTCTCCGCGGGTGAGAAAGCCAATACCGCGGAAGGGGGGGGGGGTATGTCGTTACTGCTGATCACGGACAACAAACAATAATGGATTTCTAAGGCGGTGTTGCACTTCGGGGGCAGGGACTATCCTACCACGGTGGCTGCAATAAAAGCTAAAGAAATGACATGAGAATAAATTTCTCTTGTAACTCCAGTTTTACTCGTTTGCTTCTCAACGCTGGGTTTGTAATGGGGGGAGATTCCAGCCTTTTGGTATTATTTTCCACCCTATTTATCATTCAGCAGCCCCTCCTCTATAAATGAAATGTCGCAAGGCTACCGCCACTATCGCTATTTCCAATAGCAAATATTCAGACAAGCTCCATTCTTTAACACCACCAGTTCAGGCATTTACAGTTAAGATCCGTCATGATACACCAACAAAGAAGAATAACCCTCGTTTCCTCCGTATTTCCTTTGTAAGAACTGCAATTTGGAAAATGACTCCCGCGTTGATACTCCCATGAACATTACACTCTTAACCCTTTAAAACCCACTGAAAGTCACTATCTATCCCCCTTATCCGTATAATATTCATTTTCTACATGCTCATCTTACGTCAATATCACATTCCTCATTAAGCAACCCTCTACTTCGGGTGGTTCTTGTGCCTTGTGATCAGGAGTAAAAAAAAAAAAAGGAGAATGAAAAAGTCAACCATTATCACTGTGATAGTTTTGAAATTTCTTACATTAATCGTTATTCTTTAACATTCGTGGCCGCGAGAAAACGCTGTGTGAAAAATGGCGGTTTTTCCATTTTCTTATTATTTTAACTACATTCACCCCGCGTTCCAGAAAAGGCGTTCCAATGGTGTTACCAGCCGTGAGAGAACCGCTGGGAGAATTGAGGTGGATTCCTAAGGGGGTTATTTTGAGGGTGATTAAATCAAATTGGGCAAAACTGATTTGGACAAAAGTTATTCCCTTGACACCGTTATTATTTTAACTACCTTCGCACATCGGCAATGTTTATCGTTTTCAAAAGTAATGATTAGATTTGCAATCAAATCTAAACATAAAATGAAAGTGAATTGAAACATTTTCTTTGTTCTTGCGAATTCACAAAAATAATAAACATTATTTATTTTTTAGATTGTTTATTTAAACTATTAGACTGTTTGTTGGAAGTGTTGGCAAAACATCAGCTAATTCGCAATTGATTCAATCTTGATAAAATGGTAAATAATAAGGATTTCATTATAGTTAGTTCACATATTTTAATAACTAGCTTAAAAGCTTCCCTTATGGATGGCATTTAAGTTAGCTCCTGCGAAGGTCTCTTGATTGGGCCTTAGATTTGTTCAGTTGTTTGAGAGGCCCTGTAAGCATTGGAAGGTCTCCTGCCTGTTGTTTGATCTTGGTTTTCATTTTCACGTGACCTTCTTGTCCTCGCTGCAGTCTTGGCTCTTTTGATTGCAATCTGGTCCTCTCTTGGCGAAGATTTCTTTTTGCGAGGGACACTGCTGCCGTATGCGATAGACAACGATAAACTACAGAAGAACTCAAAATTGATCGCTGCATTTAAGTATCGAATTAATATTTAAGCTTACCTTTTAAAAGTCTAACGATAATTCTTGTGTCGCCAAAGATAATTTGATGTACGTAGGTCCTTATTTCCAATACAAACAATTACTTTTATTTCATATTTGACTTTCGCTGGATTTCGCAATTAATTTCGATTATTTCAAAATTTATTTCTAAGTTATAAAAATTGTTATCATACTAAAAATTGGTCGTAAGCAATCACGTAAAAAATTGCCAAAAACAATCACAGTAATGAAAACTTGGGAATCCAAAATTTCTGTAACATGAGCTATTGAAAGTTAAAGAGTTGTGTCCCTTTAATTGAAAGTGTGATACCCTGATATTCGTATTTATTATGTAGATTTAGTAAATGTTTATAAATTTATGAATAAAAAAATTGTTTTCATATTTATTTTTATATAAATTGGTAAATGATAAATATTACATTGCATTAGTTTTAATTGTATTAGTTTTTGAGATGTTGTAAATATAAAATTTTCTTGTAAGTAAACAATCTAATACATAGTGTTTTTAACATTTTTGTTGTAGATTATCAAGAATAAAAAATTTTATAAATTAACTTATATATGTTTAGTTTTTATTACAATTCTAATCTTTGCTTTTTAAAAAAATAAACATTGCCAAAGAGTGAAGGTAGCTAAAATAATGGCAGTTTCTAGGGGAAAAATCCTTTTCACATTCTGTTTTGCCAACCATTCCAATAAACAATTTAAGAATTACATTTAAACCTTTGAATATTGTAGTTATCAGGGAAGCAAGAATTCGGAAGGGTGTTCCACAGGCGAGAACTGCGTGAAAATAAACTGACAGAATGGAATGACGTTGGTATCTAGCTAGTTTAGCGGTAATACGGTGATACCCAATTAGAAGCACACTTCATTTCATGCAGTCGAGGTACTACGAAGAAAATATTTGTAGAAAGGCAGAGAAGGCACGTTAGCGAGAATGAGAAGACTTTAGTGAGGAAATGT
Organism: Acanthosepion pharaonis; assembly: GCA_903632075.3. NCBI lineage: Eukaryota > Metazoa > Mollusca > Cephalopoda > Sepiida > Sepiidae > Acanthosepion > Acanthosepion pharaonis. The sequence goes on along the minus strand of CAHIKZ030001566.1, from coordinate 459,936 downwards.
GAAGAAAAAGGACAATAAAAGAACAGGTTTCAGAAAAAAACAGAGGGTGGCAACTGGCGTTGCATTTAAATATCTGAAGATTGTAGTTGACAGGGAAGCAAGAAATGAGAAGGGAGTTTCACAGGGCGAGAAAAGAAACTGTTAGAATAGAACTGACGGTTGCGTCTAGCTAGTTCAACAGTAAAATTGTGAGACCTAATTGCCAATCTAGTAGCATGCTTAAATTCATGCAGTCGAGACATTAAAGAGAAAACTTCATCAGAACAATTGCCATGCCATATTTGTAAAAAAGACAGAGAGAAGCTACGTCCCTTTGCTGAGAAAGCGATTAAAGTCGAGATGCCAGGTCAGGATCTATTACATTGGAGATCCTTCTTTGAATTTTATCAAGTATCTTGAGATATACATCAGGAGTACCCGACCAGATATGGCAGCAGTATTCAATGCACTGACGAATGATAGACTTATAAATGTGCCCGGATGAATTCTGACGATTATTTACAGTCGGATCTCCGGCCATCTCCAGCAAAACTCGAACCTTTTAATTTATTCAGCAAATTCAGCAAAACTCGAGCCTTTTAATTTATTCAGCAAATTCAGCAAAACTCGAGCCTTTTAATTTATTCAGCAAATTCAGCAAAACTCGAACCTTTTAATTCATTCAGCAAATTCAACAAAACTCGAGGCCTTTAATTTATTCATTTCATCAAAACTCGAACCTTTTAATTCATTCAATGTTGTTCAACAAAACTCGAACCTTTTAATTTATTCAGCAAATTCAGCAAAACTCGAACCTTTTAATTTATTCAGCAAATTCAACAAAACTCGAACCTTTTAATTTATTCACTTATCTGTCTATATCTCTGAGATGAGGTGTTATGATTATTTACATTATTCGGACTGTTATCCTCATGCTTCATATTCACAACTTTTCGGCCGTTGTACGCTCCAGCCTTCTTCAGGTGATTAGAATTTCGAACCGAACCCTTTATTTCGCCCACCGGGGTAGATTGTTCTAGTTCTAGTACACCGGATGAAAGAAAAATGAAAAGTCTGGAGGCTAAAAAGCACAAAGATTCTGTAGCGTCAGTGTACAAAGTTGATTTTCTTTCGTACTTTATTTTTTGTATCAAACTAAGTTGTAAATATTAAATGTAGTATGTGATTCACGCCAGGAAATATCAGAGGTCTGAGTCAAGTTTAATACCAATCTGGAACATTTTATCTAACCGGAGTTGATCTGTGGTGACCCCAATATATAATGGGTTCACCCTAATAGCTACCATAGTAAGTTCTGTTTTCTGTCATATAACATCAAAATAGCCAGGTGCCTCAAAGAGATGACATCGAGTACAGAATTGAGCCGACGTAAAGTCAGTCGGATAACATGAAACTATATAAATGCCCACAACAAGAACGAAATTTCGAAGAACACTAAAAATCAAACACGGTTATGGATGACTTTAAATTGCCGGAGTTCAGAAGAGAATAAACAATAATTTTATGTATGAAATATTAAGCTACTAAAATATGGGCATGTGGCCGAGTGGTTAGAACGTTCGCATTCTGACCATGAGGCCGGGGTTCGAATCTCATCATGGTCGATTTGTCAGGAAAGATACTTTCTGGTGTTATCGGACTGGAGGTAGTCGATCCCAGCGTGCGGTATCTTTCCAAAAGTACCGCACCTAAAAACCATACCACGGGTTGACCCAAACCTTGTGACCGAAATTCGGTAGACGAAACCAATGGGTACCGTCGAAAGTTGTGCTAGCACCAAGTCACAAGTCACCGAGAGCTTGAGCGTGCTGGGCTTTTGTTCAAATTGTTAATCGCTCCAGAAACTGTAACTAAGGTCGTCGCCTTTGTGGAGAGTCATGATCGCCAACGTCCTGAAGGGACACAGGTCATAGAAGAAAAAGAAGAAGAAACAGCTTGTGTAAATCGTTGGTAGAACGGGGCTTTGGTGGGATAACGAAAAGACAAAGAGAGAGAGGGAGAGACATAGTCTAGGAAACACACACACACATATTATTTTTTTTAGTGAAATTGGAGTAAAATTGAATAGCGAAATTAAATCAGAGCATTTTTTCTGATGGGCAGAAGTTGTAACCATTGAATCTTGGTCATCAGCAGACAATGGAAATGGTCGAAATAATTTTTATCAATTAAAAATTGAAATAGAGCTGAGTAAGCTAGAAGGAACTTTGGAATTCACATGATTTTGGTTGAAGCAGCCAGAACCCCGTGGTAATCGTGGGCGAACTAGTAGTGCCGAGGGTCAGTTATAACCAGCCAGGTTTATCTATATAAACGCGTAGTTATGCTGAAAAAGACAGACGGGAAAAAATTCTTGAAGAGAGAAGAGAAAATTGGCTTGAGCGAGCTTTGGGAGGAGAAACGCCACTATAACTTTAAGCCCCGCACAGAAATCTTTATCCCTCCATCGCAAGAGTCATATATCGTTCTGAGACGATTTAACAACAAGTTAATTGCATACACCCTCTCTCTGTCTAGAATCCAGTGTATGAGTTTTTACGTTAAATATTTTTCTTTTCTGTAACCCATTTCTCTTCTCTACTATTCTTTTCTGCTATATAAAAGATATTAACAATTCAACCATTGAATAGTTGTTTGTCCGGCTTTCTGCAGATATTATTATTATTATTTTGCTGCATTCTAAATTTCTTAGCACAGACTCCCCAGCCGTGTCTACATGTTCAGTCAACCGTGAATGGACGGGCATCACTTCTGCTTTCTGGATCAAACAAATCACAACGTGGGCAGGAAGCAGGATTAAACCAGCAGACCGGTCGAATAATCTATGGATGCTCAGGGGACCTACGGCCACTCCCTTAAGTTCGGTTAGGACCGAGTAGACATCTCAACCCCAAGAGTAAGACTCCCGAGGTTGAGGGGCCGGGGCGAAAGTGTTAGAATAAGTGTTACAAAAGACAAGAGTTTGTTCGGGAGGGTCACACTACAAGCTTTCTAACCATTGAAAAATACGAAAGCTCCTTGAAAGAGCATAGTCTGGCTTTCAGAGAGGAAACAGACGCTGCGTTGGGCTCTTGTTCAGTTTCTAAATTTCGAAAATATGTTTCGTACGTTTCGGTTTGGGGTGAAACAGCTGCGTTTGTTTGTCGTCCAAAACCAATAAAAGGGTTTTCCTTCAAATTCCGAGACGTGTATATGGAGCCTACCTGTAAGAGGGGATTAGATTTGATTTTCGGAGTCGACGAACAGCTGCTGCAGAAATCCAGGTTTCCCTCGGTCCAGAAAGAAAAGCATTCAGAAGAATTTAGACAACCACTAGTTGAGAATTGAAAGGAACACCAAAGTCGCTCCCATATCAAGAAAAAAATCTTCGGTTGATATGATTGATCTATTCTTTACTGTTACCACGAACTTTGCTTCAAGAATTGTACCAAATTATTCTTTGAAAACTATTCAGAGTAATATTTCTCCTTTTCTTCACTTTATGCAGTTTTCTTTTCGGGTGGCCTTCATATGCAGGACTATAATTTTAGTTGTAAAAAGACATGTTTCACTTTCATTCATAACACTGGTCAACAAAAGAAATGAAATGGTGTCGAGACACTAGCCATCTTTTTTTTATATAGTTAATTTGAGGGGGTGCTGAATCTGAAAATGACTTTACTATTTCTTGGTTAGCTACCGTTTTTGCTGTATAGAAATGCCTCATTTTGGGAAAAAATCTTTTTTTTTTTTCGTTTTCTGTATATATGATATTGACCAATGAGAATATTTCTCAAACTAAAATCGTAGAAACCTCTCAATTCGTATTTAAACCAACAAATATTGGTCTGCTTATTGAGAAATACTATTTTTGCAATAACAATCAGACGCTAAGTCTTTAAAAATAACACGATTGAATATACCAAGGCCAACAAGTATTTTCATTAAATCATTTAATAAACTAACAGCAGAAATAAAACCTTCGTGAACATAAGAACTATGGTAATTTTTTCTCTTTCTTGATTGTCTGTCATGTTTAATGTTATTTAAATCTCTTTTGATATTCCAGCAATATCATGTACAATGGAATAGGTACATTCAATTGGAATGTCTTTAGTTGGAGTTTCTTTCCAACTGTGAAAACAAAATGCTCACAATGTGCTTGGTTTCCTTCCATAGTGAAGGGAGAAAGTTTTAAGTCTCTTTTGATACTCCAGCAGTATCATGTCCAATGGAATAGGTGCATTCAATTGGAATGTCTTTAGTTGCAGTTTCTTTCCAACTATGAAAACACAATGCTCTCAATGTGTTTGGTTTCCTTCTGTAGTGAAGGGATAAAAAGTGATGGGATAAATTTATGAATATCAAACAGAAGATTTTAGAGTTTCATTTTCTTGATGTCACCTTAATTATCAGGTTTACTCAATTGTATTACTGATAAAGTTTATCAGTTAATTTAAATTTTGGCAATAAATTGGAAAACTTCGGTACTTCTATTTTCAAATTTTTGACTCAAAAACACTTTTTTCTTATAAAAATAGTTTGTTTCAAGTGGCTGACATAAATTGTTCGGCCTACCTGAAAATTGATAGGTTTCTACGACGTTTATAAAATAAATTTTACAATGAGCCAAGATAGTAAATTGATCTTTTTTCCAAAAATGAACGATTTCAGTACAGAAAAAACGGTAGTTAACCATAAAAAATTAAGTTCATTTTCGGTAATCAGCACCAAACTAGCTAAAAAAAATGTGTCTTGTTTCTTAGCACCAAAAATCATGTTGAACATGTCATTGGCCATCGTGTGGCATACAAAGAAAATCTGTGTTGTTCATTCTTTGTGTTAAAAATAAATTTATCGTCTGTTTTTAAACAGGGTTCGTGTCATCTGTCTTTGTTGGGCGCCCATAAATTAAATGTCATCTCAAACATTTTATCTAAGTATATTTTTCATAGTCTTTTTGACGATAACAATTCTATCCCCGACCCGGAAAATGGAAACAAATATCATTTAATTTGCCGTATAAGCACCAAAAGGCCATGGTAATGAAAATGTTCCATTATGATGTGAAATTGACTGATTATTTCGAAAAATGTCATTAAAGGTTTTCACTCTATTAGGAGTCATAGACAATGTAAATTTGACTTCTTTTGCGTCACGTCGACAGAGTGGCTGCCATTACTGGCTTTCTTTACATACGTTTACCTCAGTCGTAATGCGCGGCAGCTTCACTTGTCTTGATTACTGCACAATGCGCGAAATTTTAAATGAATGTACGATTCCAAATATAGCAGTAAAAATAAAAAAACGAAAAATAAAATCAAAATTACGTGCCTGAAAGGGTAAAAATTGAAATTTACCATTTTTTCAACGATGTTTTTTTTTTTTTTTTAAATAATGTGGAAAAAGTTTCCTTAAAATCCGACAATTAAAATAAAATAGAAATTACGTGCCTGAAGAAGGTAAAAAAAAAATGTTTTCTTCAATGATGTTTTTTTTATTTATTTTTATTTATTTTTTATTTTTTTGAAAAAGTGTTCACCTATGACATTATTTATTTCATTTGTTTCTATAACAAATTTAGACCAATTTTTAATAAAATGAATTCATTATTTAATTAAGCTACAAAGAAGCAATACTTTTAATTGGAAAAAATTAATTTTTACCAATTAAAAAAATACTATTCATTTAAAGCTTCATTTACAAAAGAAAGCGCATTTTAAAATAACTTTCGCGAAAATTGCGCAGTAACCAGGACGAGTAAGAAATTACGAATAGCAGTAAAAAGGCAGTTAACTAAGTTAAGCTTCCGCGCATTACTACTCGAGGTAAACGTATGCAAATAAAACTAGAAATGGTGGGTGGACAAACGGGAAAGAGATCGAACTTAAATTGTCGATAAATCTTAAATAGTAATAGAGCACAAAGTTTTATTGTCATTTTCGAAATAATCAGGCAATTTTATACCATAATGGAACATTTTCATTACCGTGGCCTTTTTGGTGCTTATTCTGCAAATTAACCAAAATCGTCAACATTAAACATCTATTTAGCTGTTGAAAAAAAGCAAAGGGACTTACGCCGTGACGAATATAAGCCAATAGATATTCTAAAAATTTCTGATATCTAGGTCGGTCTTTCCGCCTTGAACTTAAACAAGCGCAGCAGCCGACTTCTTGAATTCCGTCGTCTATGCCTAAATCTGCACAGGCACCTTTATGATCCATTATTCCTTCCAACACACTGCAAGACACAGATTTCTTCAACGCTCCTGTCACTATCCGACTAATATTCGACTGGGCATCGTCCATGATACTATCAACGCCCATTCCAATATCTGTGACAGTCCCGATACTCGAACTACTTTCTTCACCCTCCAAGTCGAGCACTTTGTCTTTTTTCTCTTTGTCGTCCATGGTTCAAAGCAGAAATACAGACTGACTTGGAATGATTCTAGGCTTTCTCGAGTTATTCCTTCGACGGATTTTAAAGTTCGTGCCAAAGGTCAAAAAGAGAAACAGCTGAAAACTGTATGAAGTCATTACGTCATAGTGACGTCATAATAGTATAATAAAAAGAAAACGTAACAAGCAAGAAATATATGGAACGCTTAATGTAAGTGTTGTTCCTGGCCTGCTCCCGTCTACATCTATGATCCAAGTTGAGATTCCCAACCTCTCCAGTTTGTTTTTGGCCTCCTTTCATCTCGTCTGGGTCAGCTTTATTCCCCATGTCTTTATATATTTTCTTCTTTCCTTCTTCTTTATTGAGAGAGCCTCTTGATTCTGTCGTAGGGAAGGATACATCGGCCTCTCTTTTTGAGGGCTGGACGGGTTCAACTAACATCAGTTATGTTTAATTTGTTTGTTTTGATATTTGTTTGTTTTTTTGGGTTCATCCCCTCCCATCTCATTTTGTATCATGTACAAATTTTTATCCATAGTATTTTATAATCATGAAATGAAATTTTTATGTCATGGGGTGCGTATTTTAGGCCCCCCACCTTGCGAGTATTCGGTATTATGGTATATGGAGGATTGATTGGCGATGGATGAGGTTTTTGTGGTGAATGTGTCAATTGTAACGAATGAATGGGTCGTGAATCGGATTAGCTAGGTTAGTAAGTGAAGATTAGCCTCAACCGCATTCCCCATTTTTTGGCTTTGTGTCACAACTGTGTATTTTACGCAATAGATCTTAAGAAGCTTGTCTTCCTAAATCGATTCATATTTTCTCTTGCTGTTTTTACTTCTGTGGCAGTGAAGACTTCTGGGGTTATTGGCCCTCGTTCGATGGCGTTCCTTCGAAGGATTGGCACGATTGCGCCTCGATTAAGTGATGAGCCTCGCGAAACGGAGCGGCTTTTGCGCGTGTCTCACTGGCGATGGTTCGAGGTAATGCTTTCTCCATCATTGCGGCTGGCAGAGGATAGCAAAAAAAAAATTGTTTATAGTTACTTTGTTCAAACTTTTTTCAATAAATTACGTCACTCCAAAAACGGATTTAAAAAAAAAGACACATAACAAATTGAATTTACAAGTATCATTTAAAACCGAACATCCTGAAGAAGGGAAATTTCACCTTGAAACTTCCTTATTTAGTTGCATCCTCACTGTGTTGTCCAGACTTACGGCATTGTGTCACATTTAAGCAACACTTACAAAATCACTAGAAAGAAACGAATGTACTAAACAAGAGACGTATGGACACTTCGACGTTGTGTAATGGTTAACAAGTTTGTCTTAAATCAATTACTACTTTTTTTACAGTAAGGTTCACCCTGTACAAGGCCCGAGAGCCACTCGAAGTAGAGAGTTACGTTAAGGGGTGGTTTATATGGATAGGAGGGGAAGATAATTCAAGACTTGAACAGCTTAATATTGCAGGAAACATACTTTTGGGAGTCGGGTCCGAGAAGTAACCCCTGGGGGTCGTCTGTTTTGACCGCCATTGCTCTGGAAGACCTTCAGGTATCTCTACTTGTTAGGAAGGATTTTATACTTGAAAAATATCCTTTTGGTGATTCTGTAGTTGGAGGTGTTGTGTAGCAAACCTTTGTGTCACAACTTGTCAAATGCCTTCGAGATATCTAATTCTGTGGTCCTCCAGGTGTGTTTGACGCCAATACATGATCAAATTGCCGTCTAAATTAGTGGTTGATCGATCAGATCTTTTGAACTTGGACGTTCGGCTTCCTTTACCCGTTTTGACCACCTGTTGTTGTTTCGGGGCCTGCTCTTTACGACTGTAAGCATGGCATTTTGAGATGTGCTATCTTCAAACGAAGATCAATAATGACGTTTCGAGAGTTGACGACGGATTTTCTTCCCGGTGGTTTGTATTACAATGACGTCTGCTAAATGAAAGAACTTTTGATATGTTACAATTTAGTGTTTGAATGAAGAAGGACTGAAAGTTTTAAACGGAAAAATAATACCCCCATCCGATGCTGTGTCGTCATTCTCTCTGATTGACCCGGAGGAAAAAAAGGGGGGGAGGAAAACATCAGAAACTGAACCTTTTTATTTTCTTAGAAAAATTGAAGACAGTTTTGGCTATTTTATAATTAAAATGTTATCTTTAAAAAATCATATCTTATTATAATTCTGATTGTGCCTCCCTTAGTTAACACGGCCGTTACGCCCTGCTATCACCTCTTAAATAATGGACTTTTCCGTTTTGATCACGTCGAAAGACGGGAAAGACATATCAGAGCAGCTGCTTGGTTTCAGTAAGAAAATGAAAGAAAGAAGGAAAAATAGAAGTGTTTAACGCCTATTTGAATAAAACGGGAAAAGTTATCAGTTTCAAATCTTTTCGTTTGTATCTCTGTATTTCTTTAAATAACGACCAGCATCTATATGTATGGGTGTTATTGCAATATTTTGTTAAATTTGTTAAGCTAGACCATTTAACGATGCGATATGAGAATTTCTACGGGTATTTCTTTATTTTTTTGTGATAGAATTCGCCATGTACTTACTCCATATTGAACTTAAGAATTAAGATTTATAAGAAAATCCAAATAGGAATACCGCGAAATTTTCATGGAGTTTCTAGTTTATTATCATGCTATTGGTCCGTTTTATTTATCTACGCTAAAACTACATTTACAATTTTAATGTGTGGAAGCCTTATAGTGACTTTCATTTATTACTTAAAATCCAGAAAATCCGGTATCAAAGAGTTGCTGCTATATAGGAAAAAAAAAGAAACATTGCTTAAATATCAGGTCATCCGATAAGTTCTGTCCGAAATTTAACTTTTTGTTAAAATGAACGCAATTTAAAGAGTATTTTATAACGTCTAATGGAGCTGAACATTATTTTTATGTTTAGATGCATTTAAACTCATCAAATTTTATTTCAGAGAACAATAAAATTAAATTTTGTTTGATTAAAACCCTGCTAACATGGAAGTACCCAAGAATCATTTGAGGCACATAATGCTTTATGAGTTCAAGAAAGGAAACTCAGCAGCCGAAGTGGCTAGAAACATTCAATCAGTTTATGGAGAGGAATGTGTGAATGAAAGAACTTGCAGAAGATGGTTTGCAAAATTCAGAGGTGAAGATTTCACCCTTGAAGATGAAGATCGAACCTGACGTCCAGTTGAGTTTGATGAAAAGCTTCTTGAAGCAGCCCTTGAAGAAAATCCTGCTTTATCAGTTGAGGAATTGGCAGTGGTTCTCAGTTCAAACCATACAACTGTTCATCGTCATCTTCAACAACTTGGAAAAGTTCCTAAACTTGGAAAATGGGTGCCTCATGAATTGTCTGAAAACAAGCTCAAATCCCGAGTTGACATCTGCTCTTCTCTCCATTCTCGCCAACTTGTTTCACTTTTTTTGGATAGACTTGTGACTGGCGACAAAAAATGGATCTTTTATCAAAATGTTAAGCGTCGTAGACAGTGGTTTAGTAAAGGGGAAGGACCCCAGCTACAGCCGAGAAGAGAACTTCATGGGCAAAAGGTTCTTCTTTCAATCTGGTGGGATCGCCAAGGAATAACCCACTTTGAATTCTTACCGCCTAATGCAACAATTAATGCTCAAATACACTGTCAGCAATTAGAGCGTTTGAACGAAGCTTTGAGGAAAAAAACTGCTCTAGTGAATCGAAAAGAGGTGATGTTTCATCAGGACAATGCGTGACCCCACACAGCAAGAATCACGTCACAAAAGATCGAAGAACTTGGTTGGGAGAAAATTCCTCATCCACCTTATTCTCCTGATCTTGCTCCTTCAGACTACCATTTGTTTAGTAGATTACAGAATCATTTAGAAGAAGCAGCTTCAACATAAGCAAGGAGCGGACGTAGTTTCAGTAAAATGATAAACCATCAAATCAGAATTAAGTATTAATCGTTGGCCAATCAAACAGAAGATCAAGAATTTAAAGTTGTGTTCAAGTTGAGTCTATCTCTACTGATATAAACAGAGGATAATCAACATTGAAACAGCGACAGAGGAGAAACAAACACATCGACGAACCAGGGAACCTGACACATCAATATAGTTAAATTCCACTCACTACTTCCGGACGAGGAATTTGACACAAGAACTCACGCCCCGCTGCATTTATTTATAAGTACGATCTTCACATACTAAAACGAAATACGCTTTCGAAAAGTTTATACATGTGATTTATGACCAGAGCTTATCGTACTTACAACGAACTAATTGCTCTGACAGAGACACATCGTTTTTATTTTCCACAACTCCACTTCCATAAGTCTGTGTTTGTGCTCATTCAAGTTCCTGTCGTTAGAGGCATTGCGACGTTAAGGCCAACGAGATTACTTGCATTATTTACATTATTCGGACTGTTGGCCTCATCTTCATTTCGATATTCACAACGTTTCGGTCGTTGTACGCACCCACCTTCTTCAGGTGATTGGAATTTCGAACAGAACCCTTTATTTCGTCCACCGGGGTAGATTGTACTAGTTCCACGTGCCATGCCTCTTCCGGGTGTCTCAGTTATTTCCCTTTAACTCAACTCTCCACATGGCCCAGTGGATAAAGACGTTGGTTAGATCCAGTGACTAGACCCAAAGAGTTGTGCGTTCAATACCAGGCCACAGCAGTGGTGAACTAAAAACTTGGAGAGTTGAGTTAAAGAGAAATAATTGAGATATCCCTAAGAGTCATGATACGTGGAACTAGAACAATCTATCCCGGTGGACGAAATAAGGGGTTTGGTTCGAAATTCCAATCAACTGAAGAAGCCCAGAGCGTACAACAGCTGAAACGTTGTGAATATGGAAATGAAGATGAGGATAACAGTTCAAATAATGTAAATTCAACAACTTTATCTTCTGTGTTGGTTACCTGAAAGTATCTATAAAGGTCGGGTGAAAACCTTTCAGTTGATTAAAGCTGTATCTTATAAGATTCTTTAGCTGGTTTAAAAGTTAGCAATATGACCCACCAACCATCTACTGGTCACTGGCAGTTAAAATATCGATAAATAATGGTGGCTCAAATACGGCCAAAATAAATCTTCCAACAGTGGGGCCAAGTGAGTTCCAAATCAGGTTAACAAACTCTTGAAACATGTTTCAGCCCAATTTGTATATATAACAAAATTCGCCAACATAGCAAAACATCGTTTGATTCGCCAACATGGGAAAAACAAGTCAAATCACTGAAACGCAAATCAAAATGACTCACCCTGCCTTAGATACAAACTGATCCTTTCAAAAAAAAAAAAATTCCCTTTTCAGCGAATTCAAAAGATTACATTGTCGAACACGATGTAGAATGATAAACTTAAAAATTCTGAGAATTACACACGTGGCTTATTTTTAAAAACATATCACCAGAACTTCAGCCACCTCCATTTTTTTTTTTTTCATTTTCAGAGGGAATTCCTTACATTTCCTTCAGGAACTATCTCTAATTAATCACGTTAAACATCGTAGTTGTCTTGGATAAAGTGAGCTGTTCCTTCAAGTTTAAGGCGAAGTTATATTATGACAAAAACCACATGTTCTCTGCCAACAATTTCTCCTATCGCACTTCTCGCTTGTGGAACTCTTGCGGCTTCTTGTTTTCCAGTTAATTTTGATCTTCAAAAATTTAATTGCAATATCAATCGTTATCTTCCGTCTTCTTAATTCCTCTTCTTTTATTGTTCTCTCCTTATTAGTATTTTTCATTTTCTCATAGTCTCTAATACACAGCAACACCCTTGCATCTTAGTGGCTTTATTGCCTTGCTTTCCAGTCAATTTTGATCTTTAAAAATTTAAATGCAATGTCAATCGTTATCTACTGTCTTAATTCTTGCAATTTTTTGCATCATCCCTTTAATATATTTTTCTCATATTTTCCGACAGTAACCATTTGGGTCTTAGTTGACTTTAATTGTTTTGCTTAGGGTAAAATGATTAAAAAGGAAAATTACTTTTCAGCTGACTAGAAATTAATTTTGAGCTGTTGGGGGTCAGATTTTAATCTTTAACTCTCTGAGTTATCCACTACTATCCTTTCCACTGCATTGTTTTTCAAGGCTTTTCTACTGCACTATTTAATTTCAGTCATGATCATTTTCTGTTGCCATAGCAGGATATGATAACACAACTGAAAAATTCAAGCACACTATTATTCATTTATTTGAGTCATTTGCAGTGGCAGGATAATTTTTTTGCTTTGTGAGCAAAATTATCTTCAGTATGTTAAAGTTAAACAACAATGAGATCTTGGAGAATCACAATTTTTCTTCTGTAAGTTTCCACAGACAAGTATACATAGAAAATCCTATTAAGAGCAGCCACCTCTTTACAGCTTTTTGCATACAAACAACTAAGAGCATGCTAGTGCAGGAGAGAAGAGGTCAGGGTGTTAGCTTGCCCAATGCCAAGCAGGCCCCCTTTATTAAATAATGTAATAAAGATACAAACACAGACAACAGGGTAAGATGATAAACTACATCTGGCAGCAAGGCCTCTGATCACGAGGTTTTGAGGAGCATAGATATCATCTCTTAATTGCTGGTGTTTCCAGATCCACCCTCAGTGGTAGCACATGTTAGGGTCCCAGCTATAGACAAAAGGTTAACCCCAAACGAGGGTCAAATCACTATGAAAGTCTAAAAATAGGTTTTAGTACCACCAATGCATTTTTGTAAAAAAAATTATTACTAGCAATAATTTAAAAAAAAAAAAAAAAACCAGTAGTAATACATTTTGGGAAAAAAATATTACCAGCAATAAATATCTTGACAGTAGTAAATAACCCATTGAGGTTGATATGCCGTAAAACAAAATAAATCAAACCAAATCAAACAGACAACAGTTTTAGTAATAAAAAAGGAATATGAACTTTATAATGTCAACTGCACATGACCGGTTATTCAAATTCAATGTGAGCCGACATTTTCAAAGATAAAGATCAAAAGTAGAAGGTTAAGAAATTTGTTGTCTAAGAATTTGAAATCTTACATATTGCTAAACACTGAAAAGGAATTTTTCTCTTTTTGTTTAAGCAATTCACTCCAGGCAAGGCGGGAATACCACTAGTGCACAAGGGGCTATAGATAGTGTAAGTAAGGGAAAAGTTTATGTATGTGGGGATTGAGGAAAGGATAAAAAGAAGAACGAAGGAGGATAAAAAGAACAGGGATTAAGAAGTCAACAGGCCCTTGAGAGGGGGAGCGGTGGCACCAGACCATATCTGACAAAAGAATTTCATGCATCGACAAATGGTAGATTTGTAGATAAGAAGGATGGACTCAAACAAGAAAAACCTTCTGGCGCGACACGGAGAACCATATTTTCCTTGCGGTAGATGCAGCCATTGATTCAATATTGTTTCACCTCAGGTCAGCGGAGAACGTAAGACCAAAAAGGCACAGTGAGTTATGCAGAAGCTATTATTGGTAGATTTGAACAATCATCTGGCGAATAAAAATGATTGCTCTTAACTAGACTGTACTCAATGCTGTATCATTTAATTTTTTCTATGTATTTTTTAAAAATTTTATTTATTCGTTACGAAAATTAAATAATGGTATTATAGTTGAGGGTGGGCCCCTTTTATCTCCTGGTAACCAATATTTTTAAACCAGATCTGCCACTGCCTGAGAGGCTACCACGCTGGACACAAATTAGAACGTTAAACTTAGCATTCCAAGAACAGATACACATGACTTAAATAAGATGGGCCAGTCACTTTTTAACTGACCAACAAAGTAAGTTCAATCATGAAGACATTCCTTGAATTTACATTTTTCTTTGGGAACTATCCTATCATTTTTCTTCGGAAACTAAAATTTTCCGATAGAATAATAATTTCTATCTCATTCCATCCAAATATCAAAATCTATTTTTCAACCAATTCAACACTTTTAGTTTTTGTATCAAGCGACGGTACCTCCTCAATATCAAACAACTCCCAACACAACATATTCCTTTGTGTTTGACATTTATTATTTGAAAGCGGAGTCGTTTGCTCAATTCAAAACTGTTGTATTCTTCAATATAGAAATTATACAAAATGCAAAAATGTTTTTTTAAATTCGTTTTTATTTCAGTTTTTTAAATTTTTATTTACTTTTTGTTTTTCAGTAACACAAAATTAGAATAAGAAAAACAGGAAATAAACAAATTTACACTCAGTCTCTTTCCGGAGTGGACAGATGTAAGTTTCTTGAGAAGAGGAGGGGGGGGAGCAATTTCCTTTTATTTTTGGACATCTAAATACCGATATAACAAAAAAATAAAATAAAATAAATAAATAAAAAAAGTCAAAGACTCCGAAAGATGAGAGGTGCTTTCAAGAACATTGAGAGAGAGAGAGAGAGAGAGAGAGAGAAAAAAAAAAAGAAAGAAAAAATTCAGGGAAGAACAAAATGAAAATTTAGGATGATAAAGAAAAATATTTTAATCTTTCAAATATGTGAGATTTAGGGTGGGGTGATCATAAAGATAGAAAAAAAATATTAACAACAGGAAAAAGAAACATAAATAAATACCAAATTAATTTCCGGAAAAAAAAAAAAGTCCATTTCCTTCAACTTTTCATGGACTAAGTAATTGAATCATTGAACAAAATGTATTTTCTACCTCATGTTTTGCTTTCATTAAATATTTGCAATACACATCAATAATAAAATAAATAAATATTAAAAGCCTTTTTTCTTTTTTTTTTAAATCATGAAAAATTAATTTTTTTTTTTTTTTTTTTTTTTTATCTGCTCAAATTTACAAATAAAACCATAACTGATGACAAGAACTAAAAGTGACATTAAAACTATTTTTTTGACTTCAATTCAAAGCCAGGATGATTGTCACTGTCATCCCAAAGAAATTTGACAGTTTTCTTCTCAGATTAAGAGATCACCCGCAATACGTCGAGATACAAAACCCTATTCACCATTTTTTGAACAAGGCCAAATCTTATTTCTGCATTTGTCGATATTTAATAAACTTAATTTCTATTCTTTTCTATGCAATCAGCTGGAAATAAGATAGAATAATTAAATACAAAGGGGAAAAGTTCAATTTCAAATCAAAGGGGCAAAGTTCAATCAGATGGAATTATTTACACAATCTGAAATGACAAGAAGATTTTTTTTTTGTGTTTGGTCATTTCCAATAGTTTCATTTTTGTAAAATGCTACCTACTCCATTCAGCCGATCAACTTTTATTAATTCTTGAAAGAATGAAAAGCTCTAAAAATGACACATCCATCAGAATAGGCAAAAGCCACTGGGGGTGCCCTTAATAAACTTCACAGGATAGAAATTGGATCTTCCCCTGGAAGATTAAAAGACGGCCTCTTCCGTGCTACTGTTGATTCTATTCTTGTCTACGGCTCAACTACTTGGACTCTGATATCATCAATGGAGAAAGCATAAAATGTTGCTTTACACTAAATGCCCTGAGCTGCTCTTAACATCTCATGACATTAAAGAAAAAAAAAAAAAGGAAGCTGTATGGCAAAATTCTTTCTCTCTCTGAAACCATGCAGAAGCATAGAATAAGATTTGTCGGACATTGTCGACGCTGTAACAGAAGAATTTGCTGCCAAAATACTGCTGTGGTAACCAACTCATGGCAAAAGTAGAAGAGGTCGACCAGTTAACCTTTTGTCAAACAACTACAAGACGATACTGAGTGAAACATTGAAGAACTGCAGATTATCATGAACAACAGGGACAAGTGGAGGACCATATCTGTGAATGCTGAACAAGCTGGATGTAGTAGTAGTAGTAGTAGTAGTAGTGGAGATGAGTGAAAAGAAAACTCATTCTTTGTTTCATGTAAGATGGAAAAAAATATCTGCTTTAGTGAAATGATGAAAAAAATTTTTAAAATGGCATTAGTCCAAAGAAGAGTTAAAATGAACAACTGTTTATTGGTCAGTGTTATTCTTATATTAATGGTTTTTTTGTAACCGGTTTCCTCGATTGTTTCATAACTGATGCCCCGATTAAAAAGGATATTCCTAAGAAAGAAAACAAAAAGAGAAATAAATAAATCTAGTTTCCCCCCAAAAAAACGCAAGTCTCACATTAAGTCCGATTTAATTTGCAATTGAGTCTTAGTTGTACAATGCACTAAAAAGAATTTCCTGAGAGAATTATTTTGAAGAAGGATGAGAGAGAAGGAGGGAGGGAGAGATGGGGACAGGGAAGAGATGGAAGGGGAGAAAGAGGAGAGGTAGAGATATAGTGGAGAGGAAGGAAGAGAGAGTGTGAAGGGGATGGAGAAGAGGGGGTGGGGGTAAGAGACTATGAGGGGGGATGGAGTGAGAAAGTGGAAAAGAGAGAGGGAGAAAGGTAGTAGAGAGAGGGAAAGGGGAAATAGTGGAGAGACAGTGGAGAGGGAGGGGATAGTGAGAGGAAGAGAGAGTGAAGAGGAATATAGAGAGGAAAAAAGCGAGTAGAGAAGGAAGGAGGGGATATAGAGAGGGAAAGAGCGAGTGGAGAAAGAGGGAGGGGATAGAGGGGGGAAGCAAGTGGAGAAGGAGGGAGGGGAGAAGTTAGAGGCAGATAAAGAGCAAGTGAAGCAGGAGGCTGGGGATAAAGAAAAAAGTGAGTGGAGAGGGGAAGGGATAGAGAGGGAAGGAGGGAGGAGAGGAATTACAGAGAGAGAAAGAGTGAGTGGAGAAAGAGGGAGGGAGGGGAGAAGTTAGAGGCAGATAAAGAGCAAGTGGAGCAGGAGGCTGGGGATGAGGGAAAAGTGAGTGGAGAGGGGGAGGGGATAGAGAGGGAAAGAGCAAGTGGAATGGGAGGGAGGGGATAGAGAGAGAAAAAGCAAGTGGAGAAAGGGAGGGAATAGAGAGGGAAAGAGTGATTGGAGAGAGGGAGGGAATAGAGAAAGAGTGAGTGGAGAGGGAGGGAATAGAGAGAGAAAAAGCAAGTGGAATGGGAGGGAGGGAATAGAGAGAGAGAAAGAGTGAGTGGAGAGAGGGAGGGAATAGAGTGAGAAAAAGCAAGTGGAATGGGAGGGAGGGAATAGAGAGAGAAAGAGTGAGTGGAATGGGAGGGAGGGAGGGGATAGAGAGAGAAAGAGTGAGTGGAATAGGAGGGAGGGGATAGAGAGAGAAAGAGTGAGTGGAGAGGGATAAAACCCTATCAAATATGTGATTAAATGGCAAGAGTTTATAAAAATAGATTGTAGTTAAATTATAAGATTTTGTAACGGCTTCCTTTAACTTCAACATTTTAAAATTAAATTTGTAAAATTTTAGAAAATCTTAGAATTAAATTTTTAGAATTAAAAAACTATAAGAGATTATAGATTAATTTACAAAGTTTAATTGAATATTGAAAACACACACACAGCAAAACATATGTGTGTGGCTGTTAGTTACACATACCTAATAATATTAAGGGGGTGATAAAATTTTAAATAAATTTTGGCAATAATTTTGATAAATTAATACACTTTGTCATGCCACAAATATGAACCCAGCCACTTTTATTTTTGCTTGCGAATGTGTAAATTTGATTTCAAAATTGGTTAATATTAAAACTTTCCCAAAACACAGATGAAAGTAACACTCATTGCCTTAAAAAAAAAAAAAAAAAAAAAAAAAAAAAAAAAAGAGATTCTACAATCTTATGATAAAAAATTATTCACTTTGTCTAAAAAAAAGAATGGAAAAAAATACATTTCTTTTTTTTATCTTTCAAAACAAAAATGGGAAAACTCCTAACTTTTATCTTTCAAAAGAATATATAAAATAAATTTCTTTTAACGGATGGTTTTATCGATGGAGTTTTATATATGTAATGGAGACAACATAATACCACAAACCTTGGTTACGATTTTACAATGAGAAGTGCCGAAGATAGATACCTATTCTTAAATTTAAATTTTGGGTTTCTAATTTATCTATATGCATTATCGAGCCAAACATATACAGCTTTTTTTCATTTAGACTACAGCTATCACAGTGTGGGATATTTGAAAACAATAGCAATAAGAATAAAAATGAAACCAGTAGAAAACTGAATGAGTTTAGCTACGTTAAGAATTTCAATCCACACACAAAAAAAAAAAAAAAAAATCCCTGTATCTTCAATGTACCTTAAATTGTAATTAGAATTCACTCTATTTCACCCCCATATTATATATCGCACAAAATTTCATAACTGAATCAATTAAGCTGTCAGATGCTCATATGTCGAAACTGACGGGACAATGCATTTTATATATATATATATATATACACACAAATGAGAGAAAGGACAAATGGATTAAAAATCCACAGTTCGAAGCATTTACTTTTTTAAAAAAAGTAAAAGTGCTCAATGTAAAGTAGAGCAAAATAGTATTATTATATTTTTATTATAATGCTTTATAATAAAAACATTTTTAAATAGCTACACAAATGCTTTCATGTTTCAATACTATGATTGTACTTCCTCAGGCGATGCTAGGTAATTGGTTATAAAATGATTTCTTAGGGAAATTTAAAAGTAAATCATTTTAATTGGTTAATTCAGACATACCTACAAGTCTATTTTTAATTTCTGACCTTATGTCCCCCATTTTAACTTTCAGAAAAGAGGTAACGATTTGTTTTTAAATTTCCCAAAGAAATCATTTAAAACCAGCTCCCTAGCATCACCTGAGGAAGTGCAGTCATATCATTGAAACATGAAAGCTTTTGTGTAGCCATTTAAAAATGTTTTTATTTTAACCTCTTATAATAAAATTAATAATTATATATATATATATATATATATATATATATATATATATAAAGAAATATAGTTTTAAGTTGTGCTATATTTATAGGATAAAGTGTTCAATATCAAAGACAGAGCATATGTAAATATAAAAATGAACATTGAAGTCAGCACTCAGAGGTGACAGGCTGTTTTGTGCTAGATGCAATTGTCAGGCTGCCTGACGATTGTGCCTAGCATGAAACAGACCGTTGCCTCTGAGTGTTGTCTTCACTGTTCACTTTCATATATATATATATATATATATATATATATATATATATATATATATTCCATTGATAAAAACTATATTAGCTTAAAGTCTTTTTGAAGGACAAACATATTATGTAGAAGTTATTTTTTCCATTATCCAAATACCTACCATTAGCCTGATATATAATATATAGATGTATACCACCTAAGAGAAATAAGATGAAAGAAATCCTAGTCTAAAATGAATGTGACAAGGCTTCAGTGAAGAAATTCAGAGTCTATTACATAAAATACTGAAAAGCAAAGAAGATAAAAGGCATCCTTGCCAAAAGTTAAAATTAACTAAATGTTTTATCGCAAAAATTCAAAATCTCTAAATGTCATAAATATTTTCTTTATTCAAGACAAATTCTAGGAATATTTCTACTTTTAAGTGGAGGTTTTTTTAGGATATGAACTCAAAATGAAGGTTTACTACTTTAACCATGAAATCAAATCTAATTTCTCAGAGTTTTTACAAATATTAAAGAACCTTGGTGCTTTGATTCCATCAAGTGAAAAGGACGTGGGGATCAGAATTGGGCAAGACGAGGGGGGGTGCACAAAACAAAATGAAAAGGATATAGAAGTCAAATTGCCAAAAAACACAGAAGTTAGATTTCTTTCGAGCCACAGTAGAAAGCGTGCTGCTCTATGGCATTGAAAGCTGGACTTTAAAAAAGAAGATGAACAATAGGCTTGATGGAACGTGGATGCTCACGGCCATACTCAGTGAGTCATAGAAAAAATACAAAATAAATAACTCAATGGAAAACTGCAAAGTGTGATATAGTCGTTAAAAATTAGAAAACTCATTGGGCACATTTGGAAAAGAAATGAAAAGATGTTAAGTGAAGTACTCCTGTGGGAGCCTAAACCTGAAAAAAAGGGACATTGATTGATTCATTTGTTTTTTTTATGGATTACCAACCTTTTGCAGGTTATTTAAAGCCAGAAAATATTTTTAGATTGTAAGATTTTTTTTTTTAGATAATAATTCTTTAGTGATACAAGTCTTACTAATCAACCCATAGCTGCGGGGAGAAGAGGTGGATTCATACATTTCCCAAGGGTATTTGTACATAAGAGAATGTAACGAACCTGACTTGAACTGGAACTCAGCTCTGATTTCCAATTTTGAGCCATTATCCATTACATCACCCACACATCCAAGTTTATAGCACCTAATATTCTCAAGCAGTTGCCCATCTAGGTAATGACCAGGCTCGACGTTGCTTAACTTCGGTGATCATACAGGAACTGGTATTTCAACATGATGTGACCATAAGCCCTTTATACCACACACATATCCAAACTTACAGCATTTGGTATTCCCACGCAGTCACCCATCAAAGTACTGACCGGGCTGGATGATGTTTTAACATGATGTGGACATAAGCCTGAAAAACGGAGAGGGAGACTGACTAAAATATATGTGGGTCACAGCTAAGAAACTGTAGGTGTTTGGGGGGGGCGTGAAGAATGA
Source organism: Acanthosepion pharaonis (assembly GCA_903632075.3). NCBI lineage: Eukaryota > Metazoa > Mollusca > Cephalopoda > Sepiida > Sepiidae > Acanthosepion > Acanthosepion pharaonis. The sequence continues at coordinate 439,032 of CAHIKZ030001566.1, read as the reverse complement.
AATGCCAATCATGGAGGAAGGGAAAAGAATGGAAAAAAATCGTCAGTGGTATTCAAGTTTGATCAAAGAAAATATTGACGGGTTGTCTAGTTTTCTTCTTAGAATCAAGTTTCTTTTTACAAACCTTAACTACTGATCAGGGTTGGTATGTAACACGATCAACCACTTCCCCCCCACCACCAACTAGGGAGAGCCTGATTGGGGGCTCCAAGCAATGCTTTGCGACCCTCGCTATCTTATCAACATTTGCTTTTGTCTACCTAGATTTATATACGTTACAAATTAAACTAAGCAAAACTGACTATTATTATTATTCAAAAATGAAAAATTTGGGGCATTTTGGTATTTTTTCTCCACCCAGATTTGTGAATATGCTTTTTTCATGTTAAGTCAAAAAAAAAAAAAAAAAAAATGAATAAATAAATAAAAAAAAAAAAAAAAGAAAACACTAGGTAAAGATTTTTTGTCCGTAATGTTGAACATGTTTAAAAAAACAAAAAAAAAAACTTTTTAGCCAGAAAAAACTCAAGTTGATGTTAAAAATTGCCACAAAAACATTGTTGATTTATTTAAGACGGAATAATCAATTATGACAGGTCTCTAATTTATATTTAGATACATTGTATTTATTTTCAATTTTTCGAATTGAATTGTTCGCTTATATTGCATACGATCCATTATTGTACATAATTAGGTTACAATAAAATATGCATTTTATATGAATATTACCTTATGACAGATGTAATAGAGTCAGAGGCCATAAATCATAGTTTCAATAGGGGGGGGAGGCATGTCAGACATTGGCCGGGATATTTGTAAGGAAATGCTTTCAAACAGCTGATAGTAAATACAGCTTGGAGTTATAATAGACTTTACAAGTTGTAAACAGAAGTACATGGGGAGAATTCCGTTTAAAGTTTCTGATCATAATATTTCAATAAACAATCATTGATAAAAGACCTTTTCTATATTAGTCTGTTGCTGTAAACATTAAGCCAAACCTTAAAAAAAAGGTTTTTAAATGGTTTTAATACCAGTAACATCTACTTTTTTTTTTTTAATAATTCACGATGTTCTGAAGATAAAAAGAAAAAATAAATGTTAACATATCTTCATTAAAAAATATGTTTTCATGAGTGTTGTCAAGTATTTATAAAAAAAAAAAAAGTCAAACTTGTTAAAAATGTTTTTAGATAGTTGCGAGTCTTGCCAGAGTTCAAAATCAATGATGTGGCCCTGTGGGAGCAATTTATTTTCCCCACCCTTACCTACAGATGCAATGCCATAAGCCTATCTCTACTGTATTGCAACTTCCACAGCAAATGTTCAGAGCACTCCATTCTTTAGTTCCACCAGTTCAGACCTTTACAGCGAGGACACATCACACTACTTCCCCAGAGTCAATTTACCTTTATTCCTTCTGTATTCCAATTGTAAGGAAGTTTTCCACTCAGTTTCCCCCAGCCCCACATGTATACTTTCTTGAACCACAGTCTAGGATCTATCGACATCTATCCACCATATCCTCATAATTTTCACTTCCTACACTTACATTCATGTCATACACCTTGTTCAGTGACTCTTCTTTGAGTGGCTTTTGAGTCTTGGATTGGTTGAACTTTAGCAAAAAGTAAAATAAAGAAATACCCATCTCTAAACAACATTGAACATTTTTGATTAAGTTCTATCACATTAATAAAAAACGATCACTTCTCAGAGGATTTGCAAGGAAGTCAAAGGGAATCATTTTTGTTGCATATAATTGTTGGGTGAATAAAAGTTTGTGAATTTATGTCTGTATTTTCGTAGGTTATTTTATGATTTCTAAAAAAAAAAAAAAAAAAAAAATATTGTCTCAGAACATCGAAAGTTACACCAATGTTTATCAACCAATGCAACTGGGTGCCCTAATGCACCCTGAAATGTACCCAGGAATTTTTATATTAAAAAAAAAAAAAATCTTTATTTTTCAAAACCTAAAAACATCAAGTTTTCATGTCGAAATCAAGACATTATCATCTGATATTTTAAACTGGATATTAAATCACTTAAAGAAAGAGTGGATAATATTTCCCCTTTTGTCCTCTTCAAGAGATTTAAATTGGTCATTACCGGCCTCTCTAAAAAAAAAAAAAAAAAAAAATTCTTCATAAACATCTTTGGGAATGCTAAACCAAAATTTCATATTTTCAAATTTCATGACTAATTTTTCTTTAGTAAAATTTAAAATGTACCCCAAGAGTTTTACTTGTTCTACAAGCATACCCTGAAGTAATTATGTTTAAGAAATGTTAATATAGACAAAGTGGATTATGACTTTGAATTTCTAAATTGATTGCCATTTCCCTGATAAATCTCTTTCCATCTGATTTTATTTTATTCCCTCTTTATTTGGGAATCTGACAGAATATCAGAAGATAAAAATGCTATCAAAATGGATTTTAAAATGGAGGTCATATTTATATCAACAAAAAAAAAAAAAAAAAAGAAAGGGTTTCCTTTGTCAGCCAGCTTTAATTTTCAGTTATATTAAGAAGAAATCAAATGCTTTATGGTCTGTAATGGTCAATCCATTCTGGATTCCTGAATACAAGGTGCGTTAAAAAAAATAAGTAGCCAACTTTATTTTTTTCCCCAGCTAAAACTAATTTTAAAACTATTTAGGTCATGTTAGATCCTGGCTGTCACACCTAGAGTACAGACGTGCAGTGCACACTCGTCAGATTTTTGTTTTCATACAAAATGACCAAATGTCTCTAGTAGTGGTATTGCATCAAATTTTGCCAAAATCTTTGTGATACTAACTGAAACCCTCCAGAAAATTCAGCAGGCCTGTGACGATGATGCCATGGGCAAAACTCAGACAGTGGGGAATGAGGCTTGCTCAAGCAGACTATCCCCAAGCTGAAACGAGGAGCCAATTAAGCAGGTTTGGCGAGTAGTTAAGGAAGACCGTTGTGTGGCAATCCAGGAAATTGCTAATGAAGTGCAACTAAGCACAGGATTAGTGCATTCCATTTTAATGGAGGATTTGTGCCATGCGGAGAGTGTTGGCAAAATTTGCTCGCTCATTCGGCCAACATAACTGAAGCTTTCCTGTCAAGAAGAACACACCCCTTGTTTGTGAAGCTCACTACTCTTTCAACTTAGCACTGTATGACTTTTGGCTCTTCCCCAATCTGAAAACCACACTGAAAGAGAAGCATTTTGAGTCGCAAGAGGAAATTATGGGAAAAGCGATGATGGACCTCCATGGTGTTCCAGAAGTGTTACCAGCAGTGGTAGAACCACTTGGAGAAGTGTGTGAACTCCAAGGAAAGTATTTTGAATGCAATTTAATAAATCTGTGAAATGGCCAAAACTGATTTTGACAAATATGGATAAATGTGCCAGCAATACGATATAGTGTCAAAAGGCTAATATTTATTTATAAGATTGTTTATTTCCACTATTTATTATATTATATTTCTTGGAATGGTTGGTAAAACATTGGCTAATTGCCAATCAGCTCAAACTGTATAAAATGGTAAATAATAAGGATTTCCTTAGAGTTGGTTCGCATATTTAGTAAATATTTATAAATCTATGAATAAAAGATGGTTTTCATATTTATTTCTTTATCAATTGGTAAATGATAAAAAATTGCATTGTATTAATTTTAATTGTATTAGTTTTTAGAATGTTGTAAATATAAAATTATTCTTGTAAATAAACAGTCTAATAGTGTTTAATATTTTTCTTAAAAAAAAAAAAAAAGTATAAATTCACTTTCACATGTTTAGGTTTTAGTAAAATTTTAATCATTGCTTTTAAAAACAATAAACTGCCAAAGAGTGAAGGTAGTTAAAAATAATAGTGGTGTCAAGGGAAAGGTAAATAAATTTAGACACCCCATCTTATTGCAGGCACATAGGTCCATGTTTGCCATGAATTCTTTTTATGTCCAAAGGTTGGATACTTTTTTTTTTTGGAACACACCTTGTATACTTAAATTGTTTGTTTAAAGATGCGGAAAAGAAGACTACCAAATTAGCAGATAAAAAAAATTCTCCAAGCAAAAAAATCATAACAAGTATCTCTTAACTTTTCATGACACAATAAAGAGCCTAAAATGGCACGGACAATGAATGAAAAAGATCGAATGGAAAAAAAATAAATAAATAAAATGGAAAAAATAAATGAGTTATAAGCAAACAGGAATAACCTTTTGTGTGTGTGTGTGTGTGTGGTTGTGTATGTGTAAGTGAGTGTGTGCATGTGTGTGTTATGCATGGTTATGTATGCGTAAGTGTGTGTGTGGTTGTCTATGTGTAGGCATGTGTGTGTGTGTGCGCTTGAGTATGTATAGATGTGTGTGTGTGTGTGTGTGTGTGTGTGTGTGTATCCGCCCATCCTTTTACTAGACTGAAATCATGTCAGACAAGACTAGGCAATCCGAGCCTGACTGTTCAGACAAATTTATTCCTGTGGATTTTACAAGCACCAAATTCCAAACTTCTTCCTTTATTCTAAATAACAGCATCAAATCTGGCACTTGAACCTCAACACATGATCTCTTGGCTTTCGTTTGCACCTTTTCAAATCTGATTTCATTTTTCCTCCTCAAAAGGACCAAAAGTTAAATACTTCTGAATAACAAGAATTTATTATTCTTACAAACTTTGGGCCCTCAAAATGAACAAGCGGCTCATATCTTCTCTGGCCAGCCAATTTCAGTCGTACACAATGTCATTCCCAACCCCATAAAAATAATTACATGCTCTGCACCCATTCCCCCCAAAATGCCCTGTTTTGGACGGCACATTTCCGACTGGCATTTTTTAAAGATATGACTTCCACGGGCTTCATCAATTCATTGCAGTCAGACATCAACACTAATCACCTAGAATCTCACTCTGAAAAGTTCTGGAAATTTCCAAACGAGGCAGAAGCATCTTTTTACATTTAAATATGCAAAGTTAAACAAAAACAACAAATAAACAAAATCTAATGCAAAGGTCTTGGTTCTTGATATCCATTTTGAAGGGGAAAACAAAGCAAAATATATAAGACAAAAAGAAAACTTTTCTTAGCTGACATGTTTCATCCTTTAATGGATTCTATAAAGGCAAATGCAAGGATCTTATTTTGCAAAAGTATTTATAAACAAAAGTAAAAATGTTACATTTTCAAAATTTTAGAAATACTCATAAATATTCATGAGACTAACTGAAAAGTTTATGTAAATTATGGAACCTGGTAAGTGATGTAATTTAATGAACTTGGTCATACATTGAAATAAATTCAACCACAACTTTGATCTAAAGAATACCACACTTATTAAAAATAGAAAACTGACTTAGAACGAAAATTCTTAAGAGTGCCTCTATTGAATGTTATCAAAATCTAAATCTACATCCTGGAAATATCTCCCTTCCTGTAGGAATTACTCCCTTCCCAAGTCAACATACATGTCTATGAAAATGTTAAAAAAATTAAAAGAAAAGAAAAATTAAAAGAAAAGGATTACATTCATAACATTCTCCTGTTATTTAATGAGAAATATATTAATCCCAAAATAAAATAATATAAATATCAATTACATTATAAAAAATTCAACATCATTTACTCACTCTCATTTATTGGACATTAAATTATGTCACTTAGCATCCTCCATAATTTACCTAAACTTACCTAATGAATATTTATGAGCATCTCTTAAATTTAAAAATTTTTAAAAACTTGTTTCTAAATATTTGTTGCAAAATAAAATTCTTATATTTCTCTTGATAAAGTTCACCAGAGGACGAAACATGTCGGCTAAGATAAGTTTTCATTTTGTCATTACTCATATTGTCCTTTTACACATATATTTTTAGTTACATCTGAAATTCTGTGTGCATGTGTGTGTATATGAGTATTAAAGATTAAATAAAGATTGTCAGTGTTGATGGCCAAATCTGAATTTGCTGGGAGAGGTTTTCAATTCCGATGAAGAAACCATTTTGTACTGGAATCTATGAAGTAAAATAAAACAAACGTGCATCTGATGTTTATTTAAAAAAAAAAAGAGAAAAAAGTGAAAGTCTGCGGATATTTGCATGCTTGGGATTTAGAGAATTTTACAAGTACACAAATGAACTGACTTCAGTGATTATGAAATATGAAGACTTAGCAAGAACTGAGATATGTGCATGTAAAGTAAAATTTGAACCATTGCTGTAAACACCCAAGGTCTATCTCTTTTACAGGTGACTGAAGATTAATAAAGTTTTATTATAAAAAAAAAAAAAAAAAAAAAAGAAGAAAGAAATTTCTAATTTTTTTTTTAAACTAAAAGTTATTATTAAGGGATTTTGTGAAATGATTAAAAAAAATACTTGAAAGTTGTTTTTTCATTTTTACCTAAAGTTGTCACCTTTATCTTTGTGTCTATTTTAAAGCTACAAATAATGAAAGCAACATACGGGTCGTTAAAAAAATATTCCCTCTGGGAAGATATTAATCAAGAAGTCCTCTATTCATTTTGATATTAAATCCTTCAAGAGACCTTTCATTTTTTTTTTTATACAGAAACCTCTTCCCATTCCATTAAAAAAAAAAAAATAGTCCGAGGGAAGAGGGTGTGGGGCAGCAATTGTAAAATAGAGAAAGAAAAAAAAGAAAAGAAGCAGAATACGTTGTTTGTATCCACTTTTAATTCTCTATTAATACTGGGTGGTGTTTGAGCACCCCAAATCCCAAAAATGTATTCCCTTAATATTTAGCAAGTGACAAGTCAAATTTTCATGATTAGACAAATAGCTTTCTGAATATGTCTGTCAAGGAGTTAAAAACATATGTCAAGATCCCAGTAATCTTATATTTCACTGCTTGGAATGTGGAGAGAAAAAAAAAAATTAAAAAAGGTAACATCACTTGAAGATTGATTGTAAAATGTTTTTAAAGATTGTACTTAAAATAAAATTAAACCTATTTTTGTATATTCAAATTATTGAAACTTATTTTTTTATTGTTCTTTATCCTATAAAAAGCAGAATGAAAACTGAAAACAATATATTACAAGAAAATTCAGAAGTAAATAATATATCTATAACATACCCAATGGAGTGAAAAGCCCATGATACTAATGTTGAGACAGTACTAATAGAGAGTTAAAAATAAAATTTGGTTTCTATTGTTAAACTGTCACTTCTCATAATATGTTCATTAACTCATAAGCCAATGATTAATTAATAAGTTAATTAATCATTTAATTTGACGATGTAGGAAAAGATAAATATAAATATTTTCTATCTTGGGGAAACATTTTGTAAACGAATGCCAAACTTCACGTTGCTACTGTACTTCCTTCTCAGGCTCAGTTGGGACCCCAAATATTAAATTTTAGGCATTTTTTAGCGGGGAGGGGTCTCATTATTCAAATTGTTTCTCTCAAGATATAAGAGTTTTACCTGTATCCTTCCTTGTCCCCTCTCTCCACAAACTCGCTCTGAGCTTCACAACCCTTTATGCCTTCTCTGCTCACAGCCCTTGTAGCTTGAAAGACTTCTATTTTGACAAAAGAGCTCATAATCAATAAAATTATTGCAAGGATCTTTTTCTTGTCTATTTTTTTTTTTTTTTTTTAAGCAGCTACAAATCAAACTGTAAAAAGAAACAAAAAATATGCCACATTTCTAATAAAACATCAAAAGTTTACATGTAAAACTGCTTCATTATTTTTTACAAGTGTTACAAAATTAATTCAGATAAGAAGTTTTATTTTGAGTTTTTTTTATGATTATGGTCTTGCAAAGTTTGATCATCGATTAACATCAGAGCTTTTATTGTCTAAACGCAATAGAATAACTGATGACTTTTCATTTCAGATAAAGAAAAGATTAAAAAAAAAATTCTAAACTTTTAAAAATAAATTGCAGCCTTATGAAAAGATTCACTATGATATCACTTCAAGTAGATTACATTTGTGTACTTGCAAAATCTGTAATACCCATGTGATCTAAATATCACATTTTTATGTTACTGCATAGTTAGCCAAGAGATCTAGAAGCTCATTTTTTAACCAGATTAGGAGCTAAATTTTAGTCAATACCAATGAAAACATTAAATTAAATAAATAAAAATTTAAAACCCTTTATCCAGCCAATATTCAAAGAGAAGGAAATTAGGGCTCAAAAGACAAAGATTTTTCCAATAAAAATATTCAACTTTTCATTTTTTTTTAAAAGGCCAAATCTTACAAATTGTAATCAGACTTTATCTAATTATAAATTCTTTAATAAATTTAAATAAATTCTATTAAACTAATTGTTTGCACATTTTTTTTTTGTTTTGTTTTTTAGGGGTGTGAATAATCCAGTGTGAAATGCTGCATGATTTTTTTAAAAATAGGAAACAAAAATTGATTTTGGATATTGAAAAACAAAACCCAATTTCTTTCAATTCTGTTCCTGTCTCTTGACCCATTCCAGTTGCAGTTCAGGATCCGTCTGTCTCTTTCAATTCTCGTACACACAGAAAAAATAATAGAACCAACCACCTTTCTTATCTACTTTTCACATAATGCAAAATCCGTTTTGTTTTTCACACTATTTTGTCATTGTCAAAATGTGTCTATACTGTAAGAAGAGCTTTTCTTTTCCGGCCTGTCTATTATTTTTTTTTATAGTGCTTTGGGAGTATTTTTTTTTTACATTCTGCACAAAACAGAAAATTCAATCTAAAAAATTGAATCTTTAAGTGTTTGGCTTTAAAAAGTTCAAACTGATATTCCAACAAGAATTGTTGTCTGCTCTTTCCTCTGGATTGTGACTGAAATGATTCAAACTTTTTGCTTTCATTTTAATTTAGATTTATCCCACATATATTTTAGATATACATTTAAAATTGTTATAAGCTGACAAGAAACTAATATGTATGCGTAATTGTGCATGTATCTGCATAAGAAGAGACACACCCACACACAATAACATTATATACATACATATATATATATATATATATATATATATATATATATATATATATATAAAATTGTGTATTTGGGCAGCAATCTCTCTTTTATACATGTTTCATTAAAGACAACTGACAAAGTACTTATTTGAACACAAGAAAAATTGAATAAAAAGCATAATCGCAGTACCTTCTAAGTTGTCTTTAATGAAACTTGTGTGTGTGTGTGTGTGTAGGTAGAATGCAGAATAGTATCCAAAATAAAAGTCAAAATGATGAGAGAACGTGTAAAATGTTTAATCAGACAAAAACGTGCCTTTGATTAAAAATTTCCACTTTGTATCATCATTTTCATTTAGATAGATCTTGTTCTTTTATTGTTCTCCTTGCATCTCAGTGGCTTTATTGCCTTGCTTGGGGTGAAATGCTTAAAAAATACATATGAGCCATGATATGAAATAATATAAAAGAAAAAAAGATAGATAAAGGAAAAGTTAAAGATATTCTGCTTGTCCATCATAAATAAATAAATAATAATAATAAAAATAATATAATAATAATAATAATAAATAAATGCTTTTTTTTTAGAAGGGGTGTGTGTGTGTGTGTGTGTGTGTGTGAGTGAGTTTCTATATCTCTTTCATATTTTAAAATAAAAAATGGGATATCAACTGAAACACCTGCTAAAAATAATATTTATAGAAATAAATAATGTGAAATTTAAAAAAAAAAATTTTTTAATTTTGTGAGCGTATGTGTGTGAATAAGGACAAAAAGAAACAAAGTGAATTTTCTAAAGAAAGTAAAGGATTTTTATTAATCCAATTTAGATTTTTTATCACTTTAAACGATATATTAAGTGGATACTCATATTTGAGTAGATGCTCCGTTTATTTATTAAACAGTAGATGTATTTATTTTTATCTACCAGTCTGAATATTCAAGTAAACTTACTAAAGAAAAATTTATGCTTTCTGGCAGGATTAATAAAAACTCATTACTTTCTTTGGAAAATTCACTTTGTTTCTTTTTAGATACAAAACTGTGCAGAGATGAAACATTTTCGGAGATCTATGATGGGAGAAGTTTCGCTTAAAAGTATATATATATATATATATATATATATATATATATATATATAGAATGGGTAGGATAAAAAATTTACTTGCACATACGTATAAATATATTTCTTCCTCAGATGTTATAAATACAGTGCTCAATGATATAACAGAGCTATAAACATACATTAGTGAATATATATAATATCCAACATTGATAGCATGAGTGAGTTGTGCTATCAACGTTGGATATTATATATATTCACTAATATATATATATATATATATATATATATATATATATATATGAGAAAAGGAAAAGTTCAAATAACTTAGCTTTCTGACTTCAAGTTTCACAGATACACTACTCACCTTTAAACACATTAAACTTCAGTAGTTGACTGAACGGCATCTAAAGGTTGTAATGTTACCAGAATGAAAGACTAAAATTTTTAACGATTCCAGTTTCAAACATTTTGGAAGTTGAAGCAACTGTGCCAACAGATCTTATAATTTCAAGTTGGACTAAATGATTAACAATTTCTATGAATGTTTTTGGGATTTTTGCAGTAATTAAATTTTTTTTTTTTGTTTTCTTCTAATTTTCAAAATTGTTGAAAAACATTTGAGAATGACATTCAGATCTAAAAATTACTTTTCATTTTAAATGGCCGCTACTGCAACATTTACAGAAAGGGTTTTTGCAGTCACCCCCAAAAACTGACCGAGTTTTGTTTTAAAGAGACGAACAGCTAAAGAAAGTGTAAGCAAATCAGTTTTTTCTTAGATTTCCTTTAAAAGCAAAGAAAAACAGTAATAAAAAAAATATATATACCTAGTTCGATTATTATTATTGTTGCTAGGGGATAGGATTTAGAACTGGTTTCCTAAGATCATGAAAAAATTTGATATTAGATAAATAAGAAAAAAAATGTCCTTTCTACAATGTGGTCACATTTAAACTATTGTCACCAACCCCATTTTTTTTATGTTTCAATAATTAAATTACGGTGCAAAATCATTTAAAAGTGTCTGTTTTACTGGCTGGCATGCACTAGATCACTTTCTAGTAGACCCATCAGTAGAAAAAGAAACTAATCAAGGGAAGCAACTCTTTAATTCGTTAAGAGTTTTCTCCCTTGCTAAAAATATTTTCCTTTTTTTTTTTTCCATTGAGACCAAAAATTTTCTGATTTAAAATGTTTTTTTTTTTCTTTTTTTCTCTTGATGTAAAATATTTCTAATCAGCTTCGATCTAAGAAGAGACGAGAAAAAGACAAATAGGGCGGAAAGGGGGATGGCATTGGACAGGAAATTACGAAGAGAGTGGAGAAAAAGCAGAAAGTCACTACCAATTGGTCAAGTTAGGTAGGAGGAATGGGGGTTTCTTTCTATCAACACGTGAATTTTTTTTTTCTTTTTCTTTTGTTGTTTTTTTTTTTTTTTTTTAACTTATTTCTCTTTTGTTTTATCACATTGAAATGTAATGAAATGAGATGGGGACAACAGATGGGATTTTTCCACCCCACCTCTCCTGCTCTGTTGTCTTTTTACAGCAATAACACACTGCACAGCACAGGTAGGTGGGTGGGTAGATAGGTAGGTAGGTAAAAGTGGGTAGCTTGATATACATTTTTCTTTTTTGTTCATTTTTATTTTCTTTTAAATTTTTCTGATCAGTGGTGATAGAAGTGGTGTTGTTGTTGTCGTAAATATAAGAGGAATGGACTAGCAAGAAAATTAGGGTCCCTCATTTTCTCTATTGAATGCATGTTTGAAACATTTTCAACCAAGAGGATAGTATCTATGAACCAGCTACCAACTTTTCCAACCTCCAGAATTTAAGAATCAGTGGTGGGGTTGGGGATAACTTTGCCTTTTCTCGTGTATTTTTTCTTTAAAATTTTTTCCTGTTTCTATTAGCCAAGTTGTTCCTGTTGCAGTTTTTTTTTTTTTTTTTTTTTTTTTTCAAAGAGGAAAGGGTTTGTTGGCTGCCTGACCCCATCCTCCATGTTATCTCTGGTTTTCTTCATCCCATGCACCGTTATAAGCGTAGTCTGCCTTGTTATGCATGATCAACTTGTTCTCCACAAAGTAGAAACTGTCAGACCGGGTGTCATACGGGCTGTTGATCATGTCATCAACTGGAAAAGAAGAAAACAAACAGGCGTGGATGGATTGAGAAGAAAAAAATGAAGACGACAAAGTAAATCTGAATATTTAAAAAAAAAAAAATTAAATTCTCATTTATTTTCCTGTCTTTTAAAGATGAGACAAATGAAATTTTTTTTTAAGCTTGACATATTTCTGAAAGCTTCATCACAGCATTGTGTGGAAAGAAAACATGAAGACAATGCAGCATAAATTTAAAAAATGGAAACATTAATCTTGTTTTTTTTTTTTTTTAATCATTCCACACCAAGCAAGGCAATAAAGCCACTATGACACAAGGGATTACTGAGTGTTAGAGAATATGAGAAAAAAACACTAAGAAAAGAGAATACTAAAAGAACAAGAGGTAAGAAGACAGAAGATAAGAGTTGACATTGCATTTAAATTATTGAAGATCAAAGTTGACAGGGAAACACGAAGATAGAAAAGAGTTCAAAAGTGAAAAATGTGACAGAAGAAACCGTTAGCACAGAACTTATAGTTATATTTAGCCAATTTGACTGTAAAATGATGAGACCTTGATGACAATCTAATACTGTGCTTAACTTTATCACGCAAAGTTCTTTCTAGAATTTTCCCCCTGCCACTCCATTTTGTTTTTTTGTTTTTTTGAGGGTGCAAAAACATGAACACCTACTGTTTTAAAATTATTATAACTTTCTTTGTATTGAGATTTTATTTTTTGTATACTAAAAAAAGAATGGATGAGTAATATTTTGATGTAATGCATTACATTTTGCATGTATGTTTTGATGTTGAAAAAGAAAATTGAAACACAAAATAAATAAGCAGAAAATAAAAAACAAATAATTCAACATACTTTAATTTTTATTACTCCTTGTGGATTTCTGGGGTGCAATAAAAAGTAAAATGGTTAAGGTGGCCTTCAATTTATCAAAAAAGTGATGTGCTTCCTTGTGTTTACATAGGAGAAGGAACCAGCATTTGTTTGGTCTTTCTTTCACCTGAGTAGCATATTTATTTGTCTCATTGACAAATAAAGTTATTTCACCATTAACCAAAATAATTCACATTCAGAAACGCTATCAGGTACGTCCATGGAGCCAGTAGTTACCATAAAATTAATCAGCCATGGGTATTAGTAGCCACTCAGAATCTGGTGGTCATCATCATCCCCCCCCCATGTCACTAGTGTGGTTATCATCTCCCAACCACTTCACCATCAATATCCACTTGAGTAAAGCCTTCAAAATCATCACTGGAATCAGAATCAAAGAAAAACTCCTGAATAAAGGCTTTGTTGGATGTTGATGTGGCCATTTTTGTTTACAAAAACAACACGGAAGAATTAACATGAGTTTAGTCAATGTTACACCCCATTCAAGAAGAATTGAAAATTGTGTTGGAAAACGAAAGTTTAGACTCGTTCCAACACAGTAGTAGGCGATTTCCAGCTTAAAATACCAGAAGTAACAACTGGCAAGGGTTTATTTATAGCAACTGTATTGAGGTGACAGAATGTATCTACAGCTGTGAAAGGAGAGAATTCTACAGCGACAATTTTCGCCTCCCAAAGTCTAGGTACCCTCGAGGAAATGTCATCAGAACAATTACCATCAAAATATTTATAAAAAAAGTACAGGGAAGCTACATTATAGCAGTGGGAAAGGGACTGAAGCTAAAATGCCAGGTCAAGACCAATAACATTGCAGATAATTTGTATTTTATTAAGAATCCCTAGATAGATAATGGATGCACCAGACTAAATGTGGCAGCAGTATTCAATGAATATTTAGTGTTTCATGTGAAAAAAATAGTGAAAACATTAATGCCATTTGGTTCCGACTGTGTGTATTGAATAAAATAGTAACATACCTCGAATGTCAAGTTGCCCTATTTGGTGTAATATCAAAACAGGGTCTGGCATGTGCTTTTTTGATGAGTCTATTAAATCAGGGAGAGCACACCCTGTGAGATTTGTTGGGAATAGATGAGATGAAAGGAAGCCAACTGCTGTGTGATGCCAGTGCAGTTATGAAAGATTAGCTGACAACATTAAGTGCTCTGGATCTAATCATTATGCCAGGGATTGTCTATATCAAGATGTTGGTATGGATACCAATCAATAATGAAAGGTCTGCTCAGGAGTACAGTTTTTTTTACTGCCAAGAATTAGGTTGTATTGCTGCACTGTGTCAGAGAAATTTTAGGAAACAAGATGTCAATAACAATCTCCTCCCGGCAAAAGAAATAAATGATCGGGGGGGGGTGTTCCCAGTGATAAAAGTGCACATAAACAAGAAGTTGTGTACTGCACTGGTGCATTCTGCTTGTTTCTGCACAATCATGAATAACTCAAAATGTATTGCCTGAAGCAAAGAGAACATCAACGTTAGTCGCATAGAGTGTTTTGTAAACCCCAAATTTGTTAAAGTATTCATAATTCCTAGTTAGCAACTTGCTTCTTTGATTCCCACCGCTGACTCTTGAGACTTTGTGGGCATGTGCAGCACAGCTGTAGCTCAATTATAGCAGAAGGCAGATGCCAGGGCTCTATCCATTTTGGGAAATCTGAGATGACTAACGCAGGGTTAAGAGTCAGGGAATTGTTACCATAGAAATAAAAGATAGATGACCTAAATCCTGTTGTCACAGTCTGAGTTATAGATAGTAAATTGCTGGGATTCAACCTGATCCTGGGGTAGACATTATCAGTAAATTGGATGGAGATCACATAACCAGCTCAAGTAAGGTGGTATTATTACAACAGAAGCTGCCGATATGTGCAACCATTAAAATTGACAAAGCAAACTTTAGCACTAAACTTAGCAAAGACACAAAGATTTGGATTGCAATCTGGAAATGGACAAATGGTCACTGGCCAGACTAAATGTGAAATGCAATGCACAAGTATCTCGAATTCAAATACATTAGAAAGGAAACATTTACACTGGCGAAACATCTGGGAATCTAAAAGCCTGCATCTGTGAATATAAGAGAGACTTGCACTGAGAGAAACCTTTAAACTCATTTATAATACACAGACTGAAAAACAGGCCCTAACTTAGAAAAGAACATAATTCTTTATATACATTATCATCCGATTCTTGCATAGATAGACTAAAATTATGATACACATACAAACATAAATGCTGCTCGACTGGATAAATGCACGTGATCTCTGCTTAAACAATGAAAAACAAACACAAAAATTAAAAATAGAATTTTCTTTAAAAATGCCTAATAGACAAACACATAAACAAATATACATTATCATCTGGATGGAGATATATATATATATATATATTTCCTCATCCGACATGAAGTGGAAAGACTATATTGAATCCATTGCTAGGTCAACTGTTAAGAAAGTCTACTGTACTAGACAATTTTTCAGAATCTGTCTTACATATCTAGAAGTCTACCATTCATCCAGGCTTAGAATATTGCTGCTACATATGGTCTGCTGCTCCTGCTGTTTACCTTGACCTCCTTGATAAGATCCAAAGAAAATCAGCAATATTACTGGCTCTGTTCTGGCATCTTTTTTTATGTAGATTAAAGTTGGCTGCTGAAGAGAATGGAGCCGAGAAAGAGTTCCAGAAGCAAGAAGTGCAAAAAAAGAAACTAAGCATAGAATTTATAGTTACATCTAACCAACTCAACTGTAAATTGATGAGACCTTGTTACCAGTCTAATGCTGCATTTAAATTCAAAGAGTCTAGACACCATATTGAAGAGCTCATCCAAACAATTACCATGAAAGTATTTATAGAAAAGGTGCAAGGAGGCAACCCTATGGCAGTGGGAAAGTGACTGAAGCTGAGATGCCAGGTCAGAACCAATAACATTGCCAATTCTTTGGATTTTATCAAAAATCTCTACATATATAATAGCAGCACCAAACCAGATAATAGCAACAATAATCAAAGCATGGATGAATAGTAGACTTATAGATATGCAAGATAGTTTTTGAAGAGAAAAATTGTCTAGCCCGACATAGTTTGCCAAATTTATTAGCATCAGGCCTAGCAATGGATTCAATATAGCCATGTCAGTAGAGAATGTTAGCCTGGAAGTTAGCATCAGCCATGCTGATGAAAGTTATAAGGTGGTCTATCAGATGCTTTTACAGTGTCATCTAGACATTTCAATTGTAAAATAATAGGACCTAACTGCCAATCCAGTACAGCGCTTAAATTCATAAAGTCAAAGTACCAACAAGGAAATTACCAAGAAAACATTTTTTAAATAAAGTTAAAAAAAATAATTTTTACAATTGAATCCTTGCCAGATATGTTTTTTAATTTTCTTTTTAGAAAAAGAAGTGACTGCAAAACCAGTGAAATCAATTAACTTACTTTCATATTCTGATAATGTTGGGAATTCATATATATGTTCGCACGTGTTTACGCTGCTTGGAATGCAGAAGCCAAAATGGAAATCAAAGCTTTTCAGGAGCTTTTCTCGGAAATAATGTCGCTCAATCATGCGGAAATCCTTCACAGGCTTGTTGCCAACCACAAATTCAACACTGGGAAAGAAAAAGGAAAAGTAAATCAATGAAAGAATTTCAGGAAATCACATAAGAAAATTTTGCTTTTTAAGAAATTTTGCCTGATGTTGAAATCAATCTTTGGGTCCAGATCTTCAAAGTCAGATGATATCCGAGGTAAAAATGTAGTTTAAATTTAGCTGAATGTCACATGAAATCCAGCAGAGTTCTCCAATTACTGAATGTTAATCCAGTTGGCATTTCCTTGATACACCAACAAATTCTTGCTTTGTCAATGATGTTGACTGATAAAACATTTTTCTATGACCAGACCAGAGCTTGGCAAAGGAGGGAGGTGGAATGGGGGTGGGGTCTGGCCGGCCACATTCAATGTGTCAAAGATCAAACTAGTGGCCTTCCATCATCACTGATCAGAGCCAGAACTTTCACCAATGGTGATGAACAGCCATTCCCAAAGAAAGGCCCTGTGCTTTGAATGCCTATTGGGATTTAAACTCAATCTAGATCTCAAGGCGCCCTGGGTAAGACGATAAACTACATTCAACAGCAAGGCCTTTGATCAGGTTTTGAGGAGCATGGAAGCACCTCTTAATTGCTGATGTTCCCAGGTTCACCCTGACCTGGGGTGGTAGCACCTGTTAGGGTCCCAACTATGGGCAAATAGTTAAACCTAAACTGGAGTCAAAACACTATGAAAGTGTAAAAATAGGTTTTAATACCAGCAATACATTTTTGGAGAAATATTTCCAGCAATAAACATTTTTGGAGAAATATTAACAGCAATAAACATTTTTGGAGAAATATCAACAGCAATAAACATTTTTAGAAAAAAAATATTACCAACAATACATTTTTGAAAAAAAATATTACAAGCAATAAAAATCTTGTTGACATTAAATAACCCATTGAGATTAATATGCTGTAAAAAAACCCAAACCAGACCTCAAGTGAAACTTGTACATATGATCCATTAGTTTTGTGTACCACTGAAGAAAGTACCTCACTATCTGCTATCCCTTACCTTTACAAGAAACAGATCAGACCTGCCTTACTCTATATCCTTGTGGGTGACAAATTATTTTCCTTTCTGCAATTGCCTTCTCACAGATTATACATAGCAAGCCTCTCACTGCTCTATTGTTATTTCAATGGTGAATGTTCAGATGAAATACACTCCTTAGTTCCACAAGTTCTAAGCATCATGGCCAAGAGCAGTGTAGCAAACCACCCTCATTACCTTCATATCCGCCCTGGTGAGATGTAAGTTCCACTCAAGCAGCTTCTTCTCACGAACTGCTGCCTTGTGGAACTGACTCCCAAGAGGATGCTTCCCCAATCACTACAATCTTAACCAGTTTAAGTCTGGGGTCAACTGTTATCTTCCACACATATATCCACATAAGTTGTACTTCTTACTCTGTAACCTTCAAACTAAAGTGGCCTTGGGGCCTATTAAAAAAAAAAAAAAAAAAAATTACTCCCCAATGATACCAAAGAAGAAATTGGTAGCTGCAAATTAGAAGTGAGGTACAACTATTATGAATGTGGAGTTTTGGTTGTACAGGTGTACCTCACCTTACATTGGTAATTTGTCTCACGAGAGGAGGCTTAAGTCAAAAAACAACTTATCTCCGAATTTACTTGTCACTAGGTTAAACCCCAAATAACCATTCCCAGTTCTGGATTTTATTTATAAATGCATTTTTAATAAGATATTGTCAATATATATGTCCAAATGAATGAGAATGAGAGAGTAGGCGATAATCAAACGTTTACCGTGCATATGTCTAAACTAAACTGGATTTCAATTTCGCAGGAATCACGAGTGGTGCTAATGACACCGCCAAACGGTAGATATTGAAACTACTGTGGAAAATGCCAATATCGAGTTCTTAAAGACAGCTAAATAAGATGACAACACAAAGTCACAGATGTTTTCATATTTCGTTCTCAAGGATTTATGATGATTATAATAACATAACCTATTTATTAAATCTCTGGCAATTGTAGTCTGCAAGGACCTAATTCAATTGGTCAGTACAGCATTTTTACAAAAATTCATCCAATACAAGGTCCAAGAGCCACTCAAAGTAGAGTGTAACTGTGTGGCATTGTATGAGTGTAAGAGAGGGCAAAAAATGAAGTTCTTGGGGCTATGCAGGTAAGATAACGGCTAACTCTAGAATTGAACTAGGCTAAGATTGTAGTGATCAGGAAAACAAGTGAATGGACAGACATTTGAAGGAACTGAAAATCCAATCAGGAAACAAGTGATAAAGCTAGATTCCTATTCAAAAGACCAGGAAGGATTGTGAATTGGACAATAGGCGAACCTATCTACTGAGAGAGAAAAAAAAAATAGTGAATAAAATTGGGATATTTATACTGGTGCCTTGAAAAAGTTCTGTCGAAATTTAGACTTACGTTGCTCCTACAGTTTTCAGTCTCAAGAACTGTGGTGTGAAATGATATCGAACAAATCTTCCAGCATTCGGGTCTACATCCTCTCGTTCTGGGGTCTTCTGGATAACATCATCCTCATCTTCTGAAATATGAAACATTAAATCAAAGTTAGACACATGACAAACAGAATATGAATACTTTTAGAAATAACGTTTCCTTTCTGAATCTCTGGTTAGAGGAATTTTTATTTACATTTTATCTTTATTAATGGCTCACATATTGTATTTATTTCTATGCTAGGCCTACTGAGGAGCTCCACATAGTCTACCACAGAAATACCATATGGGAGTCATTAACCTTTACTACCGTAATTTCCTTCTAGAATTCTTCCACCTGCCACTGCATCTTTTTTAAGGGTGCAAAAACATGAACATCTACGGTTATAACTTTCTTCATATTGTGCGTATAGATTTTATTTTTTGTACATTAATAAAAGAATGGATAAGTAATATTTTGATGTAATGCATTATGTTTTGCATGCATGTTTTGACCTTGAGAACAAAAAAATTAGAACATAAAAAAAAAAAAATACATAATTCAATATACTTTAACTATTATTACCCCTTGTGGAGTTCTGGGGGTGCAATAAGAAGCAAAATTGCTAATAAGGTTTTCATTTCAACAAAAAGTTATGTTTACATATGAGAAGACACAAGCAATTGTTTGCTCGTTCTTTTCCCTATCATATTTGTTTGTCTTGTTAACGAATAAAGTTATTATTTCGTCATTTATAAATAGACAAAATAATTCACCTTCAGAAAGACTATCTGGTATATCAATGGTCATCAGTAACTTCCATAAAATTAGTCAGATATGGATGATAGTAGCCACTAATGGTCATCATTGCTTTCCTCCACATTACTAGCGTGGTTATCATCTTTACTTGAGTAAAGCCTTCAAAATCATCTTCAGAGTCCTAATCAAAGAAAAACTTCTGAATAAAGGCTTTGTTGGATATTGACACAGCCATTTTAGTTTACAAAAAAAATTTCAAAAAAATGAATATGGGTTTAATTGGTGTTACACCACATGTAGAGGCTAGAAGAATTCAAAATGGCACTGGAAAACGAAAGTTTAATCTTCTTCCAAAGCAGTAGTAGGCAATCTCCAGCTTAAAATACTGGAAATAACAGTTGATAAGTGTTTACTTATAGCAATTGTCTCAAGGCAACAGAATGTGCCTAGAGTAGCAAAGGGAGAGAATTCTATGGTGACAACAGTCACCTGCAGCGTGGTAAAGGTTAATAAGGAGAAATGATTACAAGCTTCCATCAGCTGCAGTAAGAAGCAGTGGTAAATGTGTTCAAGAAAGGAAGTTGCAGCAACAGTGTCAGTAAGAGGCAGACAAAAAAAAAAAAAAGAAAAATTAGATTTATAGGCACGAAGGTTTAGATTCAGGATTGTGACAGAACAATAGGCTAGCGGATTAAAACAGTTTATGAATTTGGTGACAATAATCGCAAGTTCAATTCCTGCACCAAATAATAGAGACTTAGACTCAATGTGGAAATAGGGGGTTTTTTTATAATTGAACCAAATAAAAAAAAAAAAAAAAAAAAAAAAAAAAAAAAAAAAAAAAAAGAAAAAGATGAGATATTCCTAGATGTGTGCAGTGGAATGAGAACAAGTTACCTCTATAGATTAAAGTAAAGTTTCAGTTTGAAACTCCCTGAGGGTTACTGGGATCAGCAGAAACTTGTGAGAGAGAAGAGATTGGATTCATAACTTACCCAAAAATATTTCTTTATGTGAATTCAACCTGCTAACCCACACCCCTGTGCAAATTAATTGAAACAAAATGAATAATTTCGTTACTATTTACTTTTTCATATTTTTCCAGTGAAACATGAACCAGAGCACATGTCAGTACTTCATAAGTCTGTTCCATGAAGTCTTTCTTTGCAGATTGAACACAGATTCTTGATTGGATTTAAATCAGGAGAGTTTCCGAGCCAGTTGATAGTACTTTGATTTGCTCACAGGTAAGGCTTGCCACTCTGTGCAGCATTACAATTTTCGTACCCTTCCTTGGAGTAATGTCCATCATAGACAATGCACGTAGGACAACTAATTGACAGTTGAGACAATAGTGTCTGGGCATGATGACAGTCTGATGCAATCATAGATGACACAATATTTTTCAAGGCCAAAAAAAAATTCCACCATACACCCCTTTTATAGATTCATATTACTGCACACCACTGCAAATGAATTAATGAGGAAAAAAAAAAAATCGATTACAAGCTGTCACTCCAGTGGGTCTAAAACAGACTGTATGGTGAAAGAAAAAAAAATAAAGCGGTTGTTTCAATTAATTTCACATCCATATATATCTTGAAGATCAAATGTAGATCTTATTATTCTTTTAGGAATCTATTTTACAAGATGATAAAATAAAATGAAGAACAAGTAGAAAAATATCTGAATTTTGTATGTTCCACTTTTTAATTTTCAGAGATCAATTAAAAATTCTGTTAAAGGCAAAGAATACAATACTGAAATAAATATATTATCTATTGAGAAGAATACAAACTGACATTTTTATTGTCCAATAAAATTTCTGTTCAAAATTGACATTCCACCAATTGCTCTGTGTAAAAGATTTTTATTTTCATTTCTATCCATTGATCTCTTTTCAAAGCAAGACCAAAAAATGGATTGAGATTTTCCATTTTGTTCTTCATTATTTAAATATATATAATATATATATATATATATATATTTTTAAAAATTGATTATGAAGGAAATTTAATTAATTTTTATTAGACAACATTTCCAATCTAACATTTTCCATTTTTCAGGGTTATAAAATAATATACAAATTGTCCATAGTCAATTAATTGATCCAAGCACTTTTGGCATAGTTCTCAAAATATTATCAAGGATGTGTTTGTTTGGATCTTTAATTCTGTTTAATGCTGCCATTAAAAGTTTTAATTTTTTGTTTTCAGTTTGAAGCAGTTTGTGATGTAAAATAATGATTAGTCATGTTTTGCGTTGAGAGAATTTTGACTTTTTTGAATTTTTGACCAAAAGTCTCATAAAAATTCACTGCAAAAAATCTAATGTTTTTTCAATGAAACATGCATGAAAGAATGGTTGCTGCCTAAATACATATATATATATATATATATATATATATATATATATATATATATATATATTTTTGATTAAAGCATGACTCAGTTTTTAAATTCTTACTTCAGGTGCTGAACTGAATTGACCATCATATAATTTAAATCTTGTCAAATATATCAGGATATTGAAATGGTAAAGCCATATTTTATAAAATTTGGATAACTGTCTAAAAAAAAAAAAAAAAATGTTTTAAAATTTTTACCAAAAAATAATTCTCTAAAAACCAAAATTATCCACACAAAATTAAAACTTCAAGTTAAAAAACCTATGTTAAATAATTATAATCTAGATATAAATATTCCCATATAAGTATTTAAAAAATATACAGTCCAGTGAGAGTTACTCACCACTAGCAGCATACATCTACATATATAAATATACATATAAAAAATAATTATACAAATCTGAAGAAATTAGATTATCCATTAACTTCAGCAATAAAGAAATACTTGATCAAAATAAAACTAAATATATGAAAACCTTAGAATAAAGCATCACAAAGTAAATATAAAATACTTAGAAGAAAAATAAAAGAGGTAAAAATAAACAGAGACATCCACTAGCCACAATATTCAAACAGTGGCAGAATTTTCATAAATTTAATTCATAAGCACTTCAATAATTCTGCAATATTAAAGATTTTGAACAAAAATAACAAAGATCAGCTACAGCTGTGTTAGAAATATAAAAATATCTATATCTCACCACAACAATATTTATTGAATAATTATATCACTAACAAAAACAACTATACTAGAATTATAAAAAAAAAATGCAACTACCAAAATGATACAATCTGTCCCCTAATGTATGACTAAAAATATTGTGTACGGAGCTAACATACATTCTGATAATAATGTTAGATTTTATTTGGGTCCACTGAAACTCTTTGGAAATTTTGTTTTAATAATCATAAGCTGTCTTTGAACAATACAAGATAAATAAATAGCCCAGCTCTCACCAAGTATTTCTGGTAATTAATGAATGGTGGGAACCATAATTATGTGGGATTGAATAGCAAAAAACAAATCTTATAATGGGAAAGGTGAAAGATGTAATCTATGTCATGCAGAAAAATTAACTATTTTAAAACATTTAAATAACCCTAATTTATTAAACAAGAGAGATGAATTATTGGTCAGATGTAGGCATAAAAACAAATACCTGTTAAAACATGCTGAACCAGATTAATTCAAATTGTAGATTAGACATTATTTTTTATTTTATTTTATCTGTAATTGATTAAATATAATTTTTTTTGTAGGAATGTTTATTATTAACTCTGATTAGTTTATTTATACGTATCTGTTTATATGCCTTCATAATTTTTTTTTTTTTAATAACTTTTCATACCTAATAGTTAATAGTTATATTTTATACATTTTAGTCACCACACGTTTTCCATGTAATGTGTCACCTTATATTATATGAGTAAGAAGTACATGTTTGTGCACGTAGCTTTGATATTTTCTCATGCTTCTTTGGTTTTGTGTTGTATCTACAATTTATATATATTCTTTGGATTTATGGTCCACTATAATCATCAACATATTTATTTATATACATATTTTTTCGTGAATGTTGTATCAAACCATGGTGAGATGTAAATAAGTGCCATTAACAAAAATTTCATAATTCCTGTAAAAATATTATTCATATGTAAAAATAATCTTTTGCAAAATTTTATATATTTAACACCACTAAAAAAAACCTCCATCTACTGAAGATATATAGATGATATTCTCTTAGTTAAAAAACATAGATGAAATACATGAACTATAAAAGACTTAGAAAAAAAAATCCCAAAACTGTTTTTAACTCAGATACAAACTTAACAATAAAATTCCTTTTCTTGGTGTATTGATAGACACCAACAATAATACATTTACTACCTCCCCATATAAAAACCAACTAGCATAAACACATGCACTCTAAACTATAAAAGTGAATGTCCTAGCTATTACAAAACTGCTAATATACAAAATTAAAAAGAAAAAAAATGTGCAAAAGTTAACTCTTCACCAAAAAATTTCTTTAATTAATTTTTCTTTTTTTTAAGCATTACGCCCTGAGCAAGGCGTGAAGCCACTAGGATGCAGGGGTTGCAGAAGATTTGGAGCAAGAGCAGATAGGAGTGATAGAAGAAAGGATGAGGAGAAGGGTAGTGGATAGATCAAGGTAACTGGAGATGTCGATTGACATTACATTTGAATAGTTGGAGATTATAGCTCTCAGGGAAACAGTAATTGGGAAGGGTGTTCCACAGGCGAGAGGTGCGAGGTATGAAGCTATTGGAGTAGAAGAGACGGCTACATTTAAAAGTTTCTACAGTGTAAGGGTGGGAGCAGGATGCCAGCCTCGTGGGGCGCTTGAATTCATGGAGTCTGGGAACCAGTGAAAGCAGCTCATCAGAGCAATTACCATGAAAGTATTTGTAGAAAAAGACAGAGAGAGGCGACGGCGCGTCTGTGAGAGAGTGACTGTAGACGAGATGCCAGATCAGGGCCAATTATATTACATATCCGTCTCTGGATCTTGTCAAGAACTCCGAGGTAAACAGAAGGTGCACCAGACCATATATGGCAGCAATACTCCATGCAGGGGCGAATGGTTGATTTGTATATTTGAAGTATCGATTCCGGGAGAAAAATTTCCTGGCACGACACAGAGAGTCAACTATCCTCGCAGTGGAAGAAGCAATTGACTCAATGTATTTGTTCCATCTCAGGTCAGCAGTGAGACCGAGCAGATGCAGGGAGTTGCTCTCAAGAAGTTGACTATCAGACATTCTAATGCGGGGCAGGGAAGGATCTCTATGGTGATTAATAGAGAGTAGTTTAGGTTTGAGGCGTTAAAGTTGACCAGCCAATTCTTGCCCCAGTTAACAACCGATTGGAGGTCCATTTCAAGACGCACGGCCAGGTTAGTTTTGTCACCGACACTAGATTTGTTTTTGAGGCAGGAGTAAATTGTAGTGTCGTCCGCGTAGATGCCAACTTGGGAATCTATGGTGTCAGGAAGGTCGTTGATGAAAATAAGGAAAAGAGTGGGGCCAAGGATGGAGCCTTGGGGAACACCTGCATTCGTGGGATAGGAACTGGAGGAGAATCCGTTGAGAACGACCTTCAATTCTCGGTTTGACAGGAATGATTGTATTAGATCAAACAGTCGACCAGTAATACCATAACCCTGGAGCTTACAAAGAAGGCCGGCATGCCAAACCCTATCAAACACTTTTGAGATGTCTAGGGCCACAGCACGAGCCTCACCATTATTTTGAAGGGCTTAGACGGTTTCAGTGATGGCCGTAAGCACATCAGCTGTAGATCGGGCAAAGCGGAAACCATATTGCTTGTCTGAGAGCAGATTATGGGATGTAAGGTGGTTAACCACTTCGGCATTGATTAGGGGCTTCAAAAAACTTTGCCGAAGAGGGGTAGGAGACTAATAGGATGGTAATTAGAAGGGTCAGAGGGGTCTCCAGAGTTCTTAAACACAGGAACAATGGATGAGGACTTCCAGCAGTCAAAAAAAGGATTCTTTGAGGCAGTAGTTATATAGTTTTAGAGAGGGCGGGCGCCAGCTCAGGCGCGCATTTCTTCAAGACAATGGCTGGTATGCCATCTCCACCACTAGCCTTGTGGGGGTCTAAATTGGAGATAATGCCCAGTACCAATGACGGGGTTATGTGTAACCCAAAAATAGGGCCTCAGTTCTTAGATGAAGTCTGGTATGGGTACACCGGAAAGAGTCAAGTGTTGAATTAAATGAGAATTTCTGAGCAAAGCATTCAGCCTTGTCGATAGAGGAGATCAAGATCTCGAACTGGTTGAATAAAGGAGGTATAGAGGGTTTTCTATTGTTCAGGACACTCTTGCAGACCCGCCAATAATCTTTGGAGCCAAATTTGCGAGATGCAATACACTCCTTCATCCGAGCATCAAAAAAACATTAAACTCATTAATAATGACTTTCCTAATTACATTGTTAATTAAAAAAATTAGACAAGCTATTAGAAATATTAACATAAATCAAAAAGAATATAATAATTCCTCAAATAAGTTTAAACATATCAACCTAGTATACTGCAATCAAATGCATTCTAAGTACAAACAAGATGGAAAAATCCTAAAAAAAACTTTTAAGTACTACTATATTCCCCACTGATTCCAGTAAAAAAATAAAACTAATTACATATCATACTAAATTTAATATAGCCAACTTCTTTGTCAACTAGTGTTTTGTAAAAGACCAACACTGCATATCAATTTAAATGTCCTTTGGGAGATTGTATCTGACAAAAAATGTAAATCCATATGTTGGTTTCATAACAACAACATTATCAAGGAGACTTACACTCCATATGTTGGATACAAACTCTACTGCACAACATTTAAAAACACATTCCTGTCCACAATACAGTTTCCTTACAACTTAGTTAAACTTTGAAATTTGATAATGCTTTTTCTTATATTTTAGTTGTATTGCATTGCACTATATATAGCTTATCTTTGTATTTGTAAGATTTATCTGGATTTAATATAATTTTGTATTTATTTCCTGGTAGTATTGGTGATATTTTGTACAGATGTATTGGTATTTAGTTGCTATTTTGACATTTTACATTGACTGGTTAGTGTTAACATCTTATATGAAGGATTTTTAACAGTTGCATATAAATTTACCAAATAATTCTATATATTTAAATTATTTACTAGTTTCTTAAAGAAGCCATTTATTTATATTGTTTATAACTACAAAAAAAATGATGTAGGAAATTCACAAAGCATATTACTGGTTTAGCATTTTGTTAAAATACATCTCCACCCCATTTTTATTTCTTAGGAAACTGCATTGTCTGGTTTGTATAATTTATGTAATGATTTGTATCTGCTTTAGTTTATGTCTGGTTGCCGTTAGCTGCCAGTCTACAGATCAATAATATTTGTTTCTTTGCTTAGTTTAAATTTAATGTAGGTCATATCTGATTGGTTAATCAGAGTAAAGCCCACAAACCTTATAAACAGTCTTTTTTCTTTTTTCATAAAAAGCAATTGTATTTTGCTTTTAAATCTACATAACTCATTCACTCACCAGTAATTTATGCAAATTATTGAAAACAACTTATATTGTTATTTTTCAAAATTTATTTTTTTCAGTGTAATATCCTAAAATACATAATATTGTTGAAAAAATTGAGCCCTTTTTAATTAAATGTTAGGAACGTTGGAATTGTACTCTATTCATTTCTCATCATACCTCTGTGTGTGTGTGTGTGTGTGTATATATATATATATATATATATTTTTTAATAATACATAAAAGTTTTTTTTAAATCAAACAAATTTTAAAGTAGTATTAAAAAGTTCTCAATAAAACAGGTGTAAAAAAAAAAATAAAACTAAAAATTAAATAACATGTAGAGCTTTTAACTTTAAAAATCAGGAGGTTTTCTGTTGAATCTGATTATGGGTTCAACCTTACAGTATCCTCAGGCAATTTTTTTTTTTACTTTATTAACATATTTTTTTTTTTTTTTTTGGTTAATGAACAATTATATTATTATTTTTCGTTGAAAAATAAACAAATGCATTTTTATTAATTGTTTTCAAAAAAGGATTTTGGAGGATGTGAAGAAAGAAAAAAAGGGGAAGAAAAGAAAAGCAAAAAAATTGTAAAAGTATCCGGGGGGTAAAACAGAATTTTTTTTTTTTCCAGCCTCATGTATGTGCTTTTGGAGGAATTTTCTAATATGTAACAAGGACTCAAGACTTTGATATTTCTGGTTCAAAAATCCATTCTTCATAGATCAAAAATGTCATAATTGTTAATTTTTCCTGTTAGCAGAGGTTGCAATGTTGTGGTTGAAAAATATAAAAGCTTTGCCTTTTAAATTAATTTTCCATCTTACATTTGGATCACTGTTTTTTTTTTCATTTTTCATTCACAATGATTACCTTTTTTTAGACTACTCCAAAAGATTTGCTAGCTTGTTTGACACCTATAAACTACCATCTTCTCCATTTGAAAAATTCCTTCTCTACATCCTATGTATGTTTTATTTTAGCCATTAATATGTGTTTATTCTGCTTTATAAATTATATCTTTTACAAGCTCCATTTAATGGACATCTATTCTTATTTCTACAGCTGCATAAATTACTAGTGTTACCAAATTTTGCTGGGTTTTTAGTTTTATAGATTTCTGGCAGTTTTTTCTATTTATTATTGTTCTAAATTACTTGTGCAATTGTATTAATTATCTAAATTGTTTTTATTGAATATTGTATGTAATTCTGAATTTTGGGGGAAGTGTTTAGTAAGAAAAAATTGAAAAATAATTTTAAAAATTTTAATTTTACCTCTAAGATAAAAGGGGGATTTTTAAAAAATAATGATATTTTTTTTTTTCTTCAAATTGTTTCTTCATATTTTTTAATTTTGAGGTTTAAATTCTATCTTGTTTTTGTATTTGATTAATTTTTTTAAGTTCTTCTTCATTTCTTTTTTTCCTCAAAAATTATTCTACTAGAAGAGTTTCTGGATAATAAGACTATTACTTTATATACTGAAAAATTATGTTTGGAACTTTAAACTGGATTTAAATATTCACGTATTTTAATTTTGCATTTTGTTTCATGTATATATATATGTTTTACACTGTCCACTTTAAGATTTAATTCTAAATCCAGATAGTTTAAAAAAATTTTTTCAATTTATTTCAAAGCCAATATTTTGAAGAAAAATAATGTTTTATAAATAATTTTCTAAAAAAGATTCTGCTGTTTTGTGCAATCATCAAAACCAATACAAAATTGTTAATTTTATATAGTATTTTATAAATGGAAATTAACTCCAAAAAATCAAAATTATATATCATTTTGAATTTGGTAACAACATCAAAGCAATCTTTTTTTTTTTTCTTAAATTTTAATATTTCCTAAAAGTAAATTAATCACTAAGTGGAATTCTTTTTCAATAAAAAGCAACCAGGTAAATTTTGGCAGCTCTGATTTGCTATTGAGACAATTTTAAATGCTTAAATTCATCTGCCTAAATTAGAACATTGAATTATGTCACTTGGTGTCCTCCATAAAAATTGCCTAAATTTTTGGCTAACCTGTTGAATATTTTTATTTATTTCTTAAATTTAAAATAGTGAAAAAATAAATAACATTTTTGTTTTGTATATAATAACATGTTACAAACAAAGATAAATTGTAAGACTGAAGTCATGTAGCACTTGTTAAAGCAGAAAAGAGACATTTGTTGCAATCAGATATGCTGTTTTTACAGCCAGTGATTCCTCTGGGCTGTAAAAAAAAAGCATTCAATCATGAGAACCAAGGAGATGAATGCAAATTTTGTATGGTATCGTAATCCCAATTGTATTTGAATCTAGTAGCATATCCCATTTTAAAACTTTTGGTCAAAAAAACTTTTAAGAAAACATAAAATTAAATGTTACAATATTCAATCAATATTTCAAAAAAATGTTTTAATATTTTTTTTTCTTTTTGATTCTATGGAATGTCTTCCTTATTTTGAACATTTATTTATTTTATATATATATATATATATATATATATATATATATATACAAATTTTACTGATAACATGTTTTTTAACACAATGTTGATTGATTGGAGTTGTCCAGCATTTAATGAAGTTTTTTTTCTTTTGGTAGTGACTGAAAATCATTTATAGTTTCAAAATGAATTAAAAAATTATTGACTTATACTAAGTTAAAACTTAATTATATATATATATATAAATGTCATCCACATTGTTTTATGTTTAACACTGTTTCACACTCTTCAGTGTGTCATTAGACATCCAGTTGCCTCTAGCTTGAACTTAATGAGCTGAATTGGCGTCTGTTGGAGATTCTACCATCAAGACTATTTCTTTGGCAGGGATGAAGGTGAATAGCATATTTATTTTAGATAAACACACAAAAATTTTACTGGGAGAACTCAATTTGTTTAACCGAGAGTCTTGCATTATCAGCCGTATAGTCACTGTTTACAAACTCACACTTTTCTCCACAGAACATATAAATTAATTTTTTACAGACTGTTTCGCTGTATCCATACTATATATATATATATATTTATTTTAACTACCTAGGATCGAGACTATATATATATAGTAGTTTGCAATTATAAGTATAAAAAATATACTCTTCCAAATAAGTGTATGATTTGCAAATAATCTTTGAAATACCAATATCTTTCAAGGTCAAAAAAGGTTAAAGGAAAGAACCAAGAACATTCTGTTTTTTTACCGAAAATAATCGTCCAGCATTCCTATTTCAAGGTCAATTTAAAACACCCCTTACGGAACAGTAAAATAACTAAATAAAGTTTCAATGCAATTTTGAGAAAGGAGTTCCTAGTATATATATATATATATATATATATTTATATATATATATATATATGAATTTTTTTGATATATGGATGGTTATATATCAAGAATACTGAGGATTTTTTTGGTAATTTTCTGGTTGCTGATTCAATTTAAAATAGGAATCCAAAATCTTGTGATAATTTATATAGACATATTTTGAACAAATAGTTTTCAATATTATATAATGATTCTTGCAGTGAATGGAATGGTGTTTCTGAAGACCCTCCAGTTCAAAACCCCAAGGACGCATAATGTTGCAGTTCAATATTCCTGCAATGGAAATTTGTGAAAGCATTCTAAAACTAGAAGTTTATTTAACAAAATAACATACTAGTCCTCATTTTTACACAATGAAATACAACAGGTAAACTAATTCAACAAAAAAAAACCCAAAAAAAAAATTACCTTTTTAAACCCTTTCAATTTTTCATTGTCTTTAATACTTGTCGTATTTTCAATCAATAATGAAGTGATTTCCCTTCCCATCTTTTAGAAAAGTTCCAACATCCTTTCTAAAAACAAAACTAATTTTTTATTAATCACCACAGAGATCCTTCCCTGCCCTCCATTAGAATGTCTGACGCTCAACTTCTCGAGAAAGACTCTCTGCGGCTGCTCGGTCTCACGTTGACTGCTGACCTGAGATGGAACAAATACATTGAGTCAGTTGCTTCGTCCACCGCAAGGAAAGTTGGCTCCCTGTGCCGCGCCAGGAAATTTTTCTCCCCGGAATCGATCCTCCAGATCTACAAACCAACAATTCGCCCTTGCATAGAGTATTGCTGCCATATATGGTCTGGAGCCCTTCTGTTTGCCTCGGGGTTCTTGATAGGCTCCAGAGGCGGATATGCAATATAATTGGCCCTGCTCTGGCATCTCGTCTACAGTCACTTTCTCACAGACGCGCCGTCGCCTCTCTCTGTCTTTTTTACAAATACTTTCATGGTAATTGCTCCGAGGAGCTGCATTCGCTGGTTCCCAGACTTCATGAGTTCAAGCGCCCTACGAGGGCTGGCATCCCGCTCTCACCCTTTCACTGTCGAAACTCCTAAATGTAGCCGTCTCTTCTACTCCAATAGCTTCATGTCTCGCACCTCTCGCCTGTGGAACCTCCCTCCCTTCCCTATTCCAGTTTCCCTGAGAGCTATAATCTCCAGCTATTCAAATGTAATGTCAATCGACATCTCCAGTTGCCTTGATCTATCCACTACCCTTCTCCTCATCCTTTCTTCTATCACTCCTATCTGATCTTGCTCCAAATTTTCTGTAACCCCTTGCGTCCTAGTGGCTTCACGCCTTGCTTGGGATGAAACGCTTAAAAAAAAAAAAAAAAAAAAAAAAATGTTTTACATAAATATATCTCTCATTATAAAAACTAAAAGGGTTGTCCGTCAAGTGAGAACATTTTTTAATATTAATAGCAAAATCATTCCCTATTGCTAATAACCCTCTCTTATCTACAGACCATTGTTATTTATGTGTCTCCATCTGTACAAATGGAATATCAGGTTTTTGTGTTTCTATAAATGTTATTTCCCTTCCTCTTTTGAGCCTGTTAAATGTTCATATATAATCTTATTTACCTAATCCTAAAAATATAAAAAAAACAATTATGTTCATACACTACACTTTTTTAATATATATATATTTTTAAAAAAAATGGATTTAAAAGAAATATGTTGACCGAGAAATATTTTTCTTACAAAAGAATAAGCAATGAACATTTTTTTCAACATTTTGATTTTTTCTTAATTTATCAATTTTTTATCTCCTAACATATTTTATGTTTCTACCACTTCTAAAATGTTTTGAAAAAAAAACTTTTCCTAATGAAAACGTATTTTTTTCAAAAAAACTTTTTCATTTAAAAGCCTGTTTGTTCTATAAAATATTGAATCTTTTGTGTCCAAATTAATCTAATAAAAATTTGAATTTCCTTAATAAAATATCTTTAAGGTTTTATTTTAATTTAATTAAAATTAATATATATATATTTATTTTGTTTTTTATGAAAAAAATTTAATATTCCTTTAAAAAAAAATTAATATCTAAAATATATTTTCCTGAAAAAAATCGCCTATAATCATTTTCATTCCAGCAAATAATAGTACTATTTATACATTGTCCAAAACTGATTTAAAAACAATCTTTTTTTTTCAAAATATTACTAACAAGGTAAAATTTTTTAAATTTTAAATTTTTCTTTTGATTTTAAAATAATATTAAAATGTTCAAACATTTTGTATGTCTGAAAAATTAAAACTATATATTTTATAATTATCAAATTTTTCAAAAAATCTACTTTTGATCTGAATTTATATGCTTGAAAATATCAATATATATTTATTCAAAAAGCATTAAAATGTTTTGTAATTAAAACAATGACAATACATTTTGACCATGTTTTTATTTTTCCTATTGAGTGTTGTTTTTTTTTGGTAATTTTTAAAAAATGTTTATAATGGCTAAAAATAAAAATCTTAATTTTATGAAAAAATTGTATCTAATTGTGAGTTGATATTTTTGAAAAAAATATTAATAATAAAAAAAAGAGTTCGTCCTTGTTTAATATTTTTTCATTTATGAGGAACGATTTCAAATTTACTGCATTTGAAAAAAGAGGTTAATGGTTAGTTAAAAGAAATCATTATTCTAATCATATTTTTATAAAATGAATAACTTTTTTTTTTCTATTGGTCATTTTTAAATTTTTAAGTTGAAATCATTTATAACTAAAACAATCTATCTCATTATATTAATCTGGAAAAAATAGGTTAAGTAATCAAACGATTAATCACTGATCAAAGTTTAATATACAACAGCCAAAACATATGAATAAAAATAGAAAATGAAAGTTTAAATTGTCCTTAACGAATTATTTTAAATTTGTTATGATACAGAATCTTTTCTGTAGTTATTAAGAAATGAAAAATTTTTTTGAAATAGAGAAAAAGAGTTATTTAGTTATTTTATTTACATGTAGTTGCAAATAAATTTTTCGAATACATATTTATCATTGATTTTTCATGAAAATGATTACTCTGCACTAAAATATCAAATTGATTGGTAAGGATAATAAAAAAAACCTGTTTAGGACAGATTTAGTCAAATACAAATCAAATTAAAATAACTCCAAAACAACTTTAAAAATATTTAAAATACAAAAATTCGATTTTTCAAAATTTCCCCACCACCAAATTTATGATTTTTCTTTTCTTTTTTGTATTTTTGGTTTTTTATATGTTCAGTATTTACTCACAGCCTTTAACTCAAATTAACTTTGGAAAACTCTTTAGTTTCCATTATAATATTATGGAACCTATACTATTATTTATTTATTGATTTGTTTTTTAGATAAAACAATTTGAAAAAACAACATTAAAATTGGCTTTTCTTTCAATTAAATAATTCCAAAGATGTCAAATCCAATGAATGCGATTATACAAAAGAAGTTGCGACACATTTGAGATCCCATTGCAACAAATTTTTTTATTTATCAGATATTAATTTTCTGTTTAAACAATTTACAGTTAAAAATATTGGATTTTGGGCAGGGAAACCTGTATATCACTGACAATACATTCATTATTTGAGAAATTAATTTTAAATATATTTTTTTTTATTTTGGCCTTTTAAACAATTTGAAAATTTGAGAAAAAGAATTTTTTTTTTTTTTTCCTTCCTTAAATAAAATATATAATTAAATTTCTTTAAATTACATACAGGAATTTCTCTCAATCCACTAACTAAAATTGTCCTATAATTAGATTTTTTTTCTTAATTTAAATATTATCTTTCCTATTTTGCTGCTTTACAAGTATTTATTTTTAAATCCTCTGTCCTTTTTTTATTGATTTTTCCTGTATGCTATTTTTCTTTTCCCGTTCAATTCCACCTTGCTCAATTCGAAATACAAAAATGTCATGCTGCTCAAATAAATGCAATTTTCGTTTTTTATAATTTTTTTTAAATAAGTATCGAAAATAAAAATTTTTCGAAATATAATGCCTACTGTATAAATGAACACCGTGCCGTTGCAGCTAAATTGAAAACAATATTTTAAAATCCTGAAAAATTTTCAATTTTGGAAATTTTCATTTCGATAAAATTTAACAATTTTAAAAAAATGTTATAATACCCTCTGCTCTTTCGGAAAATTATTGAAACATCACAACAACATGACAATATTTTCAAGAATTTAAGAACGATTCTTTATTGAAAATATATATATCTAAATATAATATATACACTGCGTGCCAAATTATTATCGAGATAACTTTTTTTCTAATATTTCAAAAACCGTCCAATCAATTCACACAAAATTTTCACACAATGTTGGCAACACTGACCTGCGCAATCACTGAAATTTTCGTACTGATCTGCACAATGTAAACAAACTGGCGCCATATTTGTTATCAGCATGGTGATTTGAGCGTGCCAAATTATTAGAAAGGTTCAGTAAAATTCCCAGAATTTAGCAAACAAAACGTTTATTAATGTTGTACGTGAATGTTTATGATCAAAAGAAGCTAATAAATAAGATAATCAAACAAATAATAACAGATACAAACAAAGGCACAGTTTTAAACAAATTAATAGGAATGTGCTTTTCCTGTTTTGAAATTACTTGAAGAAGTCGACGATCCATAGAATTTGTTAATTGTAGGATGTCATCTGCTGTAATGCCGCGAGATATGTCAAGAATTGCTTCCACAACTCAGCGTTGCTCCTGAATTGTCGTCCGTTGGTGTACAGTCTTCGCTTTCATGATGCTCCAAAGGTTTTCGATTGGGTTCAAATCCGGAGAATTTGCTGGCCACTTCATTTTTTGAGGTCCATCGAAGCCTAACTGTTTCAAATATTCAGTAGTCTTGTGAGCAGCATGTGAGGGAGCATTATCTTGCATAAAAAAATAATGGCCCTTCTGAAGGCAACTCTTTGCCTTTTCATCCACGGTTCAAGATGCTCCTTCATAAACGCTACGTATGCATCAGCAGTCATTTTGATGCAATCTGGTACTCTCCATAGGCCCACTAATGTTTTTCCAATAATACCACCCCAGATCATTATGCCTCCACCGCCTTGTTGGCGTCTCAAACACTGATGGCGATTCTGCCCATTCATTACCCAGCCTTTGCACCATCTATCTGGCCCATCAAGTGTTGCTTGAGTTTCGTCTGTGAACAAAACTTTAGAAAGTCAATCTTCATATTGTCCTCGGCCCATTTCAATCGATTTTGAATGTGATTTCTCGACAACGGAGGCTTCGATACAGGTTTCACTGTTGTTGCTATTTCCCTCAGATACCGACACCGAGTACTTTTAGACACAGTAGGATCCCCAATACGACTGAAAAGCTCTTAACTGGTAAGTCCAGGGTTCTTCGTGGCCTCTCGTTTAAGTCGTGACATGAGATGACGACGAAATAACCCTCGGCTTGCCTTTATCTGCCCTTTTGCGTACTTGTGTAGGGTCGGCGGTGAACTTTTTCACTGTTTGATGCCACCTCCCTATCATTTTAGAAATTTCTAGGGTAGATTTACCTTTTGAGAGTTCTGAGGTGATAGTTTTCTTTTCAGCATCACTTAAAACTGCTTTTACGGCCCATCTTTTCACACTAAATTCTTACACTTTTCTAATAATTTGGCACGCTCAAATCACCGTGCTGATAACAAATATGGCGCCAGTTTGTTTACATAGTAAAGAAAAAATTTCAGTGATTAAAGCGCAAAAACAGTTATTTTTAAATTTTATTTTGCCAACATTTTTAAAAAATTCTTTTAAAGTTATCTCAAAAGTAATTAATTTCTTAAAAATTTTGTCACCTATAATAGCTGAATATATGATATATATAACATGTCACCAGAATGGCTCCTTCAAGACTCCTGCGGACAGTCCTTTTCAGGAAGCTCATCAACAGCAAACGACATTGTGGAGACCCCAAATGCAGATTGAAAGACCAACGGAAATCTTCTTTCCTTGAAGCCAAAATCAGACCCCAACACCTGGGGAACAGAAGCTGATGACCGTCCATCCTGGTGAAGAACAATTCATTTCAGTTGTTCCACTTTTGATGGAGAAGAAGGAGACTGAGGAGAAAGTAAAAAGGAGGCAAGACAGGGCCCAGCAGCTCCAGCCAAAGCCATCATCCACCCTCCCATGCAACCAATGCCATAGACAGTTCCATTCCCAATTTGCCCTTTGGAGCTATGTCAGGTTTCAAGCATTGTTGAAGCACCGGATGAACCAAACTAAGACATGAATAGTGCTGCCACCGACACAGTCAATGTTTGAGAAAAGTCCCTCTAAACATGAAAATGAATTAAAAAGAACATTTTTTTTAATCATTTCACCTCAAGCAAGGCAATAAAGCCACTAAGATTGCCAAGTGTGGGGGGAAAAAAAAAAGAAAATCCTTCAGGAGAGAGAACAATAAAAGTACAGAAATTAAGAAGACAGAAGATAAAGATTGACATGCCATATAAACTTTTTGAGATCAAAGTTGACTGATAAGTAAAAACCTGCAAGAGAGTTCCACAAGTGAGAAGTGTAAGAGAAGAAATTGTTAGCAAAGAACTTGCAGTTGGCTCTAGCCAATTCAATTGTGAATTGATGAGACCTTGCTGCCAATCTAGTAATGTGCTTAAATTCATAACGTCTAGGAAAATATTTATAGAAAAGGGAACAGGTAAGTGGGTGGGAAAGTGACTTATCTGTAAAATTATTCAGTTTTATTCAGTTACTTACCTGTAAAATGATATGAGGTGATTTATAATTGATTTTGAAAAGTTTCAAATCTTTTGGAGAAATCAAAGTTCAGTGGCTATGATGAAGTCAGGGTAAATGCAGGAAATGTCATTTAGTGACTTGAAATATCGAGAAAGTTGAGAATTTGAAATGAAGAAATAAAAAATTCCATGCTAACAGTTTTTTCTATCACACTTCTTGTTTGTGGAACACTCTACCAACTACTACTCAAAGATTTTAAATGGAATGTCAATCTTTCTGTCATCTTAATTCTTGTTCTTTTATTGTTCTCTCTCATTAATAGTAATTTTTTGTTTTTATTTTTTCATATTCTCTAACACTCCTTGCATCTTAGTGGCTTTATTGCCTTGCTTGGGGCAAAAACAATAAAATGGAATTAAAAGAGAACAAAATCCAAAGATGAATCTGTAATGTTACTGGTCATGACCTGGCATCTTGACTTTATTCCCTTCCCCATTACTGTAACATAGCTTCCTGTATCTTTACTATAAATACTTTTGTGGTAATTGTTCAGATGAATTTTCTTCTGTGGTAAATAGACCTAATGAATTTAGGTGCAGTACTAGATTGGTGGCAAGGTCTCATCATTTTATAGTTTAAATGGCTAGATGCAACCATAAGTTCTATGTTAAGAGTTTTTTTTTTCACACTTTTTGCTTGTGGAACTCTCTTCTGGATTCTTGCTTCACATTCAATTTTCATCTTCAAAAATTTAAATACAATGTCAATCATTATCTTCTGTCTTTTTAATTCTTGTTCTTTTATTGTCCTCTCTCTTTAATAGTAGTTTTTCTCATATTCTCTAACACTCAAAACCCCCCTTGCATCCTAAAGGCTGTATTATTAAAATATATATCTTTCATTAAATATGGAAGGCAAGGGAGATTTAATTAAATTTTTTTTTATTTATTTTTTCAGGCATCTTTACGTTTTTCCATCAAATTCCATATAAATCAAATTACTGGAAACATCTCGCTATTAGAGAGGCCCTGTATATTAAACAACTCTCTCCTACTATCAACCTTACATTATTTAACAGTGGAAATGGAATGTTGAAGTATTTTACAAATGAAATGTTCTCAAGTGAATTCCAACTGCACTCAACATGCGAAGACTTGGAATAAACACTCCTATTCAAAAACACAGTAATAAAGTACAAGCCCCCACTACACACACACACACACACACACCCACCCTTGTAAATGGCTAAAGAAGTGGCTGGAAGCATTTCAAGCAATGAAAATTATGGGAAATACTCCTACAAAATGGAAAAAAACATAAGGATGCTGGAAAACTAAGAAAAATAGCTGCCCATATATATATATATATAATATAGGTTTAAGGTGAGCTATATTTATGGAATAAAGTACTCAATATCAGAGATAGAGCATATGTAAACATGAATATAAAAGTGAACATTGAAGTCAACACTCGGAGGTGACAGGCTGTTTCATGCACTTCAATGTTTATATATATATATATATATATATATATATATATATATATATATATATACATATATATATAGATCTCACTTCTAAGGTAGTTGTGGGGGACAACATTAATGTGTTTACTGCAATTCTACAAAATATAGCTGAATCTGGAGAGCGTTTATTTAGCAAACTATCTGTCCAATTTACATTGATTCTTACCAGAATGTCTGAAGCCACAATCTGATATGAGGCTCTTTTGCAATGGTCATATCTTGGTTGAAGGTACTTTTTGACATAGCTGTCTGGTTTCTTCATAAGAGGAGAAATGTCTGTGGTCACTTAGTTTGTGCTCGAGAATTTTTCATTACATCCAGAGAGATGCAGTCTTCCTCTCATCAAGATGAAAGAATCTCTAATACACAGACTCAATGCCTAACCATGCTGTTAGCTATGCTAAATGCCTGAAGATCTTAGGTCAAGAATGATTGTAAGATTTGGCCGTCTAAGGTATTAAATTTTTGGCAGTTTTTACCTCAGTATTTATTCTTTCTACATATAAATCTTTGCATTTCAAGAAAGTCTTTAGTCAAGAAAATCACTGCCCACAAGAATGAACAGAATTCTTCTGGCTGGTAAGCAACATTAAACCACTAGATGACCACACCTGAATAATGGACAGGTGAAAATACTGAATGGATAAAAACACAACCATCTACAACAGCTCACTTGGTTTTTGCTGGCTGTGACTATAAGTGGTGATATTTGGATATAGTGACTGATCATTATATATATATATATATATATATATATATATATATAGGGTCTGATTGAAAAGTATTGGAACTGGTGCTATGAGAGAGAGAAAATAAAAGAGAAGAGAGAAAAAAGACAAGAGAAGAAAGGAAAAGGAAAGAAAGAGAGAAAAGACAAGGGACAAAAATGAAACATTATTATGAATTAATTCTTTAATCAGATTTTGCTTGTAAAATCCACAATACTCAAATGGCTGAAATACCCAGAAGCCATTAATCTGAGATCTCTTTTAATGTCTTCCTCAAACTGTGAACGTCATTTTTTTTTCCTCTATCCACCAACTCCTATGTTCTTACTTGACAACATCATATTTCTAATCTGCAAAAGTAGGATTTCATTTTTGTTTTCTTTTTCCAAACTAAAATGTTTAAGCGAATGTTTTTTTTTTTTCCATATTTATTATTTGGAGAAATGCATATTTTCTGCCCAATATGAACATTAGTAAATTGATTTTGATATCACTTGGAAAATCAATAATAAATCTTTAAGTTTATTATTTTACTAGAAATAGAAATTCATTCTATTTATTGCAAGAGATGGAAAACAAGATTTGTCCTGAATTGTTTGTTGCAAGTGAAATTTCCATTTGCAAGGAAATGTCTCAAGAAGATGCAAATATAACTTTAATTGTCTCCTATCAATTGTAAACATACTTTTTAGTGGGTACACATATTTGAGTTGACATTCCTGTGTTTTATTTGAATTTGCTGAAAGTCTTTCAGTTCATTTGAGCAGAATTCAGAGTTTCTTCTTGAAAATAGCCAGAATTGGTGCATTTACAACATCACTAGCTAAAGAGGTTCACTTCTCTAGCAAAGTCAGGGCAAAGAAGTTGAATCTTGCAACTGTTTTTGAATGTTGTTTCATAACCTTGTGTGAATGACCATGCAGGCTCCTGTTTGAGAAGTTGAAGAAATTGTTCACTTCTATTTCGTAATGCCCATTTTATATACCTCACACAGATCCGTGAACTAGCATTTAACTTGTAGCTAAGCCGAGGTACCTGTCCTGGGTGGACTGCAATAAGTCAATATCTTTTTTTTGCAGTTTGGACTCCAAATAACAGTCCCATAATTGATTTCTTGTTGAGTAAGTGTAGTGTTGAGAGTTTTTACTTTTTCTTGGAGTAAGCTACATGAAGCAATGTTTGATCATACCCGAGTCCCCACCCTGCCTTCCATCAGTATGGCTGATGCTAACCTTCTGGAGAGCGACTTGTTCCACCTTCTCAGGTTAACATTCTTGTCTGACATGAAGTGGACAGACTATATTGAATTCATTGCTAGGTCAGCTGTTAAGAAAGTTCACTGTGTTGTGCTAGTCTGTTTTTCTCTCCAGAATCTATCTTACATATCTATGAGTCTACCATCCATCCATGCTTAGAATATTGCTGCCACATATGATATGGTGTTCATGCTATATATTTACAGATCCTTGATAAAATCCAAAGAATCAGCAATATTATTGATCCTGATCTGGCATCTCTGCTTCAATCACTTTCCCCACCATACTAAAGTTGCCTCTGTGCCTTTTTCTATAAATAATTTTATGGTACTTGTTTTGGATGATCTCTTCGCTATGGTACCTAGACTGTATGAATTTAAGTGGAGGACTAGATGGGCAACAAGGTCTCATCAATTTACAGTTGAGTTGGCTGCATGTAACCATAAGTTCTATGCTAACAGTTTCTTTATTTACACCTCTACCTTACAGCTCCATAGTTTAATCTTTAATTTTCAAAAATTTAAATGCAATGTCATCTGTTATCTACTGTTTTTCTGATTACTAAGGACTGAGAACAAATGAAGAGTAATGTTTCCATTTTCTGAGTCTTTCACAACCAGTAACCCCTTGTGTATTGGTGGCTTGACTGCCTTGCTTGGGGTGTATTTGATTATGACAGAAAAAAAAAAAAAAAAAAAAAAATTGATTAGGCAGCATTACGATTTCAGAAATACATCATCTTGGTGCTAAATCCTGGGAAATTAAGGTTGCTAATTTTTTTTTTTTTTTACAAAAACCATCTAGTATTTAAGTGAATTTCAACTGGTAACTAATCTTCATTACAACACTTTGTCCACATTGAATTTTAGATGCCATAATAAACTCCAAGTTGAAAGTGAATTTAAATTGTATTGAAGCAATGAGCAGTCTTTGTCATTGTGTGACAATCGTCTTAGTGAAGCAGTTTTATTAAGACATGAGGTAGATAGGGTTAAAAAGCATGTAAAAGGCAAGAATGGAGAAGGAAAGGGAGAGTGATGTTTAATATGTATATGTTAAATATATAATTTTAGAAAGACATAAAGGTTGAAAATCAACTTGGAAAATAAGAATAAATTTAAAAATTCCTACTTGGAACTGTGAGGATTTGAAACTGAAAATCCTAAGTAAAAGAGTTAGAAAGGGTAATACCTGAATTCACATATGAATGAGTCATATCATGTGATGTTAGACCAAAATTCTGATGGAGGAATTTTAGCTTATTTTCACTGACCTAAATCATACTATTCTTTAATCTGTTTATATTCATAAGTAATTTTAAGAACAGACCAAGGAATTTATCTGGCCTTGGATATCTGTCATGCCTGATAACGCAGGACACGAGGGTGTCCTCCATAAATATGAGTTGCAGGAATGTACAGTGAGTCTGAGTCCTGGTTGCTAGCTTTGTCAATTAGCTCATCATGTCAATCACACCTGAAAAGTAATTTTGTTTCAACAAATTTCCTAACATCGGATAACTGAATTGAAAAAAGGCAAGTACCCCCCACCTTTTTTTTTTACCTTCTAATACCTACCGCGAATGTAAAAATAACTTCACCGGGCAATTTTCATAGCTTGTTTTTAATAAATCTTTTTTTATTGAAGATAAATCCATTTATCAAATTGTGTATTCTTATGATGATATTCACCCATTATTGGGACAAAAAGAAAACCATGGCTCGGTGAGAATGAGTGAAAGTAAATAATCTTCCTTTCTTTCTCTGAAAATCATAACGCGAATCACTGGATGATACAACTGTGAATAGCAGTATAACACACAAGGAAGCCCAGCAAAGTAACTACAATCGTGGGCGGATGTTCATAGACTAGTGGCAAGATTTCATTATTTTACAGTTGAAATGGCTCAGATGCAACCAATAATTCCATGCTAGCCCCTTTTTTTATATCGCACTTCTTGCTTGTAGAACTCTCTTCCAGCTTCTTGCTTTCCTGTCAATTTGGATCTTGAAAAATTTAAATGCAACATCAATCGTTACCTTCTCTCTTCATTTTTCTTCTTCTTTTATTGTTTCAATAGTATATTTTTTCTTATGTTCTCTTGCACTCAGTAACTCAGGCATCTTAGTGGCTTTATTAACAAAACAACCAACAATGAATAGCATCATAGTCCACAAGGACATGCTCGAAAAAGTTACCATGGGCACTGATTTAAGCTCATAATTGATGCAATGATATAATTCAGAGCAATGACTCCCACTAAGGAGCACATGCCCCACTGGTGGGGCAAGCGTAGGACGTGCATGCTTTGACTTATTATACTAAGAGAATAAGGGGGCAATTTGAGAATGAGTTATTAACATTTATTAATATTAATTTGTTGTTACCATTTCCATATTTAGCTGAATGTGGCTTTAGTGTTGTAAATGATTTGTTATTGAAGAAAAGAAATCAACTGGATATCACTAAACAAGGAGACTTGAGGCTAAAGCTGACTAAATTGGTGCCTAATATAAAATCTATCTGTAGCAGGCATGACGCATAAGGATCTCATTAACAGTCATTTTGTGATGAGCTCAAATTTCATTTTGCATTATTATTTCATTATTAAAATGATCAAAGTATATTACAGAATAAAGTTTCATTCAAATAATTTTATATTTCTGCTTTCAGTTCTTTATTATGTTTTGAAACTATATATATTTAACTGTCTTTTTTTTTATTTTTCTCTTTCATGGACGCCATGGTCTTTGGAGACTTGTTTAGAGACCAAGTTAATGGCTTTTAAGGTTCCTTCACATGAATTACAGTAAAATTTTGAATATGTAAGAATTAAATATTACAGTGAGGCACCAGAACTTTGATATTTCCAAAGTGAAGCATGGCCCAAAATCAGTTGGGAACCACTGGTTTAGTCATCACCAAATAATTTAGCATGAAATTGATCAGTGTAATTAATGTCAACCGGCCTAGATGAGGAAGTCCTACTCAAGGGAAACATACATCCTGACAAAAATTGAACCTATGTTCCCTTTTTCCATCAGGGAATCTCCATAAAAAGTGTGCTTTACCAAATAGGCCATGGAAAACTGTCACCATACAACAAAAGGTACAATGATCTACTTAATGAATGCATATTAGCTTTTGTTAGGACCTTTTCATACCGGAAATATTTTTTAACAGATATTTTAATCTGATATTATTTCTTATTTTTATTATTATTACTAGGAATTCATACGGCAATTGCTATACAAAAAACCCTGGAGTGGAACCCCAAAGGCAGTTGGCTGTCAACACTGACTACTTTCCAGCAACTACTGCAACCAAGCCGTCCCCAAATACAATGTCCTGTATTCCTTTGGATCTTGTCGGTACAGCCAAAAAATATAGTTTTAACTTTTTAAAACATTGCCATGGTCACTCACTGAATTTCCATTCTTGACAACAAATGAAAATAACAAATTTAAAAAATCTCTTTTGTTTCAAAGTAAATTTGTAAAATTAATGAATAACCAAATGGATTTTGTAAAAATATCTATTTTTTGTTTAAACCATAATGAAAATAACATTTATATATGCACAGTAACACACAAGCTGTTATAATCAGTAGATTTGTAATGTTAACACTTGAAAATGGTATTAAACTTTACATTTTTCAATTCAGGAAACATTTCTTCCTTTAATAGAAAAAATACTTTACTGGAAGAATTTTAGAAATGCAATGAAGAATTAAAAGTAAATTTTTTAAAAATAGATATTCAATGTAGATTTTTTTTTTTTGAGTCAAATGTGAAATAAAATATTTTAAATTATGCGAGTACCAACTGTCAAACAAAATATTTTTT
The DNA here is from genome assembly GCA_903632075.3 of Acanthosepion pharaonis. NCBI lineage: Eukaryota > Metazoa > Mollusca > Cephalopoda > Sepiida > Sepiidae > Acanthosepion > Acanthosepion pharaonis. The sequence goes on along the minus strand of CAHIKZ030001566.1, from coordinate 394,296 downwards.
AAGTTATTGTTTTGGTACAGTTCATGATGAACATTCAATATGTTCTTTTTTATTAAGTGGCTTTTTTTTCTTTTTGAGAACAAAATTTTCCCAATGTTTAGGCTGGTCTGATCTAGTCATTATGGATTCAATATCTTTGACTTGAAGACCCCCTATCTGACATCACATTTACAATGATTTTTAACTTGTCTGAAGCTTGCCTCTTCAGTTATGCATTGTTAAAATTGTTTTTTTGTCCATTAGCACACGAGACGGAAATTTTATATGAACTTTGATTATAATTGTGTTGCTAATTGAGCGACTAAGATAGATTTAGTAACATTTTCATTTTTTAAGTTTTATCAAGAAATTTGTGCCTGTATTCATTTCATAGAATTTACAAGCAAAACATTCTTTATTATCAGATGTTAACACCTCAAATTGAGGAATAGAAGACTTACTCTTATTTAACAGACTATAACAGAGCTGCCAGTAGTCAAGAGAAATAAATTTTAATATTTATTTTTATATTTATTTCCAGAATATTTTTTTAATCATCTCACTCCAAGTAACCTCAAGGAAAGCGACTCATTGTGCCATTTTGGGCTAAAATTTTCCACTGACTTGAAGTGAAAAGATTTTTTTGAATCAATTGCTAGGTCTGCTTCTAGGAAAGTTGGTTCACTGTGTCGGGCTAGACAATTTTTCTCTCCCAAATCTATCTTACATATTTATAAGTCTACCATTCGTCCTTGCTTTGAAAACTGTGGCCACGTCTGGTCTGGTCTGGTCTGGTGATTAGAGATTCTTAATAACATCCAAAGATAAATCTGTAATTTTATTGGTCCTGAACTGGCATCTCAGCTTCAATCACTTTTCCACTGTGGCAATGTAGCTTCTACAAATACTTTTGCAGTATTTACATTATGCAGATTTATTTCATCTACTGGGGTAGATGATTCTAGTTCCACGTGCCATGCCTCATCCAGATGTCTCAGTTATTTCTCTTTAACTCAACTCTCCAAGTTTTTTGGCTCACCACTGTTGCAGCCTGGTACTGAACTCACAACTCTTTAGATATAGTCACTGGATCTAACCAACGACTTTATCCAGTGACTAAACCCAAAGAGTTGTGAGTTCAATACCTCATCTCAGAGATCTAGACTTTCACAGTAATTGTTCTAATTCATTTTTTGCTATAGTACCTAGACTTTATGAACTTAAGTGCAGTACTAGATTGGTGAACTGGTCTCATCAGTTGAAAGAGCTAGATGTAACTAAGTTCTATTTTTAAATTTTATTTTTTACAGTAAGATTCACCCTGTAAAAGTCCTGAGGGCACTCAAGATAGAGTTATGTTAAGGAGTTGTTTATATGGATAGGAGGGGAAGGTAATAATTAACTAGACTTGAACAGCTTAAGATTGTAGCGATCAGAGAAACATCCTCTTAGGAGTCTGTTCCACAGGGCAGTAGTTCACAAAAAGAAGCTATTTGAATGGAATGTCTCGCTGATAGAATCCAGAGGAAATGTGGATGGTTTGCTATAATGTAAGTGGTGTGGTGGATCCTAGCTGTGAAGGGTTAGGCCCTGGCAGAGCCAAGGAATGTAGCTCGTCTGAGCACTTTCCATGGAAGACATTTTTAAACTGAATAAGGAAAAGAGAGAATGAATAAGGAAAAGGAAAAGAGAGAATGAATGAAGATAGAGAGAGAAGGCAAAGACGACGCACGACAGAGAGAGAGAGAGAGAGAGAGAGAGAAGGCAAAGACGACGCACAGAGAGAGAGAGAGAGAGAGAAGGCAAAGACGACGCACAGAGAGAGAGAGAGAGAGAGAGAAGGCAAAGACGACGCACAGAGAGAGAGAGAGAGAGAGAAGGAAAAGAGACGATTTTCAGAGAGAGAGAGAGAGAGAGAGAAGGTAAAGACGACATTTACTGAGAGAGAGAGAGAGAGAGAGAAAAGACGATGACAGAGAGAGAGAGAGAGAGAGAAGGCAAAGACGACGACAGAGAGAGAGAGAGAGAGAGAAAGGAAAGACGACGACAGAGAGAGAGAGAGAGAGAGAGAGAGAGAAAGATTCTCCGACAGAGAGAGAGAGAGAGAGAGAGAAGGCAAAGACGACGACAGAGAGAGAGAGAGAGAGAGAAGGCAAAGACGACGCACAGAGAGAGAGAGAGAGAGAGAGAAGGCAAAGACGACACTTCAGAGAGAGAAACAAGAAGATGTAGAGAAAGCGGAGGGAGAGAAAGGAGGGAAAGGAGAGGAATGGAGAGGAATGGAGAGGAATGGAGAGGAAGCGGAGAAAGGAGAGAAAGCGGAAGGAGCGGAAGGAGAGAAAGGAAGGAGAAGGAAGGAGAGAAAGCAGAGAAAGTAGGAGGGGGAGAAAGCAGAGAAAGTAGGAGGGGGAGAAAGCAGAGAAAGTAGGAGGGGGAGAAAGAAGTTTGTGTGTGTGTGTGTGTTACATGAGAGTCAAATTCATCACAAACGTAATGCTTGGGATTACAGCAAATCATAATTTTTCAATCTCCTTAATATAAAGGTTACAACAGTAACTAATTTATAAGGTTTCAGCTTTGCCGAAAAAAACAGTCATCTTCTATGTTATTTTCTCTTTCCAAATTTGAGTCAATCAATCAATCTCTCTACTTCCAAGCTCTATTCCTGATAAGGAGTGTAAACAGTTTAATCGATGATTGAGGAATCTGAAATCAACAAAAGGACTGGAAATTCTATATACTAAACTTGAATACTGTCATCACATCTGGGTCTGGTGCATCTGCTGTGTATTTATAGTAGATACCTCCATTGGTTCGCTAAAAATATGAGCATACCATGAGGAAAAAAAGCTACAAACTTAATAAAAACAAAGTTTTATCACCAAAATCTTTGATATTATTGACAAAGACCAAAGGATTTCTTGTTTATTAAATTATATTTTTTTTAGCCTTTTTTTTAGTGTTATGGTCCAATTCCTTGTACCACGGTGATAGTCCAAGGTAGAACCAATAAAGAAGAACTTGAATACAGATATGGAATAACACAGATATATTACAAACAGGAATATATACAGAGAAGTAGAAAGTGTTAGTACGAACAATCAGGTTTAGTAGTAATTGTCTGAACACGACTGTTTCGGACTGCCTCTGACTCGACTCTTGACTCGACTGACTGACCGACAGACTCCTGACGGACCTCACTCCAGACTGAACAGTATTCAGTCACCCCCCCCCCGAGAGCATCATGTGGCACAAGGCCAGTTTAACGTGGGATCTCCTAGCCCATGGGCTCGGCCAAAAATATGCCCTTTGAACCCGTATAAATGGGTTCAGGGTTGGTTTACCTCCCCGAAAGAGACTCCGCCCTTCGGCGTAGCCTTGTTCGGGTTCTTCCCCGTCCGAAGGCAGAGAGTTCAACCGATCAGCTGGTCGCCCAACTTCAGACTAAACGTTATTTAGTCACCCCCCCCCCCACGAGGGCATCATGTGGCACAAGGCCGGTTTAACGTGGGATCTCTGAGCCCGTGGGCTTCGGTCTGAATTCCCTGCTTCCTCTTGAGGCGCAGTATTTATTACGTATGGAATAGTCCATTATGTTATTATGGGTAAGGTCCCATAACATTTAGTTTTGTGTCAGGGTGGGGAGAGTATTGGAAATTTTAGTGTCTTTGTTTTTGTGATAAAAACACACCGATTTGGAAATTTTTGCAAAACTCAATTGTTGGATTTTAATGAGACTCTCAGGAATTATTCACAAAGGAATTAAATTATTTTAGATATGCTTTTTTTTTTTTTTTTTTTTTTTTTTAAAAGAAAATCTTGGAAAATTCTTTTTTTTTTTTATATCTTTTGGACCACTTAATGTTTATATTAGTTAAAAGCAGAAGTCCTTGGAGAATTTAAATCAATTAATTTCTGTAAAACAGAATAAAATATATTATTGGCACTATTGTTGTAACAAAAAAATTTTTTTCAATGAATAAGGAATTTTTACAAGAATTATTTTCAGCTTTTTAGAATATTAATTAGAATAATTCATAAACTTTTAAATTTCTGTATACTTTGTCCCAGTTGGGTGATATTGTTATTAAATAAAAACTATACTTACTAATCATAAATTGAAAAATTTAGTACAATTAATTGACCACCACTATTTTAAAAAGAATTTAAAAATTTTTTTTTGTATGCATAAATGTGCTGATTTTTGTAAGTACAGGCATCCATACACAAAATTATCAGAAAATAAGAGTGGTAACTATAATAAGTTTAAAGCCGACATCCTTAAAACCCATTAAAACATTAGATTATGAAGAATATTTTAAAGTTTTAGGATTACTGGTTAGTTAGAAATTATAGAAAAAAGATGCTCATGCTATGTTCTTCAATTAAATTTTACAGAGACGTCTGCCAGAGAAAAAATTAGATAAACTTCCATCTGTCAGTCAAGCTATCAACATCTTAAATAAACAGCTACTGCCATGTTAAAAATTCATTTCTACGATATTTTAAACTAAAACTTCTATTTGTTTCACATTGACACTGATGAATGGAAAGAAATGGGTTAAATCAAAAAGATAGCACAGAAGGTTAATGAATAGAATGGTGGACAGACCACGAGAAAGAAGGGAGATTTCTCTTTTTCCAAGAGGAAAGCTTAATTCTCTAAAAACAGAAAAATTACTTAAAGAAAGATAATATTACCACAAGAAGCCATGAGGTGAACTTTAAACTGTTTAATGAGGCAGTTGCAGAAATACTGGTTACAAAAACAAAATATAAGATGAATAAGATTTGATCTGTAACCAAATCAAGGGAATAGAGTTTCTTCATGTAACCTAGGGTGTTTGGAGTGCAATGACCCTGGTAGAATTGGTCGGGGAGGGTGACTGGCCAGAGGAAGCAGCTGGCAAACTTCTGAATTTTAAGCAAAACCAGGTCTGAGAAATTTCACCTATGCAAAATTTAAAATGATAATTTTAATTAATGACCATAAGTTAAGCCATGACAAGATGTGTTGAAGGGCAGCCAAGGTGACAGTTGCCAGTGAAATATCAAGGAAGATGGAAGAATTGTCAACACCCACTGGGAAGTATTGGTGTGAGGTACCAAAATGAGAAGGAAAGAGTGAGGGTGGACTGGTATCCTGCTATCACTACTCATAGAAGAAGGGATCTCCCCAAAATTGGACATGTAATTAATTTCCCACAGCCACACAACAATGGGCTCTTGTTGGCAATTAGCGTAATCACCAAAACCCCAAGCCACATCAGGACCCATACCATTTTGGGGCAAAGGTTCATATAAGCAGGAGATTGAGGCGACCAAGACAGTTGATCCAGATGCTAAAGGACTGCTTCACCTGATCTTACATGATTTCCTGCCTGAAGAAAACCTCTTGACATTAAGCCCTGTGCCAAAAGCAATGTTCAGACATAGCTAAACCAACTGAAATATAAATATCATGCTAAAGCTCACGGAGTCAGAACGTTTGATATTTTCTTCATGAGGAACTAACCATTTATATTATCAGGAATTAACCAAGTTCTGTACAAAGAATGTATATATGAAAACATTTACTTTTATCAATTTTTTTTGTTTTTACTTGTGACTTCAATCTGCCTAGACCAAACCAATAGAACGATTCAATCTTAGCCAGCCTTGATCAATATCAAACACATTGGACAAGGCAAAGATTGGATCAAAGAAATCAATTGGATGATCAGCTGACATTGGACAAATGGGAAAAAGATCAGTTCATATTCCTTAAATAAAGTTTCAGAAAAGTATATTTTATTTTTGAAAGATTTTTTTTAATAAAGAGAATTACATTGTGATGAAAGATTATTAAAAATGGCACTAAAATCAGTGATGTTCAGTGATTTCAAAGTCATTTTAAATTGCTTTTGAAATACAGCAAAATATTTTGCTAATTGCAAATATTAAAATTCAAAGCTTCAAGAAAGATTTTTTCATTTTCTAAAATTCTTTTTAAACATTGGGTATTGGAATTTCTGTGACAGTACCTAATTTATACATTCTAGATTTTAAAAGATCACTTTTGTGCTCATATAATCTTTTATTTAAATTTGTAGATGTTTCTCCTATGTATACTTTGTGACAGTTATTACCAGTGAATTCCTCCCTCAGGTTTTTGTTTAAATCAACTGGAAGTTATCATCCTATTATAATTGTGCTTGTCCTACTCTTTGTTAATTTGCACGACCATTGCACCCTGCTAATAAGTAATAAATAATGAATGGTGTTTTGATGGTGCACAAAGAGGGGGAAAAACTAGTTGGTTTCAGTGAGAAAATGAAAGAAAGATAGAGATATCAAGTTTCAAAAGAGAGAGAGACATTAAATTTGAAAAGAGAGAATTTACCTATCATAAGAGAAATAGGGACAAAGATAGGAAAAGAGAGAGAGAGAAAAATTTCAGAATTCAGAGACAGAATTTAAATTTCAGAAGAGAAAGTTAAATTCCATGATAGAGAGAGAGAGAATGAGAAATTAAATCTGAACAAGAGGATAATTAAATTGCAATTAAAAGGGAAAAAAGACAGAGAGAGATTAGGTTTTGAAAGAGAGAGAGAGAGAGAGAGAGATTAGGTTTTGAAAGAGAGAGAGAGAGAGAGATTAGGTTTTGAAAGAGAGAGAGAGATTTCACCAGGTTTTGAAAGAGAGAGAGATTAATTATGTTTGAAAGAGAGAGAGAAAGAGAGAGAGAGATTAGGTTTTTAAAGAGAGAGAGAGAGAAGAGAGAGGTTTTTAATCCAAAAGAGAGAGAGAGAGAGATTAGGTTTTGAAAGAGAGAGAGAGAGAGAGAGAGAGATTAGGTTTCGAAAGAGAGAGAGAGAGAGAGAGAGAGAATTTAATTTTCAGAAGAGAGATGTTAAATTGCCATGATAGAGAGGCTGAGTGTGAGAAATTAAATTTGAACAAGAAAGAGGGTAATTAAATTACAAGAGAGAGAAATCTCGAGTTTCAGAGAAGAGAATACAAGAAAGATAGAAACAGAGAGAGATTATGATTGAAGAGGCGACATTTTTATCCTCGAAAGAGGGCAGGAAAGAGTGACTGAAATTAAACCTGAAGAAGATGGAAATTATGAAAGAAGGGAAATTATGACATTAAGAAGCGAGGGAAATTAAAACTCAAAGAGGCGCAGGAAATTAATTAAAGAGGCTTATTAATTATTTAAATATTCATTATTTTATTTAAAAGGAAAATTCAATATAGATACGAGGGAAATTATCAAGATGAACTCGACAAATTAATTGAAGATGATTAAAAAACTTACAAGAGGCTCAGGAAATTAACTCAAAGAGGCGAGGGAAATTTTGACTCAAGAGGCGCAAAAAATTAAATTCCGTTTATAAGGAAACTTGAAGACATTTTTAAAGAAAATTAATTTTATGAATATATAAAGAAAATTGAAGCGAGAGGTTACTGTTGACATGAAACTTAAAATTAAGTTTTAGAAGAGTGAAAGAGTGAGAAAGAAATTAAGTTTCAGGAGAGGGAGAGGTGGGGGAGAATGAAATATCCTCTGCCCACACTCCCCATCAAAAAAACTAAAAGCAAAAACCTTACCTGAATCGTCCTGTTTGAGAACTTCAAATAATGTTTCTCCAGTATCACAGTCTCGTAACTTGAAGCGAATGAAATCTATGCCATAAATATTCGCTTCTGGTGGGCATAAATAGCCTAAAAAGGAAAAAGAAAATTTGTAAAAAAAATCACTAAAAAATTTATTCATAATTTTTATATAATCATTCCACCCCGAGCATGGCAATAATGTCACTCAGACGCAAAAGGTCACTTGGGGTAAAAGAGAACAAAAAGACTTTAGTGAGGAGAAAGGACAATAAAAGAACAGGTTATAGGAAGGGCGATGGCGGAAACTGATGTTGTGTTCAAATTTTTGAAGATCATAGGTGGCAGAAAAAAAAAAAAAAAAAAAAAAACAGAAGTTCCACAGATAGGAACTACAAGAAAAACTATTAGAATAAAATTTACAGTTACATTTAGCTATTTCAACAGTAAAACTATGAGACCTAGTTGCCAATCTAGCAGTACAATTAAACTCACATGGTCAAGGTACCAAAGGAAAGAACTTATTAGATCAATTATGCTGAAAATATTTTATTCACTTTCTTATATATGGAAGGATATGAGAAATACATCCCTATACATCGGAACAATGTTGGGTAAGTGAATGACAAAATGGAAAGAAAAGTCTTTGTAATGCATTTCATCCCCTAAAAGGACTTCAGACTAAAGAAATGTTCTTATTGATTGATTTTTAGCCTTTTTGGCTGATGCTAACCTCTAAGAGAGTGACTTGTTGTGCCTTCTCAGGCTAATGTCTTCCACTGAGATGAAATGGAAAGTTAATATTGAATCTATTGCTAGGAAAGTTACTTCACTGTATTATTCTAGGAAATTTTCTCATGGCAGAATCTATTTTACACCTTTGTAATTACCATTTATCTACCATTCACCCATGCATTGAATAATACTGTCACATCCAGTCTGGCACTTCTGCTATGTATCTAGAGATTCTTGGCAAAATCCAAAGAAGAATCTACAATGTTATTGATCCTGAACTAGCATCTCAGCTTCAGTCACTTTCCCAAAGCCATAACATAACTCCCCTGTGCCTTTTTATAAATATTTTCATGTGATTTTTCTGATAGGCCTTCCTCTTTGAACATTGACTTTATGAATTTAAGTGCAGTACTCGATTGGCAGTTAGGTCTCACCATTTAACATTTGAAATGGTTAGATGCTATCAGAAGTTCTATGCTAGCAGTTTCTTCGTTTCCATTTTTTACTTGTGGATATCTCTTAGTCTTCCTGCTTTCCAATCAAAAAATTAAATGCAAGATCAGCATCTGATGTCTCCTTGAATCATTTTCTTTTATCATTCTATCTTTAATGCTTTTCTTTTTCTCATATCTTTTTCACACTGAGTAGCCCCTTGGCATCTTAATGGATCTATCACCTTCTTTGGAGTGAAATGATAAAACAAAAATGTAGTGGGAGGGGAAATATTTTATACACAGGGTGTAATGGGTAAACAGAATTGAGAATCATAAATATTGGAACTTTTTGGGGTATCTGAATTGAAAAATTTTTAACCTAATTTCTGATTCCAAAAAGAATTCTTTGGATTTTTTATGTTTAAAACTTAATTTTCCATTCTTGGTACTAATGGTAAAAAGCCAATATATTTTTCTTTGACATAATTGATCTTTCCTGTGTTCAATTATTATGACAGTTAAAATATTTTGAACTTTTCTCATTTATTCCTTCTCAGAGCCAAACAAGATACAAGTTTTATATATAGAAGTGTATAAACAAATAAGAGTTAAAAATGAGTATTTTTATTCCATTTATATCTGGTATAATTAAACTACAGTTTTCTCCACTTTTCACATGGTTTGTTTTAATATTTTTAAAATAAAACTAGTAAAACTTCATCTTCTAATAATCTAATGAATAATTGGGGGGGGGAGACAAAAAAAAAAAAAAAAACAATCTCATGCATAAAAAAAACAAAAAACAAAAACAGTTGTTTTTAGCCTTATGAAGATTTTAATCATTTTTAATCTTATTTTTTATTTTAATGCTTTGTAACAGTTGGACATCAACATTATTTAGCTTTCAACTTCTTAATATTTTTTTAAAATTTATTATGAAGGTTGTTATATCTCTTTAAAATAAAAAAAATATATCAAGGGATATGTTTTTACTGTGTTGTTACATTTTTACTTTTTTTCTTTTAACAAAAATAAAATGGATTCTTTTTAGAAATTAATAATTTTTTTAGTTTTGAGAAATTTATTTTAGACAGTAAAACTTATTAATGATTAAAAGTCATTAAGCTGCTGTGATAATTCCTATTTAAGTCTGTGAACAAATTTAAAATTTGCTTTTATTTTGTATTTTTTTTTTTTTTTTTTATTCACTACCCTGAAGGATTAAATACTCCTTGTAGGTCACCAAAATACATACCAGGAGTTAAACAACATTACACAGAATAATGCCTTTTTCTGCTTAGAGTATTATTGTTGCAATTCGGTGTCTCTTATTTTTGAAGCGCATGCTGAAATTGAATTGTCATCCCTAAATTTGTTCCATTCATTGAAAAATGTCACATAAAATTTTAAGGAGATTGCATAATATTTAGAAGATGCCTTTGCTTGTTAAAACTTAAAATATATAAGGTGGACAAAAAAATAGACCCTTTTTTATTTTACAATTAATAGCAAAATATGTGAATCTTTACAAATTATACACATTTTAAATAAAAAAAAAATATCTAACTTTATTTCATAAGCTTTGGTATTCATTTTTCTAGTAAATGTTTTATTAATAAATCTACCCAAACCAACTGTACAGCCAGAAAATTTTAATCATTGTAGTAATGAGAAATCATATTTGGAAATGGAAATTTAGAATAGTATTGGCAATTGTATCAAAATTGGTAAAAAATATTGGTATCATCCCATCATTAAAATTTACACTTTAGTATACACACATACATACATTTGCACAATAATTGCTAAATATTGGAAAATAAAATGACAGAAACATTTTAATTTGCTATGACATTCTCCAAAAAACAAAATTCTCAGTTTCTGAATTTTAACATTAAATCCTTTCAAAAGCTCTGAACCGTTCCTTGATATTTTCTTAATTTCACAAAAACAATAAGATGCAAAAAAAAAAAAAAAAAAAAAAATGACACGTGTTTGTGTTTAAGCAATTACTTTTTACTTTGATTAGCTTTATTTCCCACTTGTTCATTCTTAAAAAAAATTTTTTTTAAAGTGCTGGTGCTGAATGAGACATTTTTTTTTTTTTAATGTAGTAACATTCATATAATTGACGCACACACACACAAAAAAAAAAAAAAGAAAAGCTCCATTCAGTCCAAAAAAATAAAACAAAAAAAAAAAAAAAAAAAAAACCCTAAGAAACAATTAGGAAAAGAAATATGAAATAACAAAAGAGCCTGAAATGTGCAATGTTCAATGAGTGCTTTAAAAGCATGATGTTTTTATTCCTTCTTTTTCAGAGAGTTCCTGAAAAGGAATAAACACAGAAAGTAAATACAAATTGATGAGTTTGATAGCAACATGTTACATTAAAGTCAAACAAAAACAAAAGTTTCTTTTCGCCAGACCAGAAAGCACACTGCTTTAAGCCTGTTTTGATTAAAAACACATTCCAGACATGTTTTCTCCCCAACCTATCCACAGTTAAACATCAAAGACTTCTCATCTTCAATCGTGGGTGAAAACACAAAAAAAAAAAAAAAAAAAAAAAAAAAAAAGGAAGCAGCATACAGCATTTAATGATATAACGTCATCAAAGGCTTCTATTTTCTACTGATTTATGCATCGGAGATTATATCAGGCATGTTTTTCAGGAACTTACATATTTCTCCAATGTTGGTGTCAGTTTCATAGAGAAACAAAATCGGTAAAAAAAGTAAATTGTCCTTAATTTTTTTGTGTACATTTCTTCTCTAACCATCCTTTCTTCAAAGAACAATGTTCAAAAGTCTTTTGCAAATCCTTTGTTTGCTCTCTAAAATCCAATAAGAACTTCCATTTTTTTGTAGCGGGAGAGATTGGTACGAAAATCCGAGGCATTATAAACCTTAGTACTATGGTGGTGTTTGTTAAAATTTTTAAAGGATTTTGGTGTATCTGCTAAAAATAACATTTGCCATGTTTTTAATTTTTATTTTTTTGTTACACTTCACCCAATATAAGACTCAGGAGTCACTCAAGGTAGAGAGTTACTGATTGGAATGTGTGATATGAATGTACGAGGAGATGGTAGGAAGTGAAGATTATGAGAATAAGCTTACATCCATATCATGTCGAAACATTGGTTTCCACATGATCAGCAAAGTTAAACCATGTTGAGCTTGGTCAGTACCTAGATGGGTGATCACTTGCGAATATCAGGTGTTGTAAGCTTGGATGTGCGGGTGGTGTAAGAAGTAATGGCTTGGAATTGTTAATCCGAGAGCTGAGTTCCAATTCCAGTCGGGTTCGTTATAGTCACTTAAGCACAAATACCCTTGGGAAAGGTATGAATTGATCTCATCTCCCCCCCCCATGAAAAGGGTTGATAAGTCATGAAAAGCAAATCAATGAATCATATACTGATTAGCTACAAAGACAGGTCTTTTAGATTTATTTACATTCTCTAGATTGGTTTGTTTTACAGCATATCAACCTCAATGGGTTATTTAATGCTGACAAGATTTTTATTGCTGGTAATTTTTTTTTTTTTTTTTTTCAAAAATGTATTTGCTAGTCATATTTTTTTTTTTTTTTTTTTTTTTTTTTTAAATGTATTACTGGTAACAACTTTCTTCAAAAATTTATTGCTGGTAATATTTTTTTTTCTTTTTTACAATGTATTTCTGGTATTAAAACCTATTTTCACACTTTCATAGTGTTTTGACCCCAGTTTGAGGGTTAACTATTTAACCATAGCTGGGACCCTAACCGGTGCTCCTATCCCAGGTCAGGGTGGATCTGAGGACACCAGCAATTAAGAGATGGTTCCTCACTCTTCAAAACCTCTTGATTAGAGACCTTGCTGTTGGATGTAGTTAATCGTTTTACCTAGGACACAGATGTAGTTTATTTTTATACCCAGGATGAACATTCTCTAGAATACAAATGTATAGAAACTGCCATGTCTACAAAGGGAGGAATCGGTTTTCATAATATATATTTGATCCCCCACTTTATATCCACATAATTCTTTTTATCAAATTCTGATGCAGTATGAAACCACCTCTTCTCCTCCAGCTATGGGTTAATTAGTAAGAACCCATTATTAGCTAAAAAAAATTCTTACATTCTAAAGATATTCCCTGGTTTTAAATAACCTGCAAAAGGGTTGATAAGCTGTAAAAAAATCAAATTAATCCATCAATTAAATCTCTCATCTAATATAACATAACTTAAAAATTAGTCAATCACTATGTATATATGTATTATCAAAGATGTGGACTTTACTATTGAGTTATCCTAAATGGACAATAATTGTTTTAAATTATTCTAGAGGCTAATGCGTAGAAATAATTGTGGATTTGAATGCGGTTATTTGTAGGTATTTTATAATTTTGTTTCTTAACTTTTTGATCATTTATTATTGATTACTTAATTATTTGTTGCTAATTATTAATATTTCCTTTGATTTCTGCTGTGTACACATTTCATTCTGTGTCCCGCCCAAAGACCCTAAGGTTAGAAATGGCGTCATGACATTTTCCACTGACCAATTAAAAAACAAAAAAAAAACAAAAAAAAAAAAAACAAACATAATTTATATAGATGAAGCCCTTTGTAATGTGTGGGCTGTACTTATGAGAACAATTTTTTGTATTTCTTTAAGGCATGAGCTTCCAGGAATCCCTTCAATGAGTCTACTGGAATCTTTTCCAACCAATCTGAGGGTTCCAACTACAACAGGGATTGTTGATATTCTCATGTGCCGCATTTGAGATTTCGATTTCAAGGTCCTTGTATTTTGATACCTTTTTGAAGATCTTCAAAGATACATTGCAGTCTGTAGGAACAGCCATGCCAATAAGGAGGCACTTTTTTTATTTGCAGTCTAATAACAATGTCTGTGTGTAATATGCAGTCTCATAAAATTGTAACAGGCCTTATCTCCGTAACCGGGTCTGGGTGGTATTCATACTGATTTCTTTTAGTTTCCTTCCTGTAGAAGTTACATATTTTCCAGTGCAGATTTTGGCCAAATCTGTCATGCTGGGTTTTATATTCAGTGGGTGCCAATACCGTGCAACTTGATACAAGATGATCAATTGTTTCTTGATATTTATCACAGAATTTTCATTTTTGGTTAACACAATATTTTAGTATATGTGCTTGATAATTTCTAGTTAACAAGCATTGGTCCTGTGCAGCAAGGATTAAACCTTCCATTTCAGCTTTTAACCTTGCACTACGTAGCCACCAATGGGTACAAAGTTTGTCTATATCAGCTTGTTTAGTACAAGCAGGGTATTCACAAAGAAGCAGATTATCTTGCCATTGTTTCTGTAAGTATTTTGCAGCTTCAGTTGGTGTATTGTGCATTACTTGTATTTCTGCACCCATTTGAAACTCCATTTTGAAATTGTTGGCTTTCTTTATTACAGAATAAAGACGCTTACTACTTTCATATTCTTTGACACATATCATCATCCAGTCTTCTGTAGTTTATTATTATTATTTACTTGTATTTAAGTGTGTATTCGTAGTTTCTTAATTTGTTTATTTATTTACATTTTTTATTTTAATTTTCTTTTTCTGGGGTTGGTAATCTTATTTTAGTTAGATTCTTAAAATTATAAAAGGTTAGTGAACTGGTTGTTGGATTATCTGAAAATAATCTCATATTAATAGCCGATGGTCTATGCAAAATGTTAGTTACACACGTCTAGAGACACACACAGACAACCTACTACAATAATGATTTCCATGAAAACATAAATAGAAATTATCATAAACATGTTGTACCCAAAACTATCCAAAGAGCTCAAAATAGAATTAATACCATTGCTGTAAGTTCTGCAAAGACTGAAAGAGGGTCTTCTGTGACAAACAGAATTTATTCTGACAAAAGAAATCATTTTGAAATTAAAAATATGGCAAATCTAGTCATAAATTTGATAGTTCTTTCATTGGATCTTTGTGACCAGCTGTGATTCAGTTCAAATATGGCTAAGAAGCTAGAATACAACTGATGACAATAGAGAGTTAAAAAGCATCACATTTCTAAACAGAAATATAACGAGCAGGATTTCCATCTGGAAATATCTTAATGAATAAATGTTTTCTATTTATCAAAATGGTTTAATTCTTTTTGATACTATAAAGTGATTTGTTTCCTTTGTTAGATTAAAAAAAAAAAAAAAAATAAGCAGAATAGGTTCCTAAAGATTATCTGCCTTTATAGAACTGATTCCTGGAAATTTGGGATGCCATGATTATCTGTATTATTGTAGGCTGATGCCATTTTCTTTATATTTTGTTTTCCTCAAACATGAAACAAACTTGCCTTTGAGTATTGAGTTAAATGTCCCATTTTATATTTACATATGCTCTATCCCTGATATTGAGCACTTTTACGCATACATATAGGGTACGTTAAAACTACCGTATGTACTAGAGTATAGTGATAGTTTCTCTGATCAATTTTTTTTATGTAAAAAAAGGGGAGTCACACTATTCACAGGTAATTTCTTGAAGAGGTTAAAAATCATGCATTTTTGATGATTGTTTGCACTATACACAGGTAAATTTTTTTTCTGAAGGAGTTAAAATTCATGCAAAAATTTTAGGGATCATATTATACATAAAGGCTTATACACAAATATACATAGTATATATTTAGAAAAATATGACAAAGTGGAAAGTTTTTTCTGTGACGTATTTCATCTGATGAAATCCTAGCAGATGAAACGCGTCACAAAAAACCTTTCCAGTATGTCATATTTTTCTAAATACTGTTTTGTTGATATATAAAATTATCCAAAATTATAAATCGTTATATCATATAAGTGAACATTGAAGTCAACATGCTGTTTCAAACAGCCTGTCGCCTCTGTGTGTTGACTTCAGTGTTGACATTCATGTTATATCGATATATCTCCAATATCGAAACTTTATCCCAAAAATATAGCATACCTTAAAACTATATATATATATATATATATATATATATATATATATATATATATATATATATATGTGTGTGTGTATGTATGTAACACATTGAGTGCTGGTGGTAATAAATGTGCACCTGACAACTGTTACATGTATGAAGCTTGGCGTTTTATCAAACATTCAGGAATACAATATATATTTATTATCAGCCTATAAAAATTGGTGTCATGCTATATTTTGTTAATGTCTGAGCATGTTGTCCAAATACATTTTCCATATTTTATATTACACAAAAATATATCAATATAAAAAGAGTATAATTTATAATCGTAATGCTAAAATTTCAGCCAATAAATAATGGATGATTTCTTTTTGTATTAGGAACAAAATCAACCTGCAAGACTCACGAAAATGACGAGCAAAGATTAAGAAAAAGAAAAAAAAAATGGATTGAAATAGAATTCATGTGAAAGAAAATCCTGAAATATCAGACATGAATATCAAACCATCCAAGGAGAATGTAATTGGAAATGACACTTCAAGCAAAACCTACCAACAACAAACCTTAAATTTAACTATGAAGGTTCTGATAGAAAAGTTTTGCAAAAAGAATTAATTAAAAAAAAAAAAAAAAAAAAAAAAAATGCAAATCAAATAAAGCAGGAATTTAAAAAAATAAACCAAAATCTTTGCAGACAAAGGTTTGGATACCAATCTTTACAAATGAGAAGGGTTCAGATCCCAAGCATTATATACCAGGAAAGTCCAGATTCCTGATTTTTAGATGAGAAACTATGGAGGTTGGGAGGTTATCACTTACAGGGTTCTCATAACATCTGTTACTTCCATATATATGGTATATTTAGTTTGGGTGTATATTAGCCTTGTGTCAGGACTAAAATTAAATGTACAAAGTGTGGATAAAGACATAATATATTTTTATACGACAATATAATGCAAAAGGGTAAGGTAAAAATATTTATACTATTTATATTGTTTGGATTTTGAACCAAATCCACTATTTTGTCCAACAAGGTAGATTGTTCTACTTCCACATGCCATGCCTTTTCTGGATATCTCAGTTTCAGTTATCTCTCTTTAGTATTTCAACTCTCAAGAAAAAAAAAAAGACATGGCTTGTGAAACTTTTTGGATTATTTCAATCTATGTTTTCAGTACACAAAATAAAGAAATTCTTTGATATCATCATCTGAAGGTTGGATAAGGTCAGAATGACCTGAAATGTTGTGAATATGGCACAAAGATGAGGACAACAATCCAATATAAATAGTTACAATACCTCATCTCAGAAATATAGACAGATATAAAGTAAAAGTTGAAGTTTCTACAGAAATACCATATCAAAAAAGAAAAAAAATGGGAAGTATATATTCTATCCAACTTTCATTTGACCACTTCACTAAGTACTGAAGGATGGTGGTGAAATAAAAAAAAAGCAACCAGCAGTGTTTAATTCAAGCTCTCATGGCAGGTATTCCAACCTAAGTCGTTCCTTCTTGAGTTCTGTCTCAAAATCTCTAACAGATATTTCCGGCCACCAACCACCAAAAACAAAAAGAAAATACAAAAAATTTACATGCAAACACTTTGTTTCATATACCCATGAATCTATATTGATTACATGTGATCCCATAATTCATTGCGTCCATGTCCAATTGCATTGCATCTTTATTGCATAAAAATGCAATGCAAGTCCCTCAAACATTCTTTTAGCGTTATCTGGCCAGGGACAGATTAATAAAAGAAATGAAATCAAAAGCTTTTTTCAGTAGAGTCATTTCAAATGCAATAGCTTTACATGCTAATTGCACAGGCTCTTTTTTGGTGGGGAACAAACATTTGCAAAACCAGTTGAATCTTCATCCCGTCTGCCATAGTTTTCAAAACAACAAACTGTAAGGTCACCAGCTAATTGTACAAATTTTATATTTCATCTCTGGGTATGTTACAATGAGCATAACATTGGAGAATAGACAAAATTAATTTATTGACAAATTTGTAAAGGATAAGAATTCATCTGTTTATATACATATCTATAGCTCAACTTTGAAAAGGCTGCTCACATCGAATTTGTTCATGGCCTTCTATCCTGGTTATGAAAGATTTTCTCATAAGGTGGCTGAACAATTTAGTCTTAGAAATTTTGGTCTTCTTATTTCTTTCTTTTCTTAGATCCTGGTTGTGAATAGCGGAACAGGCAAAGATCTACACGATCTCAACAGCCAAACTGGTGGAATAAGGCAATGCCTACTGGGCTGGCGTAACTAAAGTGAACCATAACATGCCCAGTATCCAACAGTCTCATGCAACCAGGTTTACCAAATCTCATCTGTCTGAATATTTTAATAATAACTCTCTGGCCAAGTGAGAAGGCTTTTGCATTATAAATAGAGAAACCATTTTCAAAATAAATTTAAATTGACATTCTTGTCAAAATGAAAACATCAATCACAAACACATTTTCAAAGATCACCACCACAAAAGAGAATAGGGAGAGAGAATGATGATCCCGCTGCTTGAATGCAAATGAGTGCCAAATACAATGGTTGTGAAAACTTTCAGATTCGTTTGTCAAACCATGATATTGTTTGCCATTTTTCAAGAGACAGTGAAATTTACGTTTTTTTGTTATTGCTTTTTATTTATTTCTATCGACACAAAACATCTGAATCTCAATATGAAAAATACAATGTGGATAAAAATTAAAGTAAAGAAATCATAATTTAAAAATTGAAAAGTTCATCCAGTCAGATTCTTATTAAAGTCTAAATATTAGAGATTGAAATAAAATGAGCCGTTTTTTTTTAGTAGATATGTGACTGGAATCTTTTCCAACAACAATTCTAGGACTGAACCCCTTCAACATTAGCAGACAGAAATAAAATCAAACTGAGAAGAAAAATATATTGAACATGAAATATGCAAAACGACCAGGCAAATTTCCTTCTGATTTTGTAGATAATTCCTCAATTGGATTACAATCAATTTATCACTAAAAAAAAAAAAAAAAAAAAAAACACAAACACTTTACATCTGTCATTTCATTTTGAGAAGATATCTTTTGAATCATGACTTTCTCTTGCACAATATGATTAAGAATTTGATTCATTTTTACAAGTCTCTCAGATGTAAATGATACTGAAAGAAAACTCAAATTCATTTATCTTCCACCAGTTTGTTAACATCTCATCAATGTGGACGTGTATTAACGTCTCATCAACATGCCTGTCAATTGGACAAGATTTAACAATTGAAATAGGCAGAATGTAAAAATGGAAAGCTACAAACTTAGAGAACAAAAAGAAGACTATTATTTTGCTTGTTTGTACAAGGGGGTGCTGAAAAGTTCTTTGCCTGGTGAACCTGCCAAAATATCAATGTACTAATCCATTTTTCTTTTTCTTTTCATCCTTCTTGGTTAACTGAGAACAAACACATCAGCACACCTTATATTCAAATTTTTAAAATAATAAGTAAATGCTAAATTATTTCACATTTAGGTGACATTATATATCCATAAATTCCTTCATGGATCATCAATTACATTGGTTCTTGGGCTTGCAGGTAAAAAGAACCTGAATGCAATGCCATCAGGTGCTCTGTCTGTTGTTAGGCCTACCTTTTTGAATAAGAATTCAGGACCAGACTAAGCTCAAAATAACACCTGACGGTATGTGACCATTCTACATATGGGAACAAATTTCTGAAAGAAATGATACAAGCTGTAACATCATTGAACCTGCCTGTCAAGCGAGGTTTGCCACAGTGAATGATGTCATCTGAAATTTATAGAAACAGTTTGGTTGCTGCCAAAAAGTTTAAATGGGCAGATGAATAATTAAGAAATAGTAAATAAAAAGAAATAAATGATATTTCAAGACATGAACAGTGAAATGAGAAAAGTCTACAGCCCTGAAGATTAAATAAAAGGTTCAGAATTCCCTGTAGGTTAGCCAAATGCAATATACACCTAAGGAAAGCCATATTCAACAACAAAATAAAAAATTGTGGTTACAACAACAAAATGAGAGAAACAAAAAAAACAGATACAAGTGTTTTGAAAAAACAATCAGACTGAGTATCTGTGTATCTATGAAGGGCTAGTTTCTAGCGGGGGACACAAAAAAAAAGGTTCAGAAACACTGATCTACATTATAAAAATAGAGATGATTCTCTGTCATGCACTGTATGAAGCCCCAAAACCTCTGTAGGTAGAGGGTTACTGAGTAAGAGGCAGAGTTTATAGGGATATATGCGGAAGATAATAGTTGACCCTAAACTTGAACAATTTAAACATTGTAATATGGATTGGTGAAGGATTGACTTTTTCGAACCAGTTCTACAAAGCAGCATATGTTTTCATTGGATTACACTGACAACTGAGTAATTTAATATAAATACAAAGTTTGAAATAAGACAGTGGAATAATATATTACCCTTCAATCTGGACAAATGTATATCTTTCCTGTCCAACAAATTTAAAAAAAAAAAAAAATGAATTTTGTGTACTAGAAGAAAATAATAAAGTCCTTTTGAATCTAAGAGAGACAGATTTTCTAATAAAAAACATTTTCTAAATTAACAAATTTTTTTTAATCATTTCACTCCAAGCAAGGCAATAAAGCCACTAAGATGCAAGGGGTTACTAGAGAATAAAAAAAAATACTAAGGAGAGAAACAGTTAAAAAACAAGAATTAAGAAGATAATGATCATTGCATTTAATTTTTTGAAGCTCAAAGTTAACTAAGAAGCAAGAAACCAGAAGAGAGTTCCACAGGTAAGAAGTGCAATAGAAGGAACTATTTACCAGAGAACTTACAGTTACATCTAGCCATTTCAACTGTAAGATGACAAGACCTTGCTGATAATCTAGTACTGAGCTTAAATTCATAAAGTCTAGGTACCATCACAGAAAATCAATCAAAATAATTACCATGAAAGTATTTATTGAAAAGGCAGAGGAAAGTTACATTACAATGGTGGGAAAGTGACTGAAGGCCGAGATACCATTGCTGATTCTTTGGATTTTATCAAGAATCTTGAAATGTTATAGCAAGAGCAACAGACCAATATTCAAAACATGGATGAATTTATAAATATGTAAGATATATTTGAAAATTTTTATCTCCAGAATCTAACAGTTTCAAATCATGCCAGAGAGCACAGATTTTTCTAATAAGTTTTCTTGAATATTCAGACTGGAAAATGAATAAATATTTTGTCTAATAAATAAATAGAACATCTACTTATATGGATATCCACTAAAAATAACATTTAAGTAATAAAATATGTCTCTCTCTCTCTCATATATAATATATTTGGTCTACTCTGTATTGAGCACAAAAAAGAATATGTTTTGTACAGATTGGAAATTAAAAAAATACACCAAAAGAAATCTGTGTGTGTGTGTGTGTGTGTGTGTGTGTGTGTGTGTAAAAATATATATATAATAATATATATATATATTTATTTTTGTGTATTTAATCCTTTTTTCATGCACATTTCATTGAATACGACAGACAAGGTACTTTGATTTAGTTTTTTTATACAATTTCTCATGCGATCTAATAATCTTTTTTCTTTTCAGATGATAAATTATATAAAAACTGTACGAATGTTTTTTCGTCTGAGCGCTTTCAGCTATACATTTAGCCATTTTCAAGGATTAAATATTTTAACTGTTAGATAAGAAATAGTTTGTTGTGGTTGTATGTATTTATATAATGTTTTCATTTCACGGTCAATATATTGTGTCCATGTTCATTGATATTATTAAGTGTTGGTTTTTTGCTTTTATTAATAAGGCTTCCATTATTTTTAGGCTTTTTATGCATGTAGAGGATGCTATTATAAACACACACACACTTTCCCCGGTCATAAAGTGGGAATCGGTTAAGTAAACTAGTATAAATATAATAATGTACTTTTATGATGCTATATTATATCAAATATATTTTCTAATAAATGTAGACAAATTTAAATAGACTAACATTTTTAAAATTTGATTACCTTGCCTTATGTGTAGCTATGAGTATTAAATTGGTTTGAAGCTGTTATAGAATAGCAAAAGATGTTTTCCAAAAGCTAAGCAAAGTATTAAGAAACTGGAAAATATTGTTACAAACAAAGAAAAAGAACTGTTGTGTAATATCAGTCTTCCTTTATGACAGTGAATACTGGACAATCTCCTCAGAGATGAAGCAAAAGAAACCTGGTTCTACAGAACGATGCTGAGAATACCATTAACAAGTGAGCAATAACAAAGTCCTGGAGACAATGGCAACAAAGAAGACACTTATAATGAAGAGAGAGTCAAATTTTCTAGGGCACAATAATGAAGAAGTGGGGCTTGGATAATTCAATACTTGCAGGACAGATTGAAGGTAAGAGAGACAGAATAAAGCAACACACAACCTGCTTAGTGATCTTGAGTGAATGGATGGCAGAGAAGGTTTTGGGAGAGATGGCAAAAAGGCAAAAGTAATTAAGAACTACAAAGGAGAGGAAATGGTGGAGAGCCATGATCACCAATGTCCTGAAGGAGGAAGAATAGCAAAAAAAATAAAGGATAACCTTACTTATTATAAAACACAGATTGTGTTGTAAAGTGTTAGTTTTGTAGGAGCGTATGTCATATATTGGATCGGATTTCCTACATTTTTTTTTCAACTTATTTCAACAAAACTTCACAGGACTTGACGTAAAACTACCTTGTGGTGGTTTTGACAGCACTAAAAATTGGAAAAACAATTGTTTTTTGGCCAAAATTAATTTGAAAAACATATTTTAAGTTGAAAACCGCAGAATGAAAGGGGACAACTCATATCAAGTTATACTTATTATAAAACCCAATGTGTGTGTGTGTGTGTGTGTGTTCATTTTTAATGGTTGTGTGTGTTCCTTTCCAGATGGAATCCGACTTCAAAAAAATTCACAAAACTTTTTTTTTTTTTGAACCATTTCTTATTGTCTTGACACTTTTTTTCTTTATTTTTACATTCAGAATGCTTTTTAAAAATTCCATTTACAAGACAATTGTTTATAATAAAATTCTATTCAATCGGTAGATCCATAACAATTGAAAACAATGTTTTTAGACAAAGTTTAGGTTTCACCAATTTGTTAAAAAAAACTAAAAAACAAAATCTAATTAAGACATTCGTGTCCGTCAACCTTTAAACAATGATCTTTGTCAATTTTATTTTTCAGTCTTTATGATGGTCGATATTTGATCTATCTCTTACTGTTACATCCCCGGGCAATGCCGGGCTCTATTGCTGGTGTAGCATAAAGACAGAATTAGGTGAAATATCTATGGTTACTTGTACTTAGAATTTTAGATCAAAAGATTTAAACTGTCCTATATCAAATCAGATTTTATGATCAGTTCATTGGTCAATATTGTAGCCAAATTCTTACAAGGTTATCTATTTCTTCAGCTTGAGTCACTAAGTTCAACCGATACAAAAATAAATGTTACAACTATAAAGAGAACAACTATCTGACCTTCAATGTCATTTCCTTCAGAATTGGTTTTGATCAGACACACTGACATCTTTGCTTTCTTTCTGATAACATAAGATCAAGAAATTCCTTTTATAAATCGCAATAAACAGATGATTACAGAGATTATTTTACATTTTATCAACCAACCAATTTTCTTTTTACATTCACATGCATTTTTTTCCTTTTTTAATGTGCCATGTCACCTCAGGACATAGGCGATCATAGCTCTCCACAACTTCCTCTCCTTTGTAGCTCTTAATATATGTTGTGTTTTGCACATCTCTCCTAAACCCCATTCCGTCATCCATTGACTGACTGACTCTTTCTTCTCCTATGTGCCGTGTCCGTTCAGGACATTTGCGATCATGGCTCTTCACAATTTCCTCTCCTTTGTAGTTCTTAATATATGTTGTGTTTTGCTCATCTCTCCTAAACCATCCATTTACTCAAGCTTGTTCATTTTCTTCTATATGCCATGTCTCTTAAGGACGTTGATGATCATAGCTCTCCACAACTTCCTGTCCTTTGTAGCTCTTAATAAATTTTGTCTTTCAGTTATTCCTCCCGGACAGTTCCACCATCCATTTACTCAAGCTCACTTAGTATGTTATGTGTTGTTTTCTGCATTCTATCAACTATGATCGAGAAATTGGGGGTTTTGAAGGAGTGTGGAACAATCTTTTAATTGCTCTTGTTCCCAGTTTTTACAGGATATTGCAGTGATTCAAGAAGGTCAAGACCAACTTATATACCTGTCAACTTTTATAAGTTCTGTTTGGTTTGGTTTATGACATATCAACCTCAATAGGTTATTTAATGTCCACAAGATTTTTATTGCTGGTAATATTTTTTTTTTTTTCAAAAATGTATTGCTGGTATTAAAACCTATTTGGGAGTTCACTATTTGCCCATAGCTTGGACCCTAACAGGTGCTACCACCCTAGTTCAGGGTGGACTTGGGAACACCAGCTATTAAGAGGTGGTTCTACGCTCCTCAAAGCCTCCTGATCAGAGGTCTTTCTGTTGGACATAGCTTATCGTCTTACCCAAATCGCAGATGCATAAATTCTGTGCAGATTTGCTGAAGTAGATCTTTCTTTATTGTTTCTTATCAGGGGTTCATGGAGAAATTGCTTTCATTATGCATTCACTTTATATATTCAAAACATTCCAATCGATGTTTTAATTACAAAGTAAATGTCAACCTATTTTCAATACCAAATCAAACTGTGAAATTATTCTGAGCCAAATGTCTGTTTCATGTAAGAATTATGACAGTTGGCTAGAAATGTTATATTTATAACCAGAATGATAGTGAGCAAGAAAAAATGCAGATGGACACATACCTATGTTTCATCAACTACCCAATGTTTACAATGTGGAAGAGTTTATATTGTGGAGACATCACGTGATCTAAGAGACCATATCTATGAACCCAAGAGATTTACATTTAGACAACCATTCAAACTCTCATAATACACAGGAACAAAACTGCCCAGAACTTTGACTTTATTAATGACACTAATTAGAAAAGAACAAATTTTTATGGAGAAAATAATTTGTGAGCCTAATAGCAACAAGATTACCAACTATAAAACCAAATCAAAAATATTAAATTACAATCTTTACTGAATCTATTCTTAAAGAATCTAATGTATAATTTATCTAAAAACAAAAAAAAACAGCATGGACATAAAAACATTCCCAAATCAACATGTGAAAAAACAATAAACATATCTATCTGATTCAAATAATTATATTGAAGTTTTACAAATTCTTGTTTTTGAAACATGAGAACTCTTATGTAGCGAATGGAATCATATTTTTAAATAATTATATTTATGCTCTACTTTTGTATCTAATAATAAATACTAAAGAACTTTTTGATTATTTACCTAATAAAGTTCTTTTTTTATTTTCTCTATTTTTATTTATTTATATATATATATATATATATATATATATATATTTCATATTTCCATAATAAACTTTTAAAAATTTTATATTGAGCTCTCTTTTGGATGTATACCGTCTTTAGAATATATATAATTCTCAAAATGTGTGTGTGTGTGTGTGTGTGTGTGATCGAATGTTGCTTATTCATTTCCACACTTTTCATCTGATTTTGATGAAATTTTTTTTTCTTTGATAGATAATTCTGCTGGTTTTGAGTCCAAATTGTTAGTAACAATGGCTCTCCACTACTTCCTGTCCATTATAATTCTCAGCAACATTTTACTATTTACTATCTGTTCTTGGATATATATCTTTCATAAAAACTTTAATAAAAATAAATAAATTACAATAATATTATTTATTATTTTACAGTTCCCTTTTCAGGGCCACCCTCCATTCAAACTGTTAACCCCACCCCTATTTGCCTCAGTTGCACTCAAATGTTGTTATTAATAATGATTTTCGGGTGAGCTGACTTTAAACTGCTCCATTTGAACGGTAAAAATTCCCAGTAATGAAAGACCCGGTCAAAGATGGGTTATACTGCAAGTGCACATATATATATATATATATATATATATATATATATATAAGCCTTTAATAATGAAAACAGAACCAGTAGATTTGATAAAATAAGAAAGGCTATTAAAGACATTCTGAATCTAATGAAGTATATTGTAATATCTGACTTAAATGAGAGAGGGGAAATGAGCGTACAAACATGTTGAAAAGTGGACCTTTTGTTTTTAATGCTAATATAGACATCATATGTTAGCATAAAGGGAAATAGCTGCCATGGGGTAATCAATATTTTCTTTTCAAGAAGGGAGAACTTGGAGAGAGTGAAGACGAGGAAATGAAACAAGGTTGCTAGTAAACTTGTAAGATAATTACATATAAATAATTTGTCCCGTATCTTCGCCTTTCCTATCACAATACTTGTGTTTCTATAGTTACAGGTACAGCCAAGAGAAAGAGGTGGGAGGGAGACTTGTGGGCCAGATTCTTTCTATTTATTTTTCTTTATTTTCAGTTTGATTTTGATTTTTTTTATTACCACAACAAAGATTATATGACAATCATTGGGACACTGATGGGGACTGTAGTGGATAGGATAATATTTTCAGGTCTTAATACGGACAAGATGAACTACATTGGACAGACTAGGGCTTGGTCGTTGCTAGGAGATTTAGGTAACGATCTTTGTTGCTTAGAGAATGTTTATTATAAACTGTGACGCAAAGTGATTTGATGACTAACATCATGTTTAGGTTTGTAATCTCTTAAATAGAAGGCAATGGATTTCTTCCCAACACTGCTAAAAAAAAAAAAAAAAAAAAAAAAAAAATACAAAATTATAAAAAAAATAAAATTGTTACCAGTTTAACCTTACTTTAGAAAAGTTTTAATTCAAAGTGTGTAATTGTATTTAAAATAAACTATATATATTATATAATATATATATATATATATATATATATATATATATATATATATATATATATATATATCTTAGTAATATATATATCTTATTCACTAAAAAAAAAAAAAAAAAAAATACCATGATGTAAAAATGCTCCAAACTTAATAAAAATGTAGTTTTATCATCAAAAAGTTTTTTTATTATTAAGCGGAAAGGCCAAAGGATTTTTTGATTATTAAAATTATATTTTTTTTTATTCTTTTTAGAACATCTAGAAAAATTAGCAAAATTTTCGTTAAAAAACTTGTTTTTCTTGTGTCAATAGAGGGAGAGGGACAAATATGAGAAAGGAGATTTTAGCACCGTTTTTGCAGTGAAAAACACGTTAATTTGGGAATTCTTGCAAAAAACAAATAATTATCAGATTTTAATGAAAACTTTCAAGACTTAACAAATTTTAGAAAATCTTAGTAAAAATATTTTTTTTAAATCTGTTACCCAACCCCACGTACCCCACACACACTTATTCAATTTTATGAAAGTGAGAAATTAAATTTTGTAGAAAATTAATGTCTGTATTAGTTAAAAGCAGAGCTTCTTAGAGAATTTAAATCACCAATTTCTTTGTAAAACAGGATGTGCAGTTAACAAAAATCTGCTCTCAATCGTAAATTAAAAAATCATGTAAAACTAAGACACTGTTTAATTAGAAAAGCTTTTAATTGCTTTTATAAATAAGATATATTACAAGGACACTATTCTCTTAAGAAAAAAATGATTGTGTGTGTGCGTGCGTGTGTGTGTGTCTGTACGTTTATATATTGGATCGGATTTCCTATATTTTTCAACCGATTTCAACAAAACTTCACAGGACTATGTAAAATTACCATGCGGTGGTTCTGACAGCATCAAAAATTGGAAAAACAATTGATTTTGCACGAAATCAATTTGAAAACACGATTAAGTCGCCAGAATGAAAGGGGGACAACTCATATCAAGTTATACTTATTATAAAAACCCAGGTTTTGTGTGTGTGTGTGTATTTATATATGGGATCGGATTTCCTACATTTTTCAACCTATTTCAACAAAACTTCACTTTTTTTTGGCAAGTAGTGTTTCTTATTGTCTTGCACACTTGAATGCTTTAAAAATTCCATTTACAAGACAATTGTTTATAATAAAATTCTATTCAATCGGTAGACTCATAATGATTGAAAACAATGCTTTTGTTTGAGTTTGGGTTTGACCAATTCGTAAAAAACAAAAAAAAAAAAAAAAAAAAAACTAATTAAGACATGCGTGTCAGTCAACCTTAAACAATAATCTTTGTCAATTATATTTTTCAGTCTTTATGATGGTCGATACTTGATCTATCTCTTACTGTTATATCCCCGGGCAAAGTCGGGTTCTACTGCTAGTAATTTATAAAATTCTAAATCTTTTAAAATTCTGTTTTATTTGTTAAGATTAAGTGACAATTTTATTAAGTAAAAACTATATTTACTGATCATAAATGGAAAAGTGCAATTCATTGACAGCCAAAATTTTAAATAAAATTGACATTTTTACAAGTGTATAAAGATGCTGATTTTTGCAAATACAGATGTCCATACATGACATTAACAAGAAATAAAAGCAATACAATTACAGAGAATATTTTCCTAATTTTTTAATATTACAGGGTAGTTAAAAATTATATATGTATATATAAAAAAAAAAAAAAAAAAAAGATGCTCAGGTTATATTCTTCAAGTAAATTTTACAGATATATCCAGCAGAGAAAAAAATTAGATAAACTGCCATCTGTCATTTAATCTGCCAGCACCTTAATTAAAAAGCTAAAAATGTATTCTGCAATATTTTAAACTAAAAGTTAATATTTGTTTCAAATTAACCAAACTTTAAATCAGTTACTATTCTTTGAATAAAGTTTCTGAAAAGTATATTTTATTTTTGGAAGATTTTTAATATCGAGAGTTACATTGCAATGACAGATGAAAAAGATGTTGCTAAAATCAGCGATGCTTAGCAATTTCAAAACAAAATCTCCTTCAGTTTAAATTAGTTTAGAAATACATCAAAGTATTTTACTTATTGGAAATATTAACTTTAATCTATTAATTAAAACTAAAATAAAAACTTCAAGAATGATTTTTCATTTTTAAAAATTCATTTTAAACCTTAGGTAGCATGAATCAATGGATGTATATATATATATATATATATATATATATATATATATATACACACACACACACACACACTGATAGAAATTTAAAAGGAAAACTGAAAACAGGTGTGCCTACAAGGTATAGACAACAAAAAAGTGCTCAATACAAAATCGAATATGTAGAGCTAAGATATTTAAGAAAAGGCTAAAATACCAATCAACCTCGCAACTAGAGTTTTGACCATAGGGTCTCTTCAGGAAAGTGGAAGGATCTGTGCATGTCTGTCTGTCTGTCTTTTGCTTTTTAAGTAGTTGGCAAAAATCCTATTTGCCTGAGGAGACCTTACAGTTGAAACCCAGGATGGTTGACATTATAGTTTTTTATATATATATATATATATAAAGAAATAGCACAATGCTTTCTAAGTATATCTAGGAAATTAAAAACAAAATGCACATCACACCAAAACTATCTTAGAAAATAAGGAAAAGATCATCAGCCTACAACAACCAATCAAAAACTTGCAAACTTTGCTTGGAGGAAAAAATAGCTATCATTACTTTCCCAGACCAAAATAAATTATTAAATAAAAGATCCGAGCTCATCTCAAAATGCAGACATGAAAACAAATTTTTACTACATTACTTAAAAATCAAAAAAATAAAATAAAATAAATAAACAAAATGACAATAAAATAAGCAAAATAAATTAACCCAAACAAATTACCAAATCACACCTGTTAGAATAAACGAAATAGAATAAAAATAAGAAAAAAAAAAAAAAAAAAAAAAAAAAATAAACAAATTAGAAACCAAATAAAAAAAATTATTAAACAAAAAATAAACAAAAGAATTATGAAAAAAAAGCTATAAAATATAACGAAAAAATACTGAAAAAATCGAAAATATACAGTATAACAAATAAATAATAACAAATAAAATAAATTGACCTAAATTCATCCAAATAAATAAACTAATCCTGATAAACTAACCGTTAGAAAAAACAAAGATAATCAATCCAAATAAATACATGAAGTAATAAACAAATTAAAAACTGTTCCCGCCAAAATAATAGTTAGAATAAACTACAACAATCAACCCCAAAATTGAATAAATAGCTTTAATTATCTTCCCAAACCAAAACAAAACTATTAAATAAGCGATATAAACAAATTTTTACTACATTAATAAAAACACCGATTAAAATAAAAATAATAAATAAATAAGAAAAGAAATAAAAATAAAAAAAAAAAAATAAAAATAAATAAAAACAAGCAAAATAATTTAACCCAAATAAATAAATAAAAAACAACATCCGTAAAATAACTGCCAAAATAGACTATCCACAATGCACCAATGACCCGTATATATAAATACATCTAGATGAAAACAGACTGTTACCTGATTGTATCCAGCATTGAACAGACTGTTCTCTCTTATGTTTATATATATGTTCATATATATATATATATATATATATATATATATATATATATATATATATGTGTGTATGTATAAATAAATAAATTTAAATATTATATATATATATATATATATATTTTTATATTTCATAATATATATATTAAACTAAATTATTTATAATTTTTATTCATATTCTCTTTTGTATTTTATATTAAAACATATCTATTAATAAAAATATAAAAATCGTGAAACCATCTGATAGGTATCAACCAAAATATAAAAAAAAACTGTGAGAATAATACATATGGTCAAGAGAAAGGATAATAGGAACTGTAAACAAAAATCTATGGCGAGTGGCTCTTGGGAAAAGGACCAGGTTGAAATTGAAATTGAAATCTAAAAGGTTAAATCAAGAATGCACTGCTGAAGGCTGATTATCCAAAATGACTGGGAAAAACAAAGAAAATTTTTTGTTTGTCTTGAGGAATTAATGGATAATGGTTTCTTCCTGATTTTTTGTTTAAATGAAAATCAATTTAGATTTCATAGAAATAATGACGTTAATTTCCCTGAGAATGCTTGCAGAATTTGACATAACGATGAATGTAATTCTTTTCTATAGTAAAATCAAAAATTTTACCAAAGACAATATATTTTTCCTGTTTTTTCACTAAATCTATAATTACACATCAAGTGGTGTCCAAATTTAAAGATACATTAAGAAAAATCAATTACTTATACAGAAAGGATACAAAAATCAAAGAAAGGCCCATATTTGAATAAAAGAAGGATCATGTGGAAATTGTTATTTTCGAAAAAACTCCAATGAGCAAGTTGACAAATCCTCAAAGATGAAGAAGAGATCTATCTACCTATCAAACTACAAAAGGATGCTTAGAATACCATGGGCCAAATATGTGAAGAATGATGAAGTTTTAGAGAAAAAAGGGGAAAAAGCTGCCTTAAAGACAAAAGATAAGATTTGTTGATTTGAAGAAAACCAAATCTGCAAAACACAAAATTAGGAAAGAAATGGAAAATTTTTTACAAAGCTGCTTTATGGAATTGTGTCTATCTGTTTTGTCATCTCATGTCCAGTTTAATCTTAAATAGAAATTATCAACTGATGGACATTATTGAAGATTGTCAGATATCAACAACTTTGTTGAAAACTTTTCACAAGACAGAGGAGACATTCATTCATAGACTGGGACAGAGAGAGAGAGAGAGAGAGACACACATCTACAACAGAGTTGTCATTTTGTAATGAAAGCAGGAGAGACTTTGCAATCACAGATACAACTATAGTAATGAGAAACAATCCTGGTGTCAGATGACACCAAAAACAAACAGACTGACAGAGACAGACACAGAGAAAGAAAGAGAAATTGAAAGACACAGAATAGGTCTCCATATAAAGAAAAAAATAAATAAATAAATAAAAATAAAATAATAAAATAAAAATCCTTAATAGTTTTAGGGGATAATTTAGAAATAATTCATTTGACGTCATGCTAGACCAAATAACTTGTCTAATAAAAAAAAAAAATACTGAATTTTGTTTTTATTATTTCAAAGGATGTGGATGTTCCTGTTTCTAATATCAACCCAGGATAAAAATCAATACCAGACGTTTATAAAAATTAGCAGTTTGTTTACAAATGTCAATTTTGTTGCCTCAACTGTGCGCTTATGTCACTGATACCTATATAAGAAAACAGACATCTTTATTTGTTTTGTTTTTTTAATTTCTTTTAAATAAAGAACAGACTGTATATTTTGATATGCTTTCATCATTGGGGAAAAAACAAAATTTTTGACAATGTATATATTTATTCCAAAATAATTCATCCCCCTTAAACTCAAATTCTGATTAGGCAAACTGGGTTAAATAAAGAACTTAACATTCTTTTTCATTTCAAGTTTTTTCCATTATGAGTCCTTTTTTAAAGCTGATCATTTTGTGTTGGCATTTTAGTTTAGTTCTTTTTTTAATTCTTTCACAAAAATAGTTTGGGTTTAGTATACAAACAGCTGTATAAAATTTTTAAATGTGAGATAAAGTTAAAGAAATGTAAAAACATAACTCATGAGTTATGTTTCCATTGAGAAGGAAGGGCAAAATCACTTAAGTAATTTTAGGTATTGCTGATTTATCATTGTACGATTTTTGAATCAAGTCTTTAAAATGATAACATTACAAAGGCAAATATATATTTCCTTTAATCATGTGATCTACTTATTCCCTGGGATCACCTGTGTTTGCTTGTGGCGATCTAAAATTCAAAACTACAGTGTCAGCAGTGAATTTTTTAGCCATAATTTTTCTTCCTTGTGTATAATGAAACAAGCACAAGAAAATTTATGTACAAAACGGATAAAAATAGAAAACGAAAAAAACAGGAAATTTTACAGTTTAAATTGTTAAAGTGCAAAATGTTCCATTCATTTAAAATAAAAATGAAATAATGTTCTCACTTTTCCTTTTGTCTCCAAAAAAGGGTAATAATTTTTAGTCCCAGAAGAATCACTGGATGAAAATGACTAAAATTTTCTCCAACTGCATTCATGTTACTTTTAGGATTCAAGATTCATTAGAAAATGGCATTTTTTTTTATTTTTTTGCAAGATAAAGAAGCAGTGTCCTGTCTCTGATGTAGTCATTTAAATTATCAAGAAGATTTTTATCAAAATTTGATAATTTCAACAAAGAATTCACTATTCCATTTTCAAAGATATACTTTCAAGCTATTAGGCTGTTTGTATCCATGCAATATCAGAACTTAAAACACTATTCAATTATTTGGACTTTTTTATGGTTTCAAAACTTTTCTTTTGTCAGTCAAAATTCTTGCTTCAGTGGTCAGCAATGTAACTCTTCTCTAGGTAGTTCATTCTTAAAACTAGACTGAAGCTTTTCACATGTTGGAATTTTAATGGACTAAGTGTTCAGTGAAAAATATCTGTCAATTATATCCAATACATATGCAGCCACACAATTCCTTTGGGTTCTGCCATGAGTGTCTTTAAAGGATTCTCACATCCACTTCAAGTTTCTTATTTCCTTGAATAGCAGTTTTTGAAATCTGGTATATATTCAACTAATGTTTCACACACTAATTTTTACCAGTTGCATTTGGTTGTAAATTTTTTGCTTTTATCATTAGTCATAATTTGATGAAAAAGCTTTAACCAAAAAAATGAAATTATTATCATTTAGGTTAAATATGAAAAAGATGTTGCTTCTAGTCTGGGTTTGATCTGTACATTTAATATTGACTGAATTTCTGTAAGACAGATACTTAGGAATTTTATATTTGTTTTTCAAATTTTTCATGAACTCTGTTCATAAAAAACTTATTTTAAAATTTTGGATTGTAAAAAAATGGAAAATAATGTTTAAAACCATATGCTTTTTGGGAATGGACATTTGTTGTTTTTTTTCTTAAGAATGTTGGAACAGCCAAAATTCCAGAGAAAAATTTCTTGCATTCCATATAAAACTTGCTGCATTTTCATTATTAAATTGATGTGCATAACAGTGAATGAAATGTCCCTGACACTATAAACCGTTTTAATTTGCTTGAATTCATTTTTTTTGCTACAGAGGATGAAAAATTGGTTTTAGCAAATGTCTAACAAAATAATTAAAAAGAAAATTGTTATCCAAAAGAGAATTAGTGATATGTCATTTGCAAAACATTTTCTGGAATAAAGAACTCCCAAAAAGACCATCACTTCTTCATTCAACACGTACCATAGAATGACTAATTTGGGTGCATTCCAAAATATGTGTTGTGTCATCATCCATGACAGCTACAAATGAAACTTCCCTAATTTCTGTCCTTATCACCTCAGGGTAGATTTGTAACAGACAGTCAAATATCTCATTCTGAATGGTCTTAGTAACATGGTCGTTTGAAAACAAAACTAATCATACTTATTATAAAATCCAGGTTGTGTGTGTGTGTCTGTACGTTTATATATTGGATTGGATTTCCTACATTTTTCAACTGATTTCAACAAAACTTCACAGGACTACGTAAAATTACCTTGCAGTGGTTCTGACAGCATCAAAATTGAAAAAACAATTGTTTTTGCACAAAAATCAATTTGAAAACATGATTAAACAGGCATTCTGTAGCCAGAATAAAGGGGGACAACTCATATCGAAGTTATACTTATTATAAAAACCAGGTTGTTGTGTGTGTGTGTGTGTTTGTTCATTTATATATGGGATCGGATTTCCTACATTTTTCAACCAATTTCAACAAAACTTCACTTTTTTTTTTTTTTGGCAGGTAGTGTTTCTTATTGTCTTGCACACTTTTTTTTTATTTTTTTACATTCAGAATGCTTTAAAATTCCATTTACAAGGCAATTGTTTATAATAAAATTCTATTCAATCGGTAGACTCATAATGATTGAAAACAATGTTTTTGTTTTAGTTTGGGTTTGACCAATTCAAAAAAAAAAAAAAAAAAAAAAAAAAAATTAAGACATGCGTGTCCGTCAACCTTAAACAATAATCTTTGTCAATTTTATTTTTCAGTCTTTATGATGGTCGATACTTGATCTATCTCTTATTGTTACATCCCCGGGCAACGCTAGGCTCTACTGCTAATGGTTTCTAAGTAATTCTTCAAATCTGGATTTAATTTAAATGCAAAATTTATTAATCCTCTAGATATCCCTGGATTTACTAAATCATCTTTTTCATCATTTCCATGTAAGGAAAGTTTCAAAGTTTCTACAAAATAAAATAAAGTCTATTATTTTGGGTAAAATATCACCGTTTTTTTTAACCTTCATGTTATACTCATTGATTGAAAGTCTGTATGCCTCACTAAATTTCTCTTTAATATTTACATTTCCTAAAAGTAACAATGAAACCACATTTTCAATATGCTTCTTTGACTTCATGTTTTTCAGTTCCTTTTTTTTTTTTCATTCTATTTATATTTCAAAACCATCTTTTGTCCACATTACGTCACATCCGAACAACAAACACATTTTATGGCCAGAGAGCCAATTTTTTCTGTTGGTACCATTTAGAAATAAAGCTATAAACATAGATCTTGTTCTTGCTTATTCCTGGCTGAAATATTTGAATATTAGACGTTGAATGGCCTCTTAACTGTAACTTTCTCATGGAGTGACAACTGTGAAAACGTAAGCTGCTGAAGTTCAGTTACTATCACAGAACTTATTTCTTGGGGCTTCAAGGAGGTCATGGTTAAATTGTTAAGATTTTCCATACAATAAAACAACTGAAAAACAAAAAAACAAAATAAAACACAGTGAATTAAATACAATAGCTAGAAGCATGATCTAAGGTTTATCACATTCAAGAATATGATACACGGTTTTTAAGTACAACACACGAGGAGTCAAGAATAAACACTAACTTAGTTAGTCAGTTATGTGCCATGCATGATACATGCTTAGGCAATCATGTAACTTTTGATACACGACTGACGAGGCAGATTTTTTTCTCTCCACAGTAGGTTGCCATTTCTTTCTGCAACCAGTTGCTATCCAAGGCTATAGAACCCAGTCTGTCCTATTTACCCATAGCTATGGAGAGACAAAGAGGATTCAGACCTTTCCCAAGGGTATTAGCACATGTGAATGTAATGGATTCAACTGGAATGCAAACTCAGCTCTCCGATTCCTCAATCTGAGCCACTATCCATTACTCCACCGTATCTCCTACACTAACTCACTCTTTGATAACAGGGTCGGAACTGCCTGAGCAAGAGTGCTCCCACTAACCAGCGTCTAGCTTTTCCTCAGATATGTGTATGCGTACAACAGCCAAACACCACATTACTGGAATTGTGAAACAGTTCCATACAGGATTTTTGTAATTTTTCATGAACGAGAGGATAGTTACAGACATTAAGCTTAAGGATTATATAATGTGCAAATGCAAAGAAAGAATAAAAGAAAAGAAAAATAAACTCATTCATTATATCAAATATTATAAATAACATCAAATAAAAATAGGAGGTGCTGCAGTTCCACAGTGCCTACACATAAGCCACCACTGTCCCTGACACATAAAAATCTTAAAGGACGCAGTAACTTTCCCATCTGTGTATCCCTGGGACACAACTAGTGTTTCCCGTGAAAAGCAATACATTGAACAAAGAAGCAAAGCTATCATGACAGTGATGACATAGTAAAAAGAATTTGTTGATTGGTCGATACTAAGTAAACAATGATATCAAATTTCATCTAATATGTAACCGAATGCAAATCATTTGCCAAATAAATTACATATTGATGGTAATAAAGACATACATATTTTTTTAAAACATTTTCTATTTTTGTTGTTAACGAACTTTTTAAAATTGCATGTGCAAAAAGTTTTAAGAAACGGAGACATTTGTATCTAACTGTCACCTCACTGTTCAAATAATACTTAGTAGGGCTCAAAATATGTTTTCAGACAAAAGAAATTTTCATGTATGGATTCGTACAGACTGTAGGGAGGCAGACATTTTTTGTAATTTTAAATAGGTACTTCCAAAGATTCACAATACCTAAGGTTTAAAATGAATTTTTTAAAATGAAAATCTTGAAGCTATAATTTTAGTTTTAACTTCAAGCTAATAGATTAAATTTGATATTTCCAATCAGTAAAATATTTTGCTATATTTCAAAACTAATTTAAACTGTCTGGAAGGAGTTTTCATTTTGAAGTCAATAACATTTGCTGATTTTAGCAACATAATTCTCTTTATTAAAAAAATCTGTAAAAAATAAAATACTCTTCTGAAACTTTATTTGAAAATATGAACGGATTTAAAGTTTAATTCATCTGATTTGAAATAAATATTACTTATTCTAGGTGTTGAATGACAGATGGAAGTTTAATATTTTTTCTAAGGAGGACATGTTTGTAAAATTGAAGAATATAATGTAAGTGCATTTTTACATAATTTTTATCTACGCAGAAAATGACCCACAATCTGCTGTTAATTTAGGCAAAAAATGACATGTTAATTTTAACGCCTCAAAAACAAAACTTCTACTTACATTATTCGGACTTAAAACTTAAGGAATCAGCACATATGCTAGGCCACAAAAATCTCCTGAGCCAACCAAGCATAGATATGAATACAAACTGGGAACTAGTAATCAGGAGTGCTAGAGAAAAGCAATAAATAACAATAAAAAATTGCAATATAAGCTCTGGTAAAAAATGCAATAATAATAACAGAAAAAATAGCAATATTAGTACTGGTAAAAAAATGATTGCTGAGACATTAGGTTTACAAGTCCCAAAATTCATACACAAATGTCCTCAAGGCGTTGGTTAGATCCAGTGACTAGACCCAAAGAGTTGCGAGTTCAATAGCAGGCCACAGCAGTGGTGAACCAAATTTGGAGAGTTCAGTTAAACTGTGACATCCGAAAGAGGCATGGCACGTGGAACTAGAACAATCTAAAAGGGTTTGGTTTGAAATCCAAATCACCTGAAGAAACTCAGTTCGAAACTATATATAGATAAATGTAAATAATCATAACACCTCATCTCAGAGATATAGACTATTAAACATCTGAGCTTCCATTGGCAACCAAGAGTTGGTTTATTACAATCTCTTTATTTTACTTATTTGTAAGAAGAACCAGTGAACCAAGACAATAGCTTGGTTAATTATGTTTCTCTTTTTCTTATTCTTTCACATCTCAATAACACCTTGTGCCTCAGAATTTTATTGCTCATTCAGACAGTCATCAGAAATTTATTTTACTTCAGTGCATGAGAAAGGGAATAAGTTTATACATGATAAATATATTACAGGAACTCATATATTTAGAGATTCTTGATTCACAATCCAAAAGAACTGGCAAAGCATTATTTGTTTTTGTCCGTGCAATCATGTGACATTTGAGTTCAAAACTATGTTTCCTTGTCATTTATTTCTTTCATTTTCACTTTCAACCAGCAATAACACCTTATTGCCTCAGTGGTTTTTTCTATTGCCTTGCCTGGGGTTCAAAATTTCCCAAATGATTCTCCATTATCAGAGTTCATTCAATATTAGTCTGGGATTGAAATTTGAAATGTTTTGGGGTTTATCAGTTGTACCAACTCACCAGACTATCAGTAATTTGTCCAACACACACTTTGGCAGAGAAAGGGATATTTTTTATCCCATAAATATAGCACATCTTAAGACTATATTTTTATATATATATATATATATATATATATATATATATATATTATAAATTAATTGATTTAAAATATGGTTATTTTTGCAGCCAGAGAACTCAATTCTGAAATAAATAAAAGAGCTAACACTGTTATATTTTTGTGAACCGGGTTTTAAGGACACGCTTTCACGTTTCCATGGTTAAGGGGGTGTCTAGATTTTCCTTATTCAGTATCATTGTTTACAACCTTTCTCTTAAACAACGTCGGTTGAATGGATGTCGTCTGAATTTAAAAAAAAAAAAAAAAAAATTGTTAACGGTAAAAAATTTCAACGTCATCTTTTTTAAAATTAAAGTTTTTTTACCTTTTTTTTAACTACGATTTGAAATATTTTCCTTTTTTAATTTTTATTTTACTATATTCTTTTAAGAACAGTTAAATGTATTAGAATCCATTATATTATAGGATTATTTTAACATTAAGTTTAAGTATGTATATGAGGTTACATTTTTTTTTTTTTTTTTTTTTTTTGTTCACTATGACAAAATGGTTATCTTCACTGATTCAAAACTTTTGTTTTTATAAAAACCTATTATTATAATATTTCACATGTAAGTACTGAGGACATATTCAAAAGCTTTGTTATGGTATTCATATTAATTTTATTTTACTATAGGTGTTATTTTTTTGGATTCTTTTTAATGCGTGTAGTATTATTTAAAAGAAATTTAGGTTAGAATTCATTCAATTTAACTACAATTTTAATTACAAATTCAAAATTACAACTTTAAAATTTTAAAATATTTTCATTGTTTAGTTTTAATAGACTATATTATAACAGAAGGAAAATTACTCATATTAAGTAAGATTATTTTTCCATATCAAAGCTGTAAATTTTTTTTTTTTTAAATTTAAATATTATTTAAATAATATTAATGGCACTTACTACAAAACTAGCTAAGTCATTTCTCAGATTTAGTAAACTTTATTTATTTATTAATTAATTAATTTATTTATTTCAAATATATGTAATTAATAAAGTTTCATATGTATGTATAAATAACATTTAGAATTCATTTTATTTTACTACAATTTTAATTTCAATTTTAAAATTTTAAAATTATAACTTTCTTTTAAAATATTTTCATTGTTAGTTTTAATTTAGACTATATTACTTTATAACAGCACAAATTTATGTAAATTTGAATTTATATTATTTAAAGTAATATTAATGGCCCAACTACAAAACTATTTTTCTTAGTTCAAATAAAGTATATATTCAAGTTTTATGTATATGAGAAAACATTTTTTTTTTTTTTTTTTTTTTGATATATATATATAAACCTAGTGATATAATGTTTCTCATGTAAAGTAAATGGGTCAAAAAGCTTACATCTTATGGCATTTCATATTAATTTTATTTTTACTATATTTGCTTTTTGGGATTCTTTTTAGTGCGTGTAGTATTATTTAAAAAAACTTAGGTTAGAATTCATTCAATTTAACTTTAATTTTAGTTTTTTTAAATTACAAACTTTTTTTGAAATATTTTCATTGTTAGTTATATTAGACTATATTACTTTATAACAGAAGGAATATTATTAAACCTAAATTATTTTTCAATAAAGTATATGTAAATCCAATTTTTAAACCTTTATTTTTATTATTTTAGGGAACTTACTTTAGCCAAGTCATTTCTCGGATTTAGTAAACTTTATTTATTACAATTTATTTATTTATTTTAAATATATGTAACCTAAGTAGTAAAGTTTCAACTTAGAATTCATTTTATTTAACTACAATTTTAATTACAATTTTAAAATTACCATGGTTAGTTTTAATTGACTATATTACTTTATAACAGAAGGATAATTACTCATAGTAAGTATAATTATTTTCAGTATTTTATATTTAAATATTTAAGTAATATAAATGGCACAGACTACAAAACTATCTTTCTCAGATTTAGTAAACTTTATGTATTAATTAATTAAATTATTTATTTTAAATATATGTAAATCAAGGTTTCATAATTTGTCCAACACACACATTTTTTTCAGGAGGTTTTTTATTTCATTCAGTGTTTGTAATTTATTATAGGTATCTTTTACTAAATAAATATATATATATATTTTAAATAACAGAAAACATTTTTCCTGCCATTCCAATAGACTTTTTTTTTTTTTTATATATTATTTAAGGAACAATGACGGCATATAATAGCATTTCATTCAGTAAATTTTATTTTTGATAATATATAGTTTCACTTTATCCCATAAATATAATGATCTACAAATTCTTAATTAACTTCCATTTTATTTTTTTTATTTGATTCTTTTATATATATATTTTTATATTTATTTATTCTAAATATATAATATATATATATATATTTTTATATATTTTCATAAGAGATATTGCATTGGTATACCAATGATTCAGTGCAACATTTATTTTGTATTTTGAGGTTTCGACAATTACATAGTTTTTTGTTTATTTACATAGTTTTTATCTTAATTTTATTGTCTATTTTTTTTTGTTTTGGTATTAAAGATAAATTATGATGATTTTTCAGTTCTTTGTTTTAACTTAATTTTAGTGTGTTTTTATTGAAAATAGTACTTTTTATTTTTACATTAGAAATTTATGTCCTTCTGTTCTTTACCATTTGGTTATATGGGGGAATAATGGTTATCTGTTTTTTTCTATAGCGGGCATTTTTTATATATACATTCATTTAATGAGTTTTATTAATTATATATTGGCATGAATTGACACCCGTTTGTTTACATGAAGAGAAATAGAAATTCATTTTGAGATTAGTTCCTATGGTGTTGTACAACAGAAATTCAAATCCATTGTATTGTATGTTGTGACTTATTTGAAATGGTTTGTTGTCTGTTATATTTAACAATGTCCCAGCTTGAGGCAATCAGATATCTAACCACACTGATGAGCTGTGATACAGTGAAGCTGTCTGTGAATGACT
Source organism: Acanthosepion pharaonis (assembly GCA_903632075.3). Classification (NCBI taxonomy): domain Eukaryota; kingdom Metazoa; phylum Mollusca; class Cephalopoda; order Sepiida; family Sepiidae; genus Acanthosepion; species Acanthosepion pharaonis. Next base: position 352,941 of record CAHIKZ030001566.1, on the reverse strand, counting down.
CTCGCTCATATATCTCACAAGACCATCTCCACAAAAAATTTTCCTTTCTTTTTATATCACTTTCAGATTCCAATCATGTGCAAATGTTGCATCTGAAAGGAAGATCCCTCAACCCAACAGGCACAGTATCAATGTTAACATTGACATTGACACTAACACATACACACAAGCAGCATTTTTGATACAAGGTCAAGTTGTGCTCTCAAATTCTCATATCTCTTATCTTAGTGCCTGCATGGAAACTTACAGTGGCTCTCAGTTGCTCTACTTTGATGCTTATAATAATAAGCTAGTATATTGGGATAATGAGAAGAAGCTAACCGACCAGACCAAAGAATTCACAAGGATTGGCTGTTGGGTGGGGGTGCTTAGGTAGAAGCCACTCAACAAGACTGGATTCATCATTTTCGTGAACAAATGTTAACTTTTGTTTAAAATGTCATCAGCCTCAGTATTTGGAGCTGGATGTAAAAAGTTGTATAAAAACTTTTTCCAGTGTTCCTGCCCAGATATTTCATTATAAAACCTAAAAGAAACTCTCTCTGTCTCTCTAAATACACACACACACAGACATAAACTGGGTACCTCCAGTTTTCAAAAAAAAAAAAAAAAGCTCCAAACTTGATAAGAACAGTTTTATTGTCGAAATGTTTATTTTTATAAAGAATTATCCAAAGTATTTTATTCTTATTTTATTAATTTTTTTAATCCTTTCTAGCACATTTGAAATTTTGGTTGAAAATCTTGTTTTTTCTTTAGTAGGCCAAAGATTACAATAGAAAATTTACTGTCTTTTTTTGTGGTAAAAACACGTTTTGGATATTCTTGTAAAACTCAAATAATTGTCTGATTTTAATTAAATTTTTAAGACTTATTCACAAATGAATGAAATTATTTTTAAATTTTTTTTTAGAAAATCTTGGTAAAAGCATTTTTGTTTGTTATCCACATCTGTTACCGCCACTGAATTTTATGAAAAAGTGTGTGCATATGTATAGAATAGAAAGGAGAAATAACCAGGACATTGTGTGTGTGTGTGTGTGTGTGTGTGTATATCACACACAGTGTCATGTGTTATAGTCCTACACAGCCAATCCCCTAACCCTAACCAAGTCTTTCTTTCTCTGTCAACTTGTTGAAGTTAGTAGTTGAATGAACAATAAGGCAGAGAAATGACTGACCCTAGAAACAGATTCAGGTGAGATCTAAAAATAACATCTCACACACAAGCGGAATCACTTGATCTAATATGGAAAGTTGAGCAGGAAAAATATCTGAAAAGTTAGTTGAACTGCGGAGCTCAAGTGATCAACACCCTTCCTTTTGTTATCGTCAACCAAAAGGGATTGCATAATGAAGCCTAGTTCTAATTCACACATACTATGGCCGCACAGGGATGTATATTTGATAGTCCGAGACTAAATGCAATGGTGAATTATTAAATTGAAGAAAGCAATGATCAACATGCCGCAATGTCAAATCTTTCTAACAGATGTGAAAAGGAAACTATAATCATTTGGGGTCAAAACTTGCAACAGTAAAGAAAGAGAAACAGAAGTTAAGATTTTTGCACATGTGCAAATGGACACAAAGAACAGATATGAGAGAGAAGAATATTGTTCTACTGTATAATTAAATATTGTTAAATCTTATTCTGGTGTTTGTCATTTGTCACTATTGGTTGTTTCTTCTTCTCCGGTTTATTTGACCCTGCGAGAGAACCCATCACTAATGGAGTGGAAACCTTGGCCATATCTTTGGCAACAAGTCATTTTTTTTTTTTTTACCATTTTATTTTTATATTTTGTGTTACAACAATTGGTTTGTAACACGTACTAGACAATTTTTCTCACCAGAATCTATCTTACATATTTATAAGTCTACCATTTGACCTTGATTTGAATATTGCTGCCACATCTGGTTTGGTGCTTCTATATATTTAGATATCCCAAAAAAAGAATCTGCAATATTATTGGGCCTGACCTAGCATCCGGGCTTCAGTAACTTTCCAACCACCATAACATAGGTTCCTTATATCTTTTCTATAAATAATTTCATGATAATTCTTCTGATGAACTTTCCACAATGGTAGCCAGATTTTATGAATTTAAGTGCAGTAGTAACTTGGTGGCAAGGTCTCTTCATTTAACAGTCAAACAAAATGGTAGACATAACTGTAAGTTTGATGTTAACAGTTTCTTTTCTCACACTACTCATTTGTGAATCTCTTTGGGCTTCTTGCTTCCCAGTCAACATTGATCTTCAAAAATTTAAATGCAATGTCAGTTATCTTCGGTCTTCTTTTATTGTCCTCTCTCCTTAATAGTAGTTTTTCTCATATTTTTCTAATACTCAGCAACCTCTTGCGTCCTAGTGGCTTTATTGCCTTTGATCTTTAAAAACTGAAATGCAATATCAATCGTTATCTTCTGTCTGCTTTATTACTCTTCTAGTGTTATCGATCCTTAATGTTTCTCTTTTTTATTCTTTGTGCTTTAGTGGCTTTATTGCCTTGCATGCGATGGTATGATTAAAAAGCTGTATCAAGTAAATGTTTTTAGCAACACAATAAATAAAATATTACCTCATAATCAGACGTTTTAGCAGAAATACATGTGACCGAACATCTTCACACTAAAACATGAAAAGTAGCTAATTTGTAACAAGTTGCCCTTCCCAAGTAAATGCAGCTTGAAGTATCAATAACATTACTGGATGTATATATGTAGTTTGCTTTTGAGAAGCAGCACCCTGGTGACCGTTAAGAGAAAAGAAAAAAAATCAGAGAATTATTTAATTGCCCAAAACATTTCGTGTCATAGCAACTGCATCAACAAATCAAGAAAAAAAAAAAAAAGAACAATTTAGCATTCTGTTCATTCTACACAGACATATCAAGCTTTATAATAACTGATTTATAGACAGTAAAAGATTTGAGGTTCCATCTGAGAGTGCCACATTCAAATATATAACACAATATGAACTGTTATTTGTCCTAACAGATGTTCTCATTTTTACGTGGTGACAATGATATCAGTTCAAATTAAACAATTATGCATGGCAATAAAATCCTTATAAAGAGGGTAAAACTTTTGTGAACCTTGTAAAACAAATATAAAGTCTGTTTTCTTTTACATTATTTACCAATACAGGACCATAAATACTAACACAGAAATGCAAAAATAATTGACAAGAAATTACACAAGGCTTTTAACATAAAAAAAAAAAAAATAATGTCACAAGGTTAATATTCAGGTTTAATTTTATAAAACTTCTTCCCTTTAAGACAAATACTTTCCATCCTCCCCTGTCCCAACTTGTACCTTTTGTCTGACTGAAACATTGAAATTGATAAATTCTGTATTTAGTTTTTCAACTTGTTTGGTTTTTTTTTTTGGTTTTTTTTACAGTTAAATTTCTATTTCTGACACAAACTCAGTTTACTCTGGGGTTGATAAAACAGACAACTGATATCTTCATCTGCCAAAATAGTCTATTCCCTATATGAAGTGATTTTGGGATTTTATTGTTTATTAATTATTTGCTCTGTAATAATAAATACATTGAGCTCTCTTTGTGGATCAGTTTTAATATTTTAAAATTATTAGGATCCACTTGGATTATATACCAATGGATTTGTTACCTTTTCTATATATATATTTTAAGAAATTTTTATGTTTATACATTCTTTTTATAGATACAAATATTTAAGTAAATGCTCTGTTTATAATAAACAGCATTAATAACATTTACCGGCCTGAATGTCCAAGAAATTTTCATAGAAAATATTCGTCCTGACAGGAATCGAACCTGTATCCTATATGAAACCATCATATAGCCTGATGTGCCTTAACCAATTGAGCCACAGAAGACCATTCAGTTAGCAAGGTCGATTTTACTGCTTTTAAACTACAATCTTCCATGAATCTCTTAAACAAAATGTAAAAGCAGAACTTCTTGTCAATTTTTTATATATAAAAAACTGATCAGAAGTTCTTTCAAAAGATCAAACGAAAACTAAAATAAAACCCATTTTTGCATATTTTAATATTTGAAACTTAAACTCATTTTTAATATTTACACTATTGCCTTTATCTTCACTGCATTTTGGCTATTGTGTTCTTCGTCAGGTGTATATTAATTGGAGTAACCTAAAGGGAATTCTAAACAATCCTTTATGGGGACAGACTTCTCATTCCACAGCTCATATCTAGGGATATAGTCTAATGCTTATTTTTATTTAATACTGTACAAAAACTCCCTAGTGGCCTAGAGGTAAAAGCATTGGTTTGTGAATTTGGTGACAGTGGTTATATGGTTATGAGTTCAATCCCTGGTGGGTACTTGCATTCAGTGGAAACAGGCAAGAAATAATTGAACAGTACTACAGTAAAAAAAAAAAATATCTCTAGACAAGTGAATTGAAAACATTCTACCCCTGTAGATTAAATAAAGGGCTCAGTTCAGAATTCCCTATAGGTTACCCAGATTGATATATACCTGATGAAAGCCAGAAGGTACAATGGCTGAAACATTGTGCTAACAATAAAGACGAGGACAACAGTCCAAATTTAAATAGTGTAAACAATGATACCTCCTCATCCAAGAAATTTAAAAAAAATAATTTTTAATATTTGTCTTTTAATTCAATTTTTCAAAATAAAACCTTTTTAATCAGTGTTATTTATTCTATAAAAACAGAACAAACCCTCAAGTTCATATAAAACAAGAAAATTAAGAACTAAGCTAAATGATACATACACACACACACACATATATATATATATATAATAATAAAAAGAAGAGAGAAACCATAAGATATTTTTTTAAAAATCCACATTACAACCAAAAACCTTTGCAGTTTCTCTCGTCTTTTTATTATACACACTTTTCTCTCATTGGAAATTCTATGACCTCTTCCTTTTATACATTTGATATAAACAAACTAATTGATGTTATATTCAGCAATTTGACTCCAGGGATTTTGTAGATGAACCTTTTTGTAATCATTTGGTTCACTTGTAAAGAGGTTTCAGCAGTTTTATATATGACGCTACTGAGTGGAGCCTGTGATTGTTAGTTGATCTTAGAAGATCTCTGCAATTTCCGGTACATATCATTCAGACAGATGCACACCCCGACATTGTAGCATGGTCTGATTCAAAGAAGTGTGTCCTCCTAGTAGAATTAATGCTTCCGTTGAAAGAGAATGGAGTAGGGGGGGTTATAAAACACAAAAAAAAAAAAAAAAAACTGATACGGATCGCTGCATTCTGACTGCATGGAAAAGGGGTGGACATGTCATGTACTACTGTTTGATCTTGGGTACTATGGATTCCTTGAACGGTCAATGGTTTCCTTCCTTTTGAAGATGAGCATCACTATCCGGTGCCTGAAGCATGCTTCAGGTCATTTCCAGACTACAGTTCAGCAAGTATAGAGTTGGATCTGGTCCAGATCAAAAATAATCAAAGTTAATTAAAACCAAGCCTGCAACATAATGCTGCTTTCCAACATGAAATAAATGTTTATTTTCCATTCTACATCATTGATAACAGTTGCTATGAGTGCACTGTGTATTGGTTAACGATCAAAAGCAAATGCTTTTAACACAGCATTGAAAATCTGACTTGCAGTTTCTTAATAGAAAAAAAAAATATTGAACAGACTGACATGTCTAGAAAACAACACCCTGACCAATGGCAAAAGCTGATAGTAGCAACAGAAATGGCAGTACCATCTTAATCACTGAAACTTTCCTCCCCAAGTTGGTGGTTGATGAGGGCAGGGAATCACATATGCTTTCACACATATATATATATATAAAAATATATATATATTACATGAAACCGCATTTCCAAGCATGATTGTCAGGACAGCTAGCAATCCTTCTTGCAAATGGATGCTTAGTTGTTCAATAACCATAGATTCCACCTGTGATTTTTACTGCAACTATGCTGGGCAGACATTAGTTACAGTTTACATTAGGTACAGATTACCGCATTATCTGGCATGATCAACAGTTTGAAAGGGCCACTGTGCTTAAACCCTCAGTCACGATGACTTGTGATTTCATGTTAACACATCCACAGACAAAGAATTCCATCAATGCAATTTCACTCGCATGGCTTGGATCAGCCTGTGGTGCAGTTTTCAGGCATTTTCAAAATGTAGCATACACTGGAATTACCTCCTCAGACTGATATCATCCATAAGTCACCTTCCTGACATGGTGAGATTTGAACCAGGGTCCCATGATCAGAAAGCGAACATTCTAACCATTCAGTAACACACACATATATTGAATATATGCATATACATACATACAAACTATTCTCTTTACACTTTTTTGGTGTTAACTCCTTTAGGATTGAAATTCTCAAATGTTGATTGTTTAAACAGAAATTCAGCCCTTTTAGGTAATAAAAAGATTTCTCCGAAAATGAATGCAAATTTTGTTGCCCTTTCCTTAACTTTTTCATTCAGTCAAATGTGCAATCTTCAGTAAAACAGATTGAAAAAATAGATTCCATTTTTAAATGATTAACAAACTAATCTTTCCAGTTAATTAAAATTTTTTATATGTCTTAAATAAAAAAATTTAACTAAGTCTGAAAATAAATATGCAAAAAAAAAAAAAAAAAAAAAAAGTTTCTTTGTTGTATCATCTCATGATTTTATTTCCTGTTTATGTTTTCACTTCAGTACCTTCCACTTGATAACAGGTATGCTTTTAAATGCCACAGACCATAAAGCACAAAAAGTAAATTATTCATATTAAGAGAATGATAAAAAAAAAATCAGATGGTGAATCTAGCCTTCAGTCATTAATTTCAATAATTTAGAAATCTGATTAGGTAAATATACAAGACAATCTGGAAAACTAGACTAGAACACATGACCCAGTGGATAAAAGCATTGGTTGGATCCAGTGACTTGACGCAAAGAGTTGTGAGTTCAATACCTTGGAGTTGATAACTGAGACATCTGGAAGAGGCATGACCTGTGGAACTATAAGAATTTACGCTGTTGGACAAAATAAAAGGTTCAGTTTGAAATACCAATGACCTGAAGAAAGTCGGAGCATACAATGGTTGAAACGTGAATATTACAACAATCTGAACCATATAAATAGTGTAAATAATCACAATACCTCATCTCAGAAATATATATATATATATATATATATATATATATATATATATATATATATATAGGAGGCACGGTGGAGTAATGGATAGCGGCCTGGATTGAGGAACCGCAGGAAAGGTATGAATCCTTCTCGTCTCCCTCCAGCTATGGGTAAAATAGCAGGACAGACTGAGTTCTATAGCCTTGGATGGCAACTGGTCTAGGAGAAGGACAACTCTGAATTCAAAACCTGCGGAGGGTTGTTTGGGAACCTTGTGGCACTTAGTGCACCAGGTCTCTGTATTCATCCCTTCAAAAAGTGTGGATGGTCCTGCACGAAGCCTTCACCACTATAATCAAATCTCATGTGCCATTGTCGGTTTCCTGGAAACTGATCTGCTTGACCCTCATGCGTCAAATTCGACGGGAGAGTCAACTATATATTTCAAATGTAACCCAAATATCAAAACTGTTTAGAATATTTACCTAAAGTCTATAGGGTAAATATATAAGACAATTTAGAAAACTCCAATAAAAACCTACTAAGTATTTATAATCACAATAATATAAATAAAATTTCCTCTAATCAGGTACAAACTTAACCCCTTCAAAACAAAGGTCATTTGTTATCTATCCTCCTTATCCTTATAATATTAGTTTCCTACTACCTAATCTTTCATAACACACATCTTATTCATCATTACGATTTTAACAATAGCTCACTAGCTAGAGTGGCTCTCGAGCCTTATACTGGATGAATTCTAGCAATAAAACTCACAATGAAGATGACAGCTTTCAAAATTGGGTTGTCTGGAAGCAAAAATGAAATGGACTAATTATTTATACCATAATTTACATTTGAACTAATATCCTCATCTTTGTTATTATCACTGTGTTTCAGATGTGTTCTCTTGCCTTCTTCCAGCATCTGTCCATCTGAGAATTTCAAACTCAACCCATTATTTAATCCTGATAGGTTGCGTGTGGTTATCACAAACATGAACAAATATGAAGATATTCGTCCAAATGTAACGCAAATAATATAATTTCATATACGATATGAAATACCCCAGCTGATATCAAAATAGACTTTGCACTCAGTGCTACATAGAGGCATGCAAGTAGCAGGTCGAGATGGAAGATGACATCCTAACCACCAGGTGCAGATCTGTGCTTTCCTCAGAGACAGTGTGTCCCCAACATGTGAGCATATCAACTCGGCTGCACTTAAAATGAGCATATGTAGGATAAACCAGATGACAAATAGATATACGAAGAGAGGGGGAAGAGAGAGTCTTTTACATCCTTGTAGCAATGTAAAAAAAAAAAAAAAAAAACACAAAGTCACAACATCACTTGCCAACAGCAATTAATGAATTATTTATATTATGTACAAGTGAACAATTGTCGTAATCGTTGTTGGTGTTGCTATCACAACATTTAGGCTCTAATGCTCTGGCTTTCATCTAGTGTATATCAATCTGGTTAACCTACAGTAGATTCTGAACTGAACCCATTATTTAATTTGCAAGGGTAAAATGCTGAGATCTATGAAGATCTCAGAGTTCTTATTTATTGTACTGCTCATTTCCAGTTTCACTGAAACGGATATTAAACACTCCTTCCTTCCTTCCTTATTTCTCTCTTTCCTACCTTCCTTCCTTCCTTCTTCCTTCCTTCCTTCCTTCTTTCTCTTTCCTTCCTTATTTCTCTTTCCTTCCTTCCTTATCTCTTTCCCTTCCTTCTCTTCCTTCCTTCCTTCCTTCTTTTTCCTTCCTTCCTTATTTCTCTCTTTCCTTCCTTCCTTATTTCTCTCTCCTTCCTTCCTTCCTTCCTTATTTCTCTTTCCTTCCTTCCTTATTTCTCTTTCCTACCTTTCTTCCTTCCTTATTTCTCTTTCCTTCCTACCTTTCTTTCTTTTCCTTCCTTCCTCTTCCTTCCTTCCCACCTTTCTCTCCTTTCCTTTCTCCTTTCCTTCCTTCCTTCCTTATTTCTCTTTCCTTCCTTCCTTCCCTTCCTTTCCTTTCCTTCCTTTCCTTCCTTCCTTCTCTCTTTCCTTCCTTCCTTCTTTATTTCCTCTCCTTCCTTCCTACCTTCCTTCCTTATTTTCTCTTTCCTTCCCTTCCTTTCTTCCTTCCTTCCTTCCTTCCTTCCTTATTTCTTTTTTTTCCTTCCTTATTTCTCTTTCCTTCCTTTCCTTCTTCCTTCCTTTTTCCTTCTTCCTTCCTTCCTTCATTTCTCTCTTTTCCTACCTTCCTTCCTTATTTCCTTCCTTTCCTTTCCTTTTTCTTTCCTTCCTCTTTCCTTCCTACCTTCCTTCCTTATTTCTCTCTTTCCTTCCTACCTTCCTTCCTTCCTTATTTCTCTCTTTCCTACCTTATGTCCTTTCCTTTATCCATCCTAAATGTAAGGGTAAACCATTTTCATTCCACTGCCTAGATCTATGGATATCTCATCTAGTTCTCTTTTTTGGTACTGCTCAGTTATTGCTCACCTGAGTCCAAACATACCACTTTACCCCTATTGATATACACCTGATGAAGACAGGGGAGCACTGGCAGAAACATTATTATAACAACAACAAAGATGAGGATAACAGTATAAATGTAAATAATAACTTCATCGCAGAAATTCAGACAGGAAGTAATTGAGGAAATCTGATGTTGAATAAATGTTCACTATGAGAGGTTTAGACTTGTGTTCTTATCAGTCTGTACAACAATAACATTTTATAGTCATGAAAAGTACAAGGAAGATATGTGACCATTGACTTAATTAGTATTACTAGAAAGATCTGTGAAAATTTCATGCTTTTCCTAATTTTTCGATTAATCTTAATTGTTCAATTAATGATTGAAGAAGCTCATGGCAAATTATACGACAATGAAAAATCCGTAAAAATTCCCCTATTGCATCGATAGATGTTTGAGCTTAACTTGCAATAATTCGTTGTTATTTTAAGAAGTGAGTACAAATGAAAAGATTTGAAAATGAAAACTATTTCGATTTCACTGAAATGGACACTAAAATGGTTCTATTTTCCCTTTTACATTTTCTCACTGAAAAATGTTTCTTAGGTCTTCTTTTCCTATGCGATCAAAGCAGAATAGTCCATAATGTATGAGGTATTGGCAGGAGACATTAAACATTACTAATTTCTATTCTTTCTTTCTTTTTAACCAAATCTCAGTCTTATGAATATTTCTCTTAATAATAATTTTAAGATAATTCAGCAGACAATGTTATTGTGTTCATGGTATCTGGGTTTTTGACGATTACCTTACTCAGTTTGTTGTTTGATACTGTGCATCTGAAAAAAATGGCATTTTTATGGCGGTCACCTTTAATTCTCGGCTTTTCACTAAGATCAAAGTGTATTCGTTCTTATCAGAGTGATCTGATAATCAATCTCTCTCTCTCAAAACAAGTAGTGCAGGGTTAGGGTTAGCCTAAGCTTAATCCCTCTTCTCTCCATGCTATCATAATGGAATAGTCAATTATTTATGATGTATTGGCAGGGCATAATGGTCGTGAAAACTAATGAAGGGAGGGACATGGATAATTATAATAGGATTCATCAGAAAATTAAAACAGTAAAACTGAAATTTCTGCAGGTCCTGCTAGTAAACGATAATTTTATATAGGATGGATTTAGACTCAAATCCTTATTCATCTGTACAAGGATAACATTACAATTATTATATGGGTAACATGTTCTTTTTCGAACATGTGCAATTTTAATGTTATCGCCATACGTTACAAATGACAATACAACTCTGTATCATATGTAACTAGATTTACTACACTTCAGTTTCTTGGCCAATGTGTCTCACACCCTTTACCCAAAGCACTGACCCTACATTCTCGGAGGGACTTACTGCTAGGGTGGGGGTTTACATATCTATCTGTCATGCAGCTGTCTCGCACATGCATCCCAGGCGCACTTGAGCTGAAACACAGCTGTCTGAAGGTCACCACTGACATCAGAGAATTCTGAACTGAACCCTTTATTTAATCTACAAGGGTAGATTTTCCTCACATCACACTATTAGGGATATTGTCTAGTTCTTATTTTTATTTAGTACCGTTAAATTATTACTGACCCGTTTCCACTGAGTACAAGTACACACTGCCCGACCCAGGGATTGAACTCATAATCACTATGTCACCAAATTCAGAAACCAATGCTTTTATCCACTAAGCCATTGTCCTGTAGAAAATGTGATAACAACAAAGATGAGGACAATAGTCCAAATATAGCATACACAATGATAACTCATTATCCCAGAAATTCAGACGGAAATTACAGCTGGCTTTTCTTTTTCTTTCTAATTATCGAAAGTATCACGTTGCTGTGTTCATTGATCGAGACTGTCATCCAGCAAACATGTCCAAACCGGTAGGAAAGTAGTTTGTATCAGGAGACCACTAAACAATAGAAAGAGTTTTCATAGACCTTCACCCAGAATAATGAGCACACATTAAGTGCCTTAACAAAGCAGGTAATCAGAGGAAGAGTTCTGCTTTTTTTTTTTCTTTTTTTTTTTTGTGTATACAATTACCATTTTTTTTTTTAAACTTATTGCCATGTCCCTTCATGATCTTAACAATTATGGCTCCTCACAAATGTCTTCTTTATTATCTGTAAATTACAAGGAAGAATAGTGGAGTGGTTTCCCGTGGCCTTCTCAATGGTTTGGGATTCAGAATTTTCCATCTTAGACTGATTGCCACACAAGGCTAGAGATTCCAGTCTATCCTTCTATTAAACCCATAGATGGGCAGAGGAAAGAGATATATACATATCTTTCCCCAGGGTATTTGTGCACAAATGAATGCAACAAACAGACTGAAATTTGAACTTGCCTTCTCAATTCAACTTCGTATGCAAATAAATCTTACTTCAAAAACATATCAAGGTGAAATAAATAAAACAGAGACATCCAAAGGCATTGTACATGGAATTAGTACAATCTATCACTGTGGACAAAATAAAGGGTCTGGTTCAAAATTCCAACAAATATTGCCTGAAGAAGGGCAGAGCATACAACAGCCGAAATGTTGTGAATGTCAAAATAAAAATGAAGACAACAGTCTGGACAATGTAAATATTGTAAACATTTATTTATTCTAACAATGATATATCCGTATAATCAATTTAAAGGGATTTTAATTTTGATATGTACACTTATTGTGCTTTGGACTTCTTCCAAAAGTAAGCTGGTTATCCCCTTACCCTAGAAATATTGGTTCTCAAAGTCTCACTTCTATGTGACTTTCTGCATTATTTGTGTCATTTTATGGCAGCATATACATAGGGGGCAGGTCATGGCAAGTTGAACATTGTGAGGGTGGATTGAATGCTAAACAGCTAATGGCCTTTAGAAGATTTTAAGGATACACCTACAATCCTCTCACAGCAGATCATTTGAAAAAAATCACTGCACTAACACAACATTTCTGATATCTTACTTATTATAAAATGCAGATTGTGTGTGTGTGTGTGTGTGTGTGCATTTATATATTGGATTGGATTTCCTACATTTTTCAACTGATTTCAACAAAACTTCACAGGACTACGTGAAATTACCTTGTGGTGGTTCTGACAGCGCCAAAAATTGGAAAAACAACTGTTTTTGCACAAAATCAATTTGAAAACACAATTAAGAATCATCACAAGAATGAAAGGGGGATAACTCATATCGAGTTATACTTATTATAAAACCCAGGTTGTGTGTGTGTGTGTGTGTGTGTGTTTGTGTGTGTGTGTGTGTCGGATCGGATCGGATTCCTACATTTTTCAATCGATTTCAACAAAACTTCACTTTTTTTTTGGCAGGTAGTGTTTCTTATTGCCTTGCACACTTTTTTTCTTTATTTTTACATTCAGAATGCTTTAAAAATTCCATTTACAAGACAATTGTTTATAATAAAAGTCTATTCAATCGATAGACTCATAATGATTGAAAACAATGCTTTTGTTTGAGTTTGACCAATTCGTAAAAAAAAAAAAAAAAAAAATTAAGACATGCGTGTCCGTCAACCTTAAACAATAATCTTTGTCAATTTTATTTTTTAGTCTTTATGATGGTCGATACTTGATCTATCTGTTACATCCCCGGGCAACGCCGGGCTCTACTGCTAGTTCCTAGTAAAATTCTACCATTTCAGACTTTTACAACTACAAGAAACCATATCATTTCCAGAGAGTTAAATCCTCCTCATATATATTTATCGAGGCCCTCAAAAGCAACCAACTAACAGTGAACAAGATTTATTACAAGTATTGTAGCAATGTTTTAAAATGCATTTGAGTTGACCAACATTTAACACCATGTTGCAATTTATCATACTTGGTTACCCCCTTGCATTGTGAACGCTTGTTTACAAAACATTGTAGCCACAACAATTAATTTTAAAATAATTATAACAGAGCACATTTACAAAAAACATCACCATCATGACAATTACAATAAGTTTGTCTTCAAAATTCCCCTGAAGATGATCTGAGGAGATCGAAAGTCCTTGAGTTAACAAGAACTACAGTACCTTTCTTGATGAATTTCAACATCAAGATCATAATTAATGAACAGGAAGGGATTATTGTAAAAGTAAATAGACATCATGTCTATATTATTTAATGAAACATGCTTGAAAATTATATACATACCCCCCCCCACATACATATATATATATATATATATATATATATATATATATATATATATGGGGGGTATGTATATTATTTAAGGGAGCAGCTTTCAATTAAATTTCCAATTTATGTTTACAAACTGGAAAAGAAATAAACTTGAAAATTTAATTTATTTTAAATTTCAATTTAAATGTTTACCTAACACAAGTCATTACTTGTGAGATTGTGTGTGTGTGTGTGTGTGTGTATAGAGAAGTGTAACTGATGAAGTATGTTCTCCCCCTATTTATGTTTTTTGATAAAAACAAATGAAACGACTCCTGAACTGTTACATAATTTCAGTCCTCTACTGCAGTCAATCTACACCCAGATGAAGAAGAGATTTGAAGCAACAGAAATGTGGTTCTACAGAAAGATGCTGAGAATACCATGGACCAAACATTTGAGCAATGACAAAGTTTTGGCAAAAAAAATGGAAACAAAAAGGAAATTTATAGTTAATATCAGGAAAAGAGTTGAAATTCCTAAGGTGCATAATAAGGAAAGAGAGCTTGGAAAATTTGATACTCACAGGACAGAGGAAAACGACGCATAACCTACTTAAATGGATGGCAGAATAAGGTTTAGGAGAGATAACAAAAAGACAAAATTTATTAAGCGCTACAAAGGACAGAAAATTAGGTGATTGCTTCCACAAAAATCCCAGATAGTTTGAATCCTAGCCACCAGGTACAAATCTATTCGTGGCTGCTCGTAACATGTACACAGGTGGGAAATACAGCTGCACTTATGCGCACACATGGGACAACCAGACATTAGACAGAGAGAGAAAGTAAGAGTGATCTTACATCCTTATGAGAGTAAGACTCCACACTTAGGGAGAAAGTCAAAGCTATACACATACTCAGCCATATCAAAGGACAAAATCTGGAGTTGAAGGAACAATAATTTTGACATACGTTCCTATTAGTTTGTCCAAAATAACATTGCAAATGTTATTCCTCTAAACATTATATTACAAGGATAAACACATTCAAGTAAACTTTGCTATTTCTTTTTAAAACAATGCATTCCCTTTATCCCACAAAACAAAATTAAAACTAAGTGAATGAGAAACAAGGCAAGGCTCAATGAACCCCTAAAAAGAGAGAGAGAGAGAGAGGCAAAAGAGACAATAGAGAAAAGATTGCTGAAAGAGACAATAGACAAGAGAGGCAAATTTACAATAAAAAAGAGACAATTTGAGACAATGAGAGAGAAGAGGCAAAGAGACAATTCTAGAGAGAGAGGCAAAAGAGACAATCAGAGAGAGGCAAAAAAGACAATATCTAGAGAGAGAGGCAAAGAGACAATTGAGAGAGAGAGGCAAAATTTTTTTTCTGAGATAAAGATAATAGAAAGAGATATTTTGAAGAGACAAAAATATTTTAGAGAGAGAGGCAAAAGAGACAATAGAGAGAGAGAGAGGCAAAAGAGACAATAGAGAGAGAGAGAGGCAAAAGAGACAATAGAGAGAGAAGAGGCAAAATTTACAATAACTTGAGAGAGAAATGAGACAATGGGAGAGAGTCCATGAAAGAGACAATAGAGAGAGAGGCAAAAGAGACAATAGAGAGAGAGGCAAAAGAGACAATAGAGAGAGAGGCAAAAGAGACAATAGAGAAATCAGAGGGAGAAATCAAACAAGAGAGAAAACAAAAGGAGAAAAAGAAAGAAGAGTTAAGCATGCCTGACAAGAGGCACATTTTCTTTACTAAAACTTTCCTGGCCAAGAGATGTCATACAAGTTATAATAGAAAATAAATAAAAAGTGTGTGTGGGGGGGTGATGTTTACTTGAATTTAACAATGTTGTTCATGCCATTCTTCTGTGCCTAAGTTTAAACTACCTGGCACAAGGAACAAACTTAACATGCCACCAAATTCATAGACCATTGCTTTAATCCATTGGGACCTTGCAACTAATCTTCTTATCAACTGCCTTGCAACTGCTACTGTTACGCTTAACCTCCTTTGCTGTGACTTCTTTTCTTACAGCAGCAGGCAATAACTGAACAATACTGAAAACACACCAGAGAAGTTATCTTTAGACATGAACAGTACAACATGACCAATCTACTTCGACAGCTTAAATAATGGATTTGGTTCAAAATTACCTGAAGACAACAGACAGATGAAGGCCGAGAGACATAACGGCCCAAAACATTGAGATAATAAAAAGCTAAGGGCATAATGATGATAGAATGACATAATGATAAGTCCTAATGGCAGAAATTCAAACAGAAGTGTGTGTGTGTGTGTGTGTGTGTGTGTGTGTGTGTGCATATATATATATATTTTTATATATTTTTGTTTCATTTCATTTTTGGAAGTGCTATCTGATGATCCTGTGTCCTTTAAAAGGAGTCTGGTGAAATAAATTATTATAATGGTATGTTAAAGTCATCTGTTTTTCTTTTAAATATTAGCTCTGGATTTACATCGAGCTCTCAGGATCTCATCCTCCTTGGGATTACCCATATGGATTACCAAGTTCTTCATAACTTATATATATATATATATATATTGGACTCTCCTGTCATATTCAACGTATGAGGGTCAAGCAACTCACTTCCTAGGAACAGACAGCCAGACATCAGTACATATGATGGGATTATAGTGGTGAAGGCTTTGTGCAGAAGCAACAACACGTTTTGAAGGGCCCAGTACAAAAACCTGGTGCACTACGTACCACAATGTCCCCAAATGACCCTCCATAGGTTTTGAATTCAAAGTTGTTCATCTCCTAGACCAGTTGCCATCCAAGGCTATAGAAGCCAGTTTGTCCTGCTATTTACCCATAGCTGGAGAGAGAAGAAGAGGATTCATTTCTTTTCCAATGGTATTAGCAAATAAATGAATGTAATGAATTCAATTGGAATTTATATATATCTAGTTGTTGTAGTAGTAATTAAAATTTCAGCAGACAGTGATATTGGTCATCTGTCTTATCAACACCAGTGTGGACTAAGTTCATTTCAGAAATAGATATTTAACTATGGAAAAAAAAAAAAAAAAAATATTAATAATGATATTAATTACAACTTATAAAAAATGTCATCCACAGACAGCTCATGAGTGCAGATAGACATACGATTGTTTGATGCTGAGATTGAAATCCAACTGATTTTGGTATCAGTCAGAGATTCTACCCCCAAACTATCATTGTGCAGCAGAGAGAAAGGCAAATTTTAATATATATTTAGGAATTCACTTTTCGTTTATTAATCTACTATCTATATTTCTCATGTTGTCTGTCTGTGTGTCGTGTGGCGTTGTTTTTTTTCATTTGGCTGCATTTCTCACCCGATTTCTATGATATTTTCACCATAAGTTTGCAAATGGCTGCCTTAAGGACATTTATTGCCCGATTTTTGAGTTCAGACTCAGGTTCCGAAAAAAATAGATAATCGAAAAAAATCGATAATTGAAAAAAAAAAATCTGCTTACAGAAGAATTATTGCATTTCAACCAAATTTGACACCCTCTTAGAGTCTACCTTTAGAAGTGTTGTCCAGAAGTTTCATGACCACGGACCCCTAAACAGCGCGGAAAATCGATAAAACCCAAAAAGCCGATACGCCCAGATTGCACCTGAACCACATGTATGGTTTTTAGCGAAACCGATCGGATTTATGAGGAGGCCATTGGGAGTCACCATGTGAAGTTTCAACTCTGAGCACCCCCCAAACAGAGTGCAAATGGACAATCGGTCAACCCTTAAAAATGTTTTTCCAGTTGGGATATTTCCTAAATGCAGATTAATTTATGGTCACGCTATGCATGGAAGAAACAGGTTAGTTCGTGCAGTGCTGTATAATCACTCTGATTTTTGAATCAAGCATGGTCAATGCGGGCCATGAAAGTGTAAAATAATTTTACTTTATTGTTTAAACATTATTTTAAGTTAATACCTATATTTGAGTAGATACTGTTTATTTATTAAACAGTATACGTATTTATTTTCATCTGCTGGCCTGAATATTCGAGAAATCTTATTAGAAAAATACACATTCTCTGGCATAGTTTTCTAATAAGAATTCTCATCCTATTGCCCATGTCTAGTTCTTATCTTTAGTACTGCTCGACTTTTGCTAGTTTCCATTGATTCCAAGTACATACTGCATGGCTCAGGGATTGAACTAAGAATTACTAGGTCAACAAATTCATAAATAAACCCTTTAATACACTACACTATTGTCCTATAGGACAATCCTGTGGTCAATACTGTCTGCTGATTAGTACTGCTGTTGCTACATGTCATGCTCAAGTGCTGCTTCTGCTGCCGCTCTTGGTCTTTATTAGCAGCTCTTATGTTGTATTGATTTCTATGTTAAATCCATTAAGGAGGTCCTCATAGCATATGCACCAAGAACAAAAAAAAAAGAAACAAAGATAAGGAAAATTTGTCAAAATGGAAATAGTGTAAATAAGTAACCTACACTAACAAAAGTCAATGGTGCTCAATCCTTCAAGTACAGGGTTTCCCAACCTGGGCGATATACCCACTGGTGGGCGATTTCAACTGTTGGGTCATCGACAAACAACTGAATGGTAGGAAACAATTAGAAATTTTAGTGGGTGATGTAGGATTATGGAGATATGCAAAAAACCTGTATAAAATAAAAAGCAGGAGGCTAAATAAGAATAACTGCATCATATTCCTAGAGAAGATAAAAAATATCACCATTTATTTGAAAAAAATAAATAAATAAAAATAAAATAAAAAATATATTTTGGTATTTTCTAGTTTCGAGACGTGTTCATTCACATTCAAATACTTCTTCAGTATTAGACATAACAAAAAAATATTTACTGAATTTTTATTACTAGTAGTGTATACCCTTTTTAATTTTATAATCATCAATTGCCAAAAACGCATTCTAAAACTAAGCAAAGTATTAAGAGACAGGAAAATTTTGTTGGAAACAAAGAAAACAGTACTGAACTGTTACATGATATCTGTCTTCCTTTACAGCGGTAAATGTTGGACAATCCCCTTCAAAGATGAAGAGACTCAAAGCAACAGAAATGTGGTTCTACAGAAGGATGCTAAGGATACCATGGGTTAAGCATGTGTGCAATAACGAGGTTTTGGAGATAATGGAAACAAAGAGGAAACCTATACTTAACATAAGGAAGAGGCAACTGAAATTTCTGGAAGTAATCAGGAAGGAAGGCTTGGAAAATCTGACACTCACAAGACAGAGAGAAGGAAAGAGGGACCAGGAAAAACAATGCAGGACATATTTAATGGGCATAGGCAAATGGATAGTGTCTGCGAGAAGTAACAAAAAACAAAACTTAATAAGAACTAAAAGGGACAGGAGAAGATGGTGGGCCACAATTGTCTATGTTCTGAAGGAACGTAGCATATAAAAGAAGAATTATAAACAAAAATCATTTAATTTAATTTTTTTGTCAACACTTGCAACACTAACCTTATAACTAATTTTTGGCCATAAAACTAAATTATATATATATATATATATATATATATATATATATATATATATATATATATATATATATATATATATATTAATTTCAATGGTCAAACTTGGTTTCACTTATTCTTTTAATATGGTACTAGCAATAGCAATCATCATGTCAGTATTATTTGTTACCTCCCTTTGGTATTTTTTTTTTTTTTTACTAAGTCAATTTATGAACCAGTAACAAACTTTTACAAAACAATTTTCAGTATGCTTTTGAATGTTTACTATACAGGTTGGCAGTGGAAAATTTTTCTATGTGAAATTGGGCAGTGGCACCAAAAAGATAAGAAAACTGCTCTGGCATAAGGAAATTTGAAATGGGAAAATTAAACAAAGATAGAGCTGCAATAACAATCAGATATATATAAAGTAACACCTTCCTATACCTGTCACCAGGTTTCCCCTCATCAAAACAACGATCATCAGATAATTATGATTCAGGGGAAAATTGTTAGGAGCTAAAATTAAAACTTCAGAAGGGGGGGGGTAGAAAAAATTGCCAGTTGTTTACATTTTGGCCAAGAGTGTTTTTGTTTTTTTCTCTTAATCACAATTTTCTGATGATTTGGACACTTTGATGTGGTGCAATGGTTAGCAACCTTGTCTCACTAGATCAGTTATAACTGAATAGTGTGTTCGATCCTCACTGAGTGCCTCATACTGCCAGTTCAGTGCCAAATCTAAGCTATAGTTAGAAAAATCATAATTTTCTGATGGTTGCTGTTTTGGTGTGAAACTGAGTTACCATTATAGGTCAGAGTGTTTGGATATATTTTTTATTTCATTTATTTCATTTATATATATATATATATATATATATATATATATATATATATATATATGTGTGTGTGTGTGTGATTATTATATTTATTTGAAGTTATGTGCTTATTTTCATTATTATTTCTTTCAACTTTTTCTACACTTATTGAATGTTTCTGTATTAGTATTTATTTGTTTTTGTTCAACTAAATCATTTGTCTTATTTTTACTTTTCTGTTTTTGCTTACCTAAAATTATATTTAGGAATTTTGTATTTTCTACTTCATTTTTTTATCCATTTTTAGTTTAGGTCTTAGTACAGTCAAAAAAAAAAAAAAAAAAAAATTAAAAACAGTAAAAAAAATTTTTTTTTTTTTTTTATCATTTCATCCCAAAGAAATGGGAGAATGCCACTAGTATGTATTGGGTTGCAGGGAGTGAAAGTGAAAGAGAAGACTGAGAATAGGGAGGAATGAGGAAAGGACAAAAGATGAACAGGATTCAAGAAGACAGATAGCAATTGATGTTGCATTTAAATTTTTGGAAATTGTAGTTATTAGGGAGACAAGTAAATGGAAGGAAGTTCCACAAGTGGGAAGTAAGAGAAAAACTGTTGGAGTAGAATTGTGTTTAAATATTTGAACAGCTCTTGGAGTGATAGTGTTTAGCTATTTCAACAGTAGGGTTATTTGACCTTGATGCCAATCTAATAGCATGCTTATATTCATGTAGTCAGGGCTTCAAGGAAAAAAGCTTGTCAGAAGAGTGTTATCATGAATATATTTGTAGAAAAGACAGAGGGAAGCCATGCCACATTGTTGAGAAAGTGACTGAAGCCGAGATGCCAGGTCAGGATCGATTACATTGCAGATCCTTCTTTGGATTTTGTCAAGAATCTCGAGATGAATAGGAGAAACACCAGACTAGATATAGGAGCAGTATTCAATGCACTGACGAATGATTGATTTATAAATATGTAAAAGATTTTAATCGGCACATGGCTGAGTGGTTAGAACATTCGCATTCTGACAATGAGATCCTGGTTCGAATCTCACCATAGTCTATTTGTCAAGAAGGAGACTTCCTGATGTTATCAGACTGGAGGGGTGGTCCCAGTGTGCAGCACCTTTGAAAAGTGCCTGAAGGCCATACCACGGTTTAACCAAAGCTTTGTAAGTGAAATTGGCTAAATAGAACCTTTGGATGCCATCAATAGCTGCACTAGCACAAAGTCACAAGTCATCGTAGCTGAAGGCTTCAGTGTGCTGGCCTTGTTCAAATTGTTGATCATGCTAGATAACATGCTCTTTCCCAGAAACTGTAACTAAGGTCTGCTCAGCATAGTTGCAGTATAAACCACAGGTGAGTTCTGTGGGTTTTGAATAAACACAAATGTGCCTGAGCAAGCGTCTGCAATAGAGATTGGCTAGCCACCCTAGTAGACAGGTATCCTCAAATACGAGTGGCCAGATACACAAAAGAGATTTCAGTGTGCAAGAAAAATTTTCTGACTCAATAGTAACCCAACTTTCCTAGCAGTAGATGCAGCTATCATTTCAATGTAGTTGCTCCACTTCAAATCAGTGGAAAATGTGAGGCCAAGAAGGTGCAGTAAGATTCACTCCAGGAGTCTAGCATCAGGAAAGGTTCTCTATGATGGTTTATATGAAATCAGTTTTATGTTATATAATGACTTCATAATCTCCAAGTCTGTTAGATCCCGATTTATCTTTTCATTTTCTTTTCTGCTATCTTTTCGAGAATTTATAAACATTTCAATATTTGTGTTTATTTATGTAATACCAGTGGAGATACCCAGCATTGCTCGGAAAATCTCAGAATAATAGTTTATTATTGACAATTTATTGATATTTTTCAGCCATCTTATGGAAAATGAATTTTAATTCAATCTAAAAAATAAACTTCATTGTTTTTTTTTTTTTTGTTACAAAATAACTAATACCAATACCACATGCCAGTAAAGGTGGGGGGGTCTTAGAGGGCATCCCTATATTTTTAATCAAAAAGTCACTATTTTTCAATTTAAATACTAACATAAATACTTTTCTAATGTTGTTTTTAGATAAAAGTTAATTAACCTTTTTTTTTTCAAATTATTATTAATAAAAAAAGTAAGTCTTAAATTAAGAAATATTTAAACATTTAATTTAGCCTTACTTCTTTGAAAAATAATAATTTACTATTTATTTCAGGGGGAATTTAATTTGTTTTTTAAGTAAATAAACTTTTACTTTTAAATATTACATTAGCAAATATTCCTCTGTAAATGAATTTAATTACTATTTTGAAAGAGAGTAGAAGCAAGCAACATACATTGAGGATTTAGTTTTGAAAAGCAATTGTTTAAATTTCAAGTTATATTTGTATTTGAAAAAAAAAAAAAAAAAAAAACTTTAGTTAAATAAAAATTAGGAAAAACAGACATAACTTATGGCCAACATTAGGCGTGTTGAATATTTGTTTTACGAATTTAACTATATTTTATTTAAATTAATTTTTGAAAAAATATGGCTCACTATAGTTTTTTGTTTTAATAAATTATTTACTTCTTATGTTAGTTACACCCCCCAAAAAACTAGTTTATTTTTTAAAGATTGAATAAAAAAAAATTATTTTCCGTAAGATAGACAAAAAATATTAATAAGTCAATAATACACACACAAACAAGTGCCCTTTGGGGTGATACTGAGTCTGTATATGTAGACAAACCTCTTATCAACGAACTAATAGGGGTCTGTTAAAGCTGATCATCCATAGATGGAAAGGGATTATTTTTGTGTTATAAAATCACTATAGTAACTACCAGTAGTTGTGATCATAATGTAAATACTATAAACATGTATATCTGGCGTTAATAAATATATACTTATATATATCTTAAGCGAAATAACAAAATTAATAGATTTCTCAAGAGTTGCTTTTTCATGTATGCACAAATGAATCATACTTTCCATCTTTGTTTACAATTGAAAGGCCCACCACTGCCACCAAGTGGTCATTTTGAGAACTAATACAACTTGTTCCACTAAGCCCACAAATTATTTTAAATACATCATTGACGATTTGGAAGTTTTTTTTTGCCTGCAGATAATTTTTTTTTTTTTTTTTTTTTTTTTATTTTGCTTGCAAATTTTCTTTGTTGCATCCAAAGTCCATTGATGAGTGGTTTGTCTGTATATTTTGTAGCTGGACACAGACACATGAATATTTGAATAAGTAAACATTAAATTTTTTATCAAATAATTGTATTTAATATTCTTTTAAATTTACTTTGTTGTTTTAATTTGATTTTTTAAAGTTAACGCTTTTATTTACTATACATGTGAAAATGAATTCAAGAGAATAGAAATTTTGAAAATACATACTTGGATAGCAGTTAGCAGAATAAAATAGTAAAACAAATAGTAATCTGATTCAAGAATAAGAATTCTTAACGTTTGTTTTTACTTTATAATTCTGAGAATTTTGAATGCATTCTAATGAATTTTAATTTTAAAATATCTTTGTAAATAAAATGATTTTTTTTTCTTTACTTTGTCATAACTATTGTAGTTTTTTAGTTTTAGCTGACATACACAGACACCTGCCCTTTATACAAGTATGGTATGATTTCATAATTTGTCTTGCTTTCTAGTGTTTTTGTTTACCTAACATTTTATATATTTTAAAAAAATGTTCCAAAGGTTGTCAAAGCCAGGAGTGATAGTGGAGACAAGCTCCCACTGTCTATAAAATGCTTCTGTGGAAGGCGCATCTCAAATAGGCTCTGACAACAAATTCAGCTTGAGGCCTAACAACAGGCAAAGATGGGAAATAAACCCCTGTGGTTATATCCAAACACAGAAAAAAACTATGGAAGTGAATCCAGACAGAAAAGCCTGAGTGGAGCCCCCAAAAGTGGTTGTCCATAAATACTGCTAACTTTCCAGGACTCCTGCAGCCAGGCCATCCTCAAAGGTATTCCTTTGGATCTACAAGAGCCAGTATGGGGGTTGCATGTAGTCTGGGCAGTGCACGGCCATCATATATTATTGCTCAGGATGCCTGTGCAGTGGACAGGTCACTTCAGCTTTCCCTCCAATAGACTGAATTTTGACTTTATTTAATTTACCTTTATATGTTTTTTTTGTTATTGCCTACAGGATATCTATAAATTATTTTCATTATTTTTTATTTTTTTTTTTAAATAAATAAATATATATACATGTGTGTGTGTGTGTGTGTGTGTGTGTGTGTATGTGTGTTTTTAATTCCCTTGCTTAAAAAAATGAAGCTCTGACTTTTTAATGAAAAAAAAAATTTTGTGTATATCAAAAAAAATGTTCATAAAGACTGTTATCAGACACCAGTTGTTGTACTCTTTGTCTGTTATGGAACTCCTCCTAGGGCTTTGGAGTTGACATCCACCCAACCATATATACATTGAAACTACAGGGTACTTGGATAAGTATATTTCATTCTGAATAGGGGAGACCCATAGGCACCACTTGTAACTGAATGTTTTTTTTTTTCTTTGATTTAAATTAAATTTAAACAAGAGATGGATTCTTATCCAAAATGCAGTAAGAGAAAGCCAGAAGATGGAGGTCACATCAGCAAGATCAAAATGAGACAACATGGACATTAAGTTGAGCAAGAAATCACCAATTAGTGGTAGTGCCTTACAATACAGATTTGTTGTGACAATTCAATCACCATATCAATGTTGAAATCTGTTCATCAATTCATTCAATAAATTATTTCATCAAATACATATCAAAGGCATCATATCAAAAAAGTTTTGCACATAGAAGCACCCACTGAATTTTTTTCCTTTGATTTAAATTAAATTTAAATTCTTCTTTGGTTTTATCAAGATATAGAAGGAAAAGCATAAGATGGAGGTCATATTCCAAGATCATTGAATGATAATATCGAGATGCATTATTTTTATTCACAAATTATAAATATGATTTAAACTCAATCATCATTTTCTTACAAAAAAATGTGTGACATGCAATAAAGTGTGGGTAATTCAGAAGAGTGTTTAAATAAAACTTGATATTTGTATGAATTTTAAAACTGTATCAATATTTTATGAACAACCTGCTTTTTTATATAAAATATATATTTATATTTATATATATATATATATATATATATATTATTAGTACAGGTAAAAAAAATCCACTGGGGTCCCTAATGATATAGAATAACTGAACTGATCCACAAAAAAACTGAATATATTTATTGTAACATAAAATAAATTAGAAATGTTTTTTCAATAAGACCTTTTTTTAAACAGTTCACTTGGAGAAAGAGTCTCTAACAACACAAAAGGATGATATTCCTGGATGTTCTAATATCTCAAACATATTTTTCTTGGGTTCAAGACATCTGTATACCATAAACTGACATTCATTGGACAGTACCTTGTTTCAACTCCCTACCATCTATATTATTGTAAAAGAAATGGATTGTCCAACAGCTAAACTTGGAGCAAATGTCATAAGTGGCGATCCAGAGACATTAAATAAAGAATTGGTCAGTATAAGCAGTACCCTACAACATAACTACCCTGGGTACATGGCAGCAGCCCCAATAAACTGGGATAGGTGGGTACAAGAGGATAACAACACTCAGAAAACAGTCTGCCTGCCTCATATGAAGGGGTTATTGGAGAAAATACAAAGGATCTGTGGTTCATATAAAATCAGGACAACCTTTAAAAGCTGGACGATACTTCACAGATATCTTTCCTAAGACTAACCTCCCCATAAAGGAGAACATGACTAAAGACTGTGTGTACGCCATCCCGTACAGCTGCAGAAAGAAATATAAAGGGGAGATATGCCGCACCCTTAAGGTAGAGCTTCAAGAACATCAAAAAGCTGTAACATGAGGAGAAGTGAGAAAATCAGGCTTGGCTGACCACATATGGAAAACATGGATCACTGCCTTCTGTGGGATCAGGTTGCAATCATAGACAAAGAACATCATTGAAAAATTCATAAACTTAAGGAATCAGCACATATGCTAGGTCACAAAAATCTGAGCCGACCAAACATAGAAATGAATACAATATGGGAACCAATAATAAGGAGTGCCAGAGAAAAGCAATAATAACAATGAAAATTGCAATATGAGGTCTGGCAAAAAACATGCAATGATAACAGAAAAAATTGCAATATGAGCACTGGTAAAAATGGTTGCTGAAAACATTAAGTTCATAAGTCCCAGAAATTCATAGACAGATCTCCTTAAGTATACATGGCAAAGTGGATAAAGGTGTTGGATAGATCCAGTGACAGGACCCAAAGAAGTGTGAGTTCAACATCTGGTTAAGGCAGACATGGCACATGGAACTAGAACAGTCTACCCCAGCAAGCAAAAATAAAGGGTTTAGTTTGATATTCCAATGACCAAAACATTGTGATAAATATGAGGACAATAGTCCAAATAGTGTAAAAATTTAATATTTAACAAAGACAGCAGTTGAAAAATTGATACAGAGCCTAAAATTATATATATATATATATATATATATATATATATATATATATATATATATATATATATATAGTCTTCAACATGTGAGCACATGCTCTCCCTGCTGATACATACAGAGATTAAGTAAATGAAAATATAGCCACAAGTGATAAGTATGTTTTCATACCTATCAGCTGCATATATTATTGAAAATTTACTTACAACCAGTAGCAATTACATTACAAACACAAACGCCTACCACCAGTTTAGCTTAAATATCTACATTTTTTTTTTGTTTACCTAAGCTGCTCTATATTGTCAATCAATCAAGTCGTATTATGAAAAGCTACAGAAGGCCAATGCTTGATACCATTATCCAACCACATTATTACAATGTCAGTTAGGTTTCCTTAAGCTGGTCATTCAACCCTCATTCAGCCTTGTTTCTCAGCTATAGGATCAAGTGGATTTTAAATGAAATATCTGCTCTGTCATATTTTATATTCTACTATATAATGGACTCTCCCATCAGTTTCATTGTATGAGGATCTAACAACTTATCTTAAGTAACACTTAAGACCCGCGAGTGATTTGCAAAAGAGGCTGCATATGGAGCAAGTGAGGATTGTGGGATGAGGTCACTGTTAGATTGACTGACCTTTTAGATCATGCTCTCACTTCTTGAAGATGATTCAGACTAGCAGATTAAAAACTGCTAAGTCCACTAAAATGTTGATCTCCACTCTACTCGCTCCAAAGCAAAACACTCAGGGGTGTTATGAGGTATATTGACAGTTGACAAGTTGCTCTTCAGCTTGTCTTTGTATCTAAGACATGGGTGTCCTACATTCCTGTGGACCTGATCTAACTGGCTGTACTTTAGGATCTTGGGTATCCTTTCATCAGACCTTCTCAAGACATGACCAGTTCACTGCAATCGAGACTGTATGAGAAAAGTCAATTCCTCCAATATTGCACCTGTTAAACAGGTCTATATTGGACGTCCTGTCTTGAAGGCCAACTCCAGAGATGGCATGCAAGCATATATAAAGAGGAGGAATGATAGAGTAACGGACAGTTGGAATTGGAGAGCCGAGTTTGAATTCCAGTCAGATCTATTACATTCACTTATGTGCTAATACTCTTGGGAAAGATATAAATACTCGTCTTCCCCAGCTATGGGCAAATAGCAAGACAGACTGGGTTCTATAGCCTTGGATGGTAACTGGTCTAGAAGGACAACTCTAAATTCTAAGCATGCAGAGGGTCGTTTGGGGGACCTTGTGGCACACAGTGCACCAGGTCTCCATATTCGGCACTTCAAAAAAAAGAGTGGCTGGTTCTACACAAGCCTTCACCACTCTAAACAAATCTTCTGTGTGGATAGTCTACAATTCATTTCTGCATTCAACATAAAAACTGAACTGAAAGATAGTCCTACATCAAAACCAACAAGAGAGTTCATTATTACATATAAAACAGTGAATACTGGACAGTTTCTTCACAAGATATTATGGAAAAAGGGTCAGTTTCCTGAACTGTTCCTACAAGTACCTTACTGATACTGCTCTCGTTTATCTTTCCAAGAGCGAGATCAGGCCGAAAATGGAGTACTGCTGCCATATATGAGCAGAACTGCCCAGTCTTTATTTTCCACTCTCAATAGAGCCCAAAAGCATCTCCATATCCTTGTGGGTGATGAATTATTTTCCAGCCTGCAACCCCTTTCTCTCAGAATTCTGCTATTTCAATGAAGAGTGTTTAGATGAACTCTGCTCCTTAGTTCCATCAGTTCTAATACTCAAGGCTAAGCCCAACCCTGCCACACACATTATAGCAAACCACCCTCATTCCATTTGTATTCCCCTGGTGAGACTTAGTTCTACTCCAGCAGCTTCTTCCCATGAAACTGCCTTGTGGAATCAACTCTTAAGAGGTTGCTTTCCTGATTAATCTTAGACTAATCAAATCTAAGGTTAACCGTTATCTTCAACATATATTTGCATAAACTCTGCCTCTTACTCTGTAACCTTCTACCTCGAGGTGGTTCTCTGGCCTTGTAGAAAGTGAGGAGACTTGAGGTGGAGGAAGTGTGGTTCTACCAATGAATACTGAGAATACTATGGGTTGAGCATGCAAGTAATGAGGAAGATGTAAAGAGCATTTGGGATAGCAGAGAAGTTGCTGTTAATAATCAGAGAAAGAGCTCCAATTCGGTGAGGGGGGATGCGTAATGAGGAAACTAAGTCTTTTGAGCAGGAGCAAGGGTTTAAGAAAAAAAAAAAACAACAAACTACCAATAGAGCTATGGAAACCACTCAACATGTGATGAAAACATTGTTTTGACTATGAGGTGTGTATTTTTATAACACAGTTACTGTTTGCACACACACTAACAAAAGCCTGTTGTCATCATCCAGAATTTGCATAAACAGACAATATTTTATGACATGCGACATTTAATATCATATCAAAATTAACTGAAGTATAACTTCCTAACATTATTTTAATTTTGAAAACACTGGACTTTATTTATTTTAGATGTAATTGGAAAGCTGATGTTCACCTGACATTCCAAACCTTCATATTCCAAATCGATCTTTGATTTATAGGAAGCAATGTGTCTTAGAAGCATTTATATAATTTGATTTGTGGTTTGGTTAAAACAGTACCACTACAGCCACCAACAATCCTCAACACTTGTTGGCAAGATTGTTTTGGCTAAGAGAGGCATGTTTCTATAGCACCATGAGTGTTTGTAAATACTAGTGAAAGCCTGTCTCAGTTGTTCAGAATTCATATAAACAGTATACATAAAATGACATTTTCTTATATGCAACTTTTAAGATATCAAAATTAACTTTTCTCAGTTTTTGTGCACACCAGTGTAAAGGTGTAAAATTCCTAGAGGCACAATATGAGGAAAGTAACTCTGGAGAATAGGACACTCACAGGACATATTAAGACAAGACGATCAAAAAGAAACAGCAAATAAGATACTTGATAAGTCCAAGTAAATGGGTGGCAGAACAAAGACTGGAAATAAAAAGAAAGATATTAGAAGGATGAGAATCACTTTGAGCAATACATGATAGCAAGTCGGATTGGGCTCGGGTGCTGGCGCATAAAAGATGGCAGAATAAGTATATGCATTTTATTTTGTGAAATAATTTGACATTTTTCTCTTCAATAGGAGTAACGTCATGGGTATGACAATAAAATATATCCGAGTCCTGCGTATGACAATAAACTATGTCCAGCAGCAAGGCCTCTGATCAGGAGATTTTGAGAAGTGTGGAACCACCTCTTAATTTCTGGTGTTCCCAGGTTCAACATGACCCAGGGTCGTAGCACCTGTTAGGTCTCAGCTATGGGCAAATAGTTAACTCCCGAACTGGGGTTAAAACACTATGAAAGTGTAAAAATTGGCTTTAGCACCAGTAATGAAATTTGAAGGAAAAAAAAAATAATAATTACTAGCAATAGAGTTTTAAAGACTACCAGCTATACATTTTTGAAGGAAAAAATATATTACCAGCAATACATTTTTGGTCCCTTGTATCTCAGTGGCATTTTCACCTTGATTTGGAGTGGTCCCTCTTATATATAACCCTCTACCCAGAGTAGCTCTTAACTCTTGTACAGGGTGAGCATTGAAAAAAAAATTTTTTTTTAACTGATACATGACCAGGATTATGCCTAGCAAAATTCTCCAAGCCATAATTTGTGGAAAAAAAAAAAAAAAAGGCTTGTAAGATTCAATACTTCAAAAACCAAGGTATCATTGTATGATTGTCAATAAGAATGAGTTTTTACCAATCATGATAACCAGCTGAACCGTAAGTTCTATGCTAACAGTTTCTTTTCTCGCACTTTTCACTTGTGAAACTCCCTTCTGGCTCCATGCTTTCCAGTCAACTTTAATCTCCAAAAATTTAAATGCAATTTCAATCCTGTCAGCTGTCCTCCTGGTTATTCTTTGTTCCCACTCCTAAGTAATGTTACCGTTTCCTAATTCTTCCACATCCTGTAATCCCTTGTGTTACAGAGGCTTTACTGCTTTGCTTAAGGTGAGCTAAGAAAAAAAAAAAGAAAAAAAATCCTAATGATTGTTTTTTTTTTTTCCTATAGCTTATCAACCTTTTGAATGTATTTTAAGGCTAGCAAATATTTTTTTAACTACAAGAAATTGGTGGGGGATAATAATTATTTACAAATACAAGCCCTACTAATTAACCCATAGATAAGAGGAGAAGAGATGGATTCTTACCTTTCTCAAGGGTATTTGTGCATTAAGTGAATATAAAACTGCTTGCAATTGGAACTCAGCCCTCTGATTTCTAATTCCAAGCCATTATCCATTACCCCACAATGCATCCAAGCTTATAGCACCTGGTATTCTCAAGCAGTATCCATTTAGGTACTGACAAAGTTCAGTGTTGCTTAACTTCAGTGAGAACCAGTGTTTCAATATGATATACCTGTAAACCAAACTCAATGAGGCTCCTTACTTTGAACATCTATTGAGTTTCAAGTTACTTCAAGAGAAAATCTGATGCATAATGCACTGCTAAAGATGCTTAAAAATGGTCAACTCAAGATAGTTTCTGGAATCAGACTGACTTTCTACCATGCCTTATTTTCACAAGAGTCAGATCCAAAATAGAGTCTTCTGCCAATGATTCGGCAGGAGTTGCTCGATCCTCACTTTCCAGGCTTGATAGAGTTTAAAATACTTCACATGTTTTTTTTGTGGGAGAAGACCAGCCAATTTCTCTACAGATGCAACATTGCAAGCCTATTGCTACTATCACGATTTCCATGGCTAATGTTCAGATGAATGCTCCATTCTTTAGTTCCACCAGTTCAGCTCTTTACAGTTTAGATATAAAATTATTATTATTCTCATAACCTTCACTTCTGACAATCTCTTCTTTCATTCATATCAATCACCTCATTCATCCTAACCATTTTAACTTTGCCTTGAACAGGCTCTCGAGCCTTGTATTTAGCAAATGTTGATGATGATATGCAAGAATAACCAGATGGCAAACAGTCCTTTGTGACAGAAAAAAAAAAAGGTGTCAACAAGACAGTTTATCATGTGACACTTCTATCATCTTAACGAATTTCACTCCTCAGCAATGTTCCTTCTTTTAAAAAGCAGACATAAAAATTGTAATAAAACCTAAGCATAATATGAAATTGAATTCATTTTTTTCTCAATTTATTACAAA
Organism: Acanthosepion pharaonis; assembly: GCA_903632075.3. Lineage (NCBI taxonomy): Eukaryota > Metazoa > Mollusca > Cephalopoda > Sepiida > Sepiidae > Acanthosepion > Acanthosepion pharaonis. Next base: position 321,137 of record CAHIKZ030001566.1, on the reverse strand, counting down.
AATATCAAACATTATTTATAAAATTGTTTATTTAAAAGAATAAATGTTATATTTACAACATTCTAAAAATTAATACAATCTAAACTAATGCAATGCAATATTTATCATTTACCATTTTATAAAGAAACAAATATGAAAAGAATTTTTTATTCTTAAGTCATACTTATTATAAAACCCAGGTTGTGTGTGTGTGTGTGTGTGTGTGTTTATATATTGGATCGGATTTCCTACATTTTTCAACCGATTTCAACAAAACTTCACAGGACTACGTAAAATTACCTTGCAGTGGTTCTGACAGTGCCAAAAATTGGAAAAACACAATTGTTTTTTGCACGAAATCAATTTGAAAACATGATTGAGAGGCATCGCAAGAATGAAAGGGGAACAACTCATATAGAGTTGTACTTAAAACCCAGGTTGTTTGTGTGTGTGAGTGTGTGTGTTCATTTATATATGGGATCGGATTTCCTACATTTTTCAACCGATTTCAACAAAACTTCACTTTTTTTTGGCAGATAGTGTTTCTTATTGTCTTGCACACTTTTTTCTTTATTTTTACATTAAGAATGCTTTAAAAATTCCATTTACAAGACAATTGTTTATAATAAAATTCTATTCAATCTGTAGGCTCATAATGATTGAAAACAATGTTTTTGTTTGAATTTGGGTTTGACCAATTCGTAAAAAATAAAAAAAAAACTAATTAAGACATGCGTGTCCGTCAACCTTAAACAATAATCTTTGTCAATTTTATTTTTCAGTCTTTATGATGGTTGATACTTGATCTATCTCTTACTGTTACATCCAGGGCAATGCTGGGCTCTGCTGCTAGTCTATAAATATTTACTAAATTATTAAAACATGAAACAACTATAAGGAAATCCTTATTATTTAGAATTTTATAAAGTTTGAATTAATTGGCATTTAGTCAATGTTTTGCCAACCATTCCAATAAATAATATAATAAATAATGTAAGTAAACAATCTGTTTATTATCTTTGTTGTCGCTTCTCAAGAACAAAGAGAAAACGTATAAATTCACTTTCATGTGTTTCGGTTTTATTACAATTCTGTTGTATCGTCAAGGTAAATGATACACAGAGAAGAATGAGTGCTTAATATATTTATTCAGCACCAGTATCTGTTGCTAATGGATACATATATACAAAAAAAAAAAAAAAAAAAAAAAAAAAAAACATAGAACAATAAGTTACAAAAAATTAATAAGACAACTTCCAAGGAATAGAGGAGGGTCAAATGCTGTATAGCCAAACAAATTAAGATCAGTCTGAATATTAATCAACTTAGTATCAACTTATTAATCAGAAACTCTTTAAGGCTATGAGCCAGGCCATCTGGTAGAGTGCTGAAGGGGTGCTAGCTACAACAAATTCTAATCGTTACTTTTTAAAACAATAAACATTGCTGAGGAGTGAAGGTAGTTAAATAAAAACAGTTTCATGCAGAGAGAGAGAGAGAGAGAGAGAGAGTCCTTTTGATACTTCTGTCTAATTGCAGGCATGTTTATCCATGTTTGCCAAAATAATGATGTAAAAGAATAAAAAAATATTTTTAAAATTATTTACTCCTTCTCATGTCCCACATTGATGACGATGTGTCAGAACTTCAATTCAAAACGCTGAAACCATTTCACAAATGTAAAAAAATCTCTTGACCATTTGCAGGCTAATGCACTTAACACTAAAATCGTCACAACAACCGCAAAATAGATTATGTATAAGCATCAATTGGCAGACCTCTAAGTTCGGAAGCTATCAAGTGGGGATTAGATTCAAGAAAGGAGATGGAAGAGTTGCACAGAGCTTATGTCAGCCACTCAAATATTTAATAGACACGAATCATTAGCAACTTAAATTAAGCACAAGAGAGAAAAAAGAGAAAAAAAAAAAAAAACAAAACAAGGTTGTTAAGTTCTTCTGAGGTTTCTTGCCAAACTAAAACTTTGACGATAGATTTTTAAACAAATGAATCTGTTTTCTTACCATGCACAAAGCCAACATAATAGCTCTTTATGTAGGCTATTTAAGATAATAGTTTTATCAGTCTGGATTAGCACTATGCTTCTCCCTCTCCTTTCTTGTTAATGTAAAGAAGGATTTCATTCTTTACATATATATATATATATATATAAGGAAAAAACAATAGGAAAACTGTAGTTTTAGCCAACACATTTTGTCTAATGCAAAAACAAGGCAAAAAATTAAATGAATTTTTTGAAACAAACTACCTATAAACAAAGAAAATGTCATTAGCAACTAGAAGTTTTGGTATATATAAAATAATTTGCCAAAACAGTTCCTCACAATATATTGTAGAAAACATGCAGAAATTAAAAAAAAAAAAAAAAAAAAAGAATTTATGAGCACAAGAGACCTCACAAATAACAATTTAACAAATGCACTAGTCATACATAAAAATTAATTCAATCACAATTCTGATTTTATAAATGCTACACTCATAAAAAAAGAAAATAATTCACTCAGAAGGAAAATCTGAGAGTGCCGCCATTGAACATTATCCAGATATTAATCTACGCCCTTGTTTCCACCCCCATATCACCTTTCCTAACAGAATCACTACTCTCCCAAACCAACATACACAACAAATATATCAAGAAATCAAAAGAAAACAGTTGAATCCGTCAACGCATGGAGGAGACCTTGCCACCAATCCAGTTCTGTGCTAAAATCATAAAAACTAGGTATCAAGTGTTGTATAGATCAGTTCGAATTTTAATCAGCTTAGTATCAACTTATTAATCAACTATTGAAGTCCTTAAATCGTAGACTATTTAAGGCTATGAGCCGGGCCATCTATTAGAGTGCTGAAGGGGTGCTAGCTATTCGACAACATTAACAATTCAACATCTTTAACTTTTATTACTCCTTGTGGAGTTCTGAGGTGTAATAAGAAGCAAAATGACTAAGAAAGCATTCATTTTGTCAAAAAAGTGACATTACTCTTTGTGTTTACATATGCGAAGACACCAGCATTTGTTTAGTCTTTCTTTCACCTGACTAGCAAATATATTTTTCTCATTGACAGATAAAGTTATTTCGTCATTTATAAATAGACAAAATAATTCACCTTCAGAAAGGTTATCAGGTACACCTATGGGGCTAGTAGCTTCCATAAGATTAGTCAGCCATGGACAGTAGTAATTGCTAAATATCTAGTGATCATCTTTGACCACTCCACTGTCAATATCCACTTGAGCAAAATGTGCAATTTCATCATCAGAGTCAAAATCAAAGAAAAATTGAACAAAGGCTTTGTTATATGTTGATGCAGCCATTTTTGTCTACCCCACAACCCAAAAAAAAAAAAAAAAAAAAAAAAAAAAACCTAAAAATTAACGTGGTTTTGATTGATGTTACACCTCATGTAAAGTATACAAGAATTGAAAATCACATTGGTAAACAGAATTTAGCCTTATTCCAAAGTAATAATATGTGATTTCTAGCTTAAAATACCAGAAATAACAGTTGAGAAATCTTTATGTACAGCAACAGTCTCGAGGTGATAGAATGCATCTATATCTGCAAAGGGAGAGAATTCTATGGTAACAATTTCCACCTCTGGTGTGGTAAAGATTAAACCATATGTATGAGGAGAAGAAAAAAAGATACATTTCTTTTGCAAGGGTATTAGTGTGAAAATAAATGCAATTAACTCAGCCAGAATTTGAGCTTTGGATTACCAGTTTTTTTTTTCTGAGTTGCTAACCCTTACACTATCTGTACAGCCCCCCAAAATAGAATCATTTTAAAGATGAAGATTTACATTTCACTACTGGATTGACTTGTGACGACCTTGTGCATAACTGTTACCTTTATTCTTATTGTATTGTTTTTTTTTTGTTTTTTTTTTTACACTAAACCTCTACTTATTTTATCCACCTTGTTTTCAAGTATATATTCCTATTAGCACGGAATATAACACAAACCCAACTGGAATTGGAACTTGACTTTCCGATTAACTATTCATCGCACATCCAAGCTTAACTTTGGTGATTCTATGATAACTGGTGTTTCAACGTGATGTGTGCCATAAGTCATGATATTTGAATAAATATTCCACTATTATAGAGTTAAGATGGATGCCCGTCCTGGTAGTTTATGGCATCTGGATAAATATTGGCCTACTACTTTGCATATAAGATCCAGCCTACCATTAGGATAATTGTGTGAATAATATTCCTGTATTAACGAGTTAGGCTATGTGCAAATACTGGTAGTCTATAGAGTTTGGGTAAACATTAGCCTAGCAGATTCCTCGACTTTGCATACAAGATCCTGAGAATATTTTCTGAACCATTTCTGGAGATTTAAAAAAAAAAAAAAAAAAAAATAAAATAAAAAGATTTTGTTTGTAACTACAATAATATGACATACATTTTTTCTCTGTCTGCACTGTTAAATATTTCCTCAGACAAATATTCAAGATGAAACGATCTTCTCTTTGGAATGTGCTAGTCTAGAGGTTTCATGTCAGCTGCTTAAGGATGCAGGAATTTGGGTTCTTCAAGTCACAAAATGAAAATATAAGATTTCAAGCATTTGCACACATTTCTTTTGATTGACCTTTGTTTCTAGTTTGAGAAAAACTCAACATGGGAGGATTTGACTAAATATGTAAGCGGACATTATTGGTACAAGAAGCCAAGCAATTTGATAATAAAACATCTCTCTCCTTATTTTATCTTTTAACCTAAAAATTTGAAAATGTCATAAACTGGGATGGGATAGTTTGTGAGAGAGGAAATTTGCAAATAAGGTGTTGGCCTTTAACCCAGTAACATTATTTTCACTGCCAAAATTATCTGGGACTAAGAAAAGAGAGCAATTATTATCAGAAATATTTTTTGTTAAAGACGTTCGAGAACAGTGCTATTCAAAGTGTGGTACATGTACTGGTGTCAGTACACAAGCCATCATCTGCCAGTATGTGGAGAGTATCCAGGAAATAAAGAATCAGTCATCATATTCCTCACCACGGGAGACTGCAAAAATATCAGACTCGGTTTACGTCTGGATTTAGTAACAACATCTCTTCTGAATGTTTAAGACAAGTGTTGTTAAACAATCATTAATTCTAAACGTCTGCAAAATTTTGCCCATGAAAAAATTTAAAAAAAAAAAAAATTAACAAATACATAATCATCAATTTGCCATAAAATTTTCTAAAAAGTTTTATTTTAATCTAGGGTGTGGTTTTATCTTTTTATTAACATTATTTATATTCACATCATTTTTCCTTTTTTAATCATTACACGCCAAAAAGCCACTAGGATGTAAATGGTTACTGTGTGTTAGAGAATATGAGAAAAAAAACAACTATTAAGGAGCGAGGACAATAAAAGAACAAGAATTAAGAAGAGAAGATAACGATGGACATTGCATTTAAATTTTTGAAGATCAAAGACAATAAAGCCACTAGTTGACTGGGAAGCAAGAAGCCAGAAGAGAGTTCCACAAGCAAAAAGTGCACTAGAAAAAACTGTCAGCATAGAACTTAGGGTTTACATCTAGCCATTTCAACTGGAAAATGTCCCTATCTTTGTTGTTATCACAATGTTCTGAGCATTGTGTTCTCCAGCCTTCTTCAGGTGTCTGCCAATCCAATTAACCTTAAAGGAATTTTAAAGTGAACCCTTTATTTAAACTACAGTGCTAAATTGAAGAAATGCATTTTTTAACCTGACTGTAGCTGATGTGGTAGGTGTTGATGTGCTGACGGTGTTATGAAAGATGTAATGTTCTATGGAGACTTCATCAGTAAAACATCATTGAAGAAAATGACATGTGTGCCTTTTATATGTAACTTAAGTATTCAGTAATCTTAAAAATTTGGGAAAATATTCTCTATAATATAATGTTTTATTGAATTTTACAAATTTTGGCTTTAAATTTACTATAGTTATCCCTCTTATTTTCTGATAATGTTGTGTATGGGTGCATTTATAATAGTGATGGGATGATTAATCAGAATTGGAAATATCAGAACTTTTTGGGATATCAAGGAATTTTTAACCTAATTTCCAATGCCAAAAGATTTTTAAAATTTTTTTATTAATCAATTTTCCATTCCTAGTACTAAAAGATATAAATATTTACCGATTTTAAACTATCAGTAAAACTAAAATTTATAGATCATAATAATACCTAAGTTAAGTATGATGTCAATTTATTTTACTAGTTTAAAAAAAATAAATAAAATGTGCAAATTTCTACTCAGTTCATGAACTTTCCATAAAGTTTGCTAGTTTAAAGCTTGTTTCTGTTCAAAATAAAAATTTTTATTTTCTTTTTAAAACATCATTAATTCACCCATTTAATATTATAAATTATTAATTTAATTATAATCAAAATTATGTAATATAAACACAAAATGGATTCATGTTGTTCTGCCGGAAGATTGATCATTGTAGGGATCAGAATCAGAAATTATATAGGAAACAGAAATTTTGAACAGTAACAGGAATTGTATTGGAATTGGTAAAAATATTGGTATCATCCCATCACTAGTTTATACATATACAAAAAAAATTCAAACTTCTTTTAAAAATATTGATGTTTGAGGATTTGTATTAAGCTTTCCCATTTAGGATTAGTTAATATAGTTTTCACTTAATAATATTATCTAAAAAGCTTAAATTAATAAAGAATTTTTAAAGATTCTAAAACTTGTATTATTCTAAGTAAATTTTAAAAATAAAAAAAATTAAAACAATTCTTAATAAAATTCATTATTCATAAAAAAAAAAAAATTTCTTAAGACATATATATATATATATATATATTTTTTATTTGACTTGCCTGAACTCAGTGGTGCTTGCCAACTCTTGCTTTAAATTTATTTATCAATTGAAAAAAAAATATATATATATATATATATATATATATATATATATATATATATATATAATATATATATATATATATGAATAAAAAAGAAAGAACAGTAAGATATAAAATCCGGTGTTCTTATAGATATTTTATTTTTACAAAATAGTGCTCAATGTAAATTTACAGAGCATTAATACATCCCTACCCCTTCCAAATTGTAGCTAATAACTGATACAATGATACTGACATAAGGAAAATCTAGACACCCCTTGTTCAATTTGAGTAGAATATTCTGTAACCATGGAAACGTGATTTTAGCTGTGTCTTTAAAACTCGGTAATTTTAAAAAGTTACTCCAAAATTTGCTTGAAGATGAAATGGAACTAATGCTTTTAATTTAATTGCAAAAAATAAAATTAGGGGTTTTAGCTTCTATTTTTGAAACATGGTTGGAACTGTGTAGCGAAAAAAACCATATTTTAAATCAATTAATTTATAATATATATATATATATATATATATATATATATATATATATATATATAAAAAAAAGGGTGTTCCAATAACTTGTACCAATTTTAATGTGAATTAAATTTAAGTGTCTAATGATTTTTTTTCTTTTAAATTTGGCAGACATTTGGGAAATATTACTTTTCACACATAATTGCCAGGATTTAAATAACATGATCAAATAGAGAAATAAATAAATTTTCATCAGTAACACTGATTTAATCCTGACTGATCCATCTTAATGAAACACCCTTCTTAATTGAATTACATGATTAAGTGTAAATACTATTTTGTTGTGAAGTTATTAATTTAAGAAAAGAAAAGAAAAAAAAATTAGTCTGTAGCCCTGCAGTTTAACACAGAAATTTATTAAGAAACTTTAGTTGGGACCAATTGAATTTCCCCACATCCAAATCACCACTTGTGAGTCCTGGGGACTCACTATATTAAAAACCTATCACTATAATTGTTGATGCCAGGAGTCAACCGAGCTCTCCAGTGGGGCATAGCCAAAATGTGTTTCCAGAATGTGGTAGTATCCGTGTGGGTATTTGACTTACTCAAAACTTACTATTTGACTTATACTTGTCAAAAGACAACTCGGTAGTCTGGAGAAGTTAGTGCAGGAGTACAGATTACAGGAGTACAATGTTGGTGAGATCAGACAAGAAACATCGGGATTGTGAATAAACCGATGACAGTCCCACAAAAAAAATGGTTAGATGCAGTAAGTAGGGAAGTTTAACCAGATTACACTGCATCAATAGATGCATCTGCTCTCAATCTAATCAAGACTGTACACTGCCAAAGTAGGCATCTCGGCATCAAGAGTACTTTATACTTCATAAAGTTAATTCTGCAATCTCAGACCCTTGCATCTAAAAAAAAAAAAAAAAAAAAAAAAAATGCAGTGTCAAAAGAACGTTTTTACCCTCAACACTACTATTATTTTAACTACCTTCCTTCCACAGCAATATTTGTTTTTAAAAAGCGATAATAAGAATTAAAAACTAAACACATGAAAGTGAATTTGTTTTCTTCTGATCATTTCTCTGGCTAGGTCTCTAGGCAAAATTGCTTTAAGTCTTGCCAGGTGAAAAAAAAAAAAAAAAAAAAAAGTAAAATCTAACAGGTAAAATATAAAAAAATAAATAAAAACATTCTGTTTTCTTAAATTAACTGAAGAAAATTTTTTACTATGCCTTATATTCAAATAAAAAAAATTAAAAAAAAAAAAATTTAACCATTGTTAGTTATTCTTCAAGTTTAAAATTCAACTGATTTTTTAAACAAAATTTTACTGGCAAACTTGGACTTTCCTTTGAAACTACTATTATTTCAACTACTTTTTTTTTTTTTTATTTTCACTCCTCGGCAATGTTTATTGTTTTAAAAAATAATCATTAAAATTGTAATAAAGCCTACATATGATGACAATAAATTTATGCACTTATTTTTGTTCTTGAGAATTTACAAACAAAAATATTAAACACTATCATATTGTATATTTAGAAGAATAATTTTATATTTACAACATTCTAAAAACTATATTTCTGAGATGAGGTATTATGTACACTATTTAAATTATTCAGAGTATTGTCCTCATCTTTGTTGCCATATTTATCACAACATTTCGGCTGATGTATGCTCCAGCCTTCTTCAGGTGGTTGGAATGTCAAACTGAACCCTTTATTTCACTTGCTGGGGTAGACTGTTCTAGTTCCACATGCCATGTCTAATGGATGTCAGTTATCAGTTATCTCCTGTTAATTTAACACTTCAAGATCTCCACTGCCTTAATGAATACAATATGGGAGTGCCATAAGGAGTGCCAGAGAAAATAACCAATAGCCATTAGACATGGCATGTGAAACTAGAATAGTCTACTCCAGCGAGCGAAATAAAGGGTTCAATTCAACATTCCAATTGGCCGAAACGTTGTGATAAATATAGCAACAAAGATGAAGACAAAATTACGAATAATGTAAATACTATTCTAAAAACTAATACAATTAAAATTAATGCAATTTTTATCATTTGCCAATTTATAAAGAAATTAAAAAACAATTTTTGTATTCATAAATTTATAAACATTTACTAAATTATTAAAATATCAGCTTAAAAATTAAAAGGGCGGCATTTAAGCTAGCTCCTGTGGGAGACTCCTGGTTTGGCCATCATCACAATAGCTAGGGAGGAGTAGATGCAATAGGCATCAATAAATGACAGAAGAACTCTAAATTAATTCAATACTTAAATGCAGCAATCAATGCCTAAACTTACCTTTTAGAAGTTCAATGATAATTCTTCTGCTGCCACTCAATTTAAAGACAATTTGATGTATGTAGATCCTTATTTTCTGTACAAACAGTTATTTTTTTATTTCATAGGTGACAAAGCAGGGGACAATTTATAAGATAAAATTAATATAGTGTAAAGATGGGAAAATAGAAATTAGAATTAGTTATACATTCAACATAATAGCTAATTAAGTAAAACCTATATGATGGAATATAATCTATTTTTAACCTCACATAATCCGGCAATCCTGAATCTGAGCTCAATGAAAATCATTCCCTGCGCCTAACTTTTTTAGGGCTTTTGAATGAGCTATGAATCATTGAAAGCAAACCAGTGGGAGTGAAGGAGTTGCTTGGACATACAAACTGTACTTTATATATAACGTGTGAACCAACTATAAGGAAATCTTTATTATTTACCATTTTATAAAGTTTTGAATCTTGTCAATTAGCCAATGTTTTGCCAACCATTCCAATAAATAATATGAATAGTGTGAATAAACAATAGTGTAAATTTTTTTGTTGCCCATTCTTAAATTCACTTTCATATGTTTAGATTTTATTACAATTCTAATCATCCTCACTTACAGAGGAGTGAAGGTAGTTAAAATAATAAGAGTGGTGTCGGGGGAAAACCGGCCTTTTGAGACTCCATTTTTTTTTGCAGATATGGAGGTCCAATTTTGCCATTTTGCTTTTATTAAATTTATTTTTATTCAAATAGAAAGATGGCAAGCATCAAAGTTCAGAAAAATGTTCATGCAGTAGAAACATTTGACCACAAAGAAAATCTTAATACAAAAGAACCCAACAGTTAATCAAAAATTGAGAAGTTCCTTCAGTCTTTTAGAATAGCACAAATTAAGGACGTGCAGTGTCCCTTCAGGATGTTGATGATCATGGCTCTCCACAATTTCCTCTTCTTTGTAGCTTCTAATGTCCTTTCCACATATGTCAAGTTTACCACAGTTTTGCATAATCTATAAAATACAGGTACATATCCAACTGCATTTCTGTTTCTCTTTCTGATATCAATCTGAGAATTCTGGTGCCCCCCCCCCCTGTAATATTTAATTCTTACATATTCAAAATTTTACTGCAATTCACATGAAAGAAGCTTAAAAGGCCATTAATTTGGTCTCTAAACAAAACTCCAAAAACCATGGTGTCCATGAAAGAGAAAAATTTAAAAAAATCAAAGACACACACACATATATATATATATATATATATATATATATATATATAAATATATATATATATATATAAGTTTCAAACATAATAGAGAACTGAAAGGCAGAAATATAAAATTATTTGAATGAAAGCTTATTCTGTAATATACTTTGATCATTTTAATCATGAAATAATAATGCAAAATGAAATTTGAGCTCACATTGGTATAGTCAGCCGAAGGGCACATATCCTACCAAAATATTACCATGCCCCATGTTCGGAATCATTGCTCTATCCCATAATATAAGGGGCATGTGGATGAGCAATTAGAATGTTCATTTTCTTCTCGGGTTTGAAACTCACCACAGCCAATTTGTTAGTCAATATGGCCTCTTGATGTTACCAACATGCAGAGGCAATCATAGCATACTTTGGGAAAGTCCCTGAAAACCATACTAAACCCTCCAAGTAAAATTGGATAGGTGGAACAGTCCAGAAGTGTTGATGTTTTGTACTTGCATAAAGCCACAAGTGATATGGCATTGATCAAGAAAAAGATCCCACCAAATTACGCACTCTCCTCCCACAAACTGTAACTAAGGTCTACTCAGCATTGCTGCAGTATAAAACAAAAGTGAGCTCTGTGAACTGGACAGGTGTCTGTAATCATCTTTGGCAAGCTGCCCTATCTGACAGGTGTATTTAGAGTAATAGCCGGCCATTTCATTCCATCAGCATGGCTGATGCTAACCTCTTGGATAGTTCCTTGTTGCAGCTTCTCAGTTTAACATTCTCAGCTGGCACAAAGGGCAAAGATTATATTAAATCCAATACCAAGTTTGCTGCTAAAAATGTTGGTTCACTGTGTCGTGAGAGACAATTTTTCATTCCAGAATCTGTCTTACATATCTATAAGTTTACCATTTGTAGATGATTAGAATATTGCTGCCACATATAGTCTAGTGCTTCTGCTACACATTTAGAGATTCTTTATAAAATCCAAAGAAGAATCAGGAATATTATTGGTCCTGATCTGGCATCTTAGTTTCAGACACTTTCCCACTGCCTTAACTTAGCTTCCCTGTGCCTTCGTCTATAAATACTTTCATGGTAATTGTTGAGATATGCTCTTCTCTACAGTAATATTATTTTGTTTCACATTTGTAAATATTCATTGGGGGTTTAGATTTTAAAAAATTATTTTATTCCCCTCTCAACAGACAATGAATATGGGGACTGGTTAAGACTTTCATAGAGACAATGAGGTATTATGGATGTGGTAAGCAAGGTAAGTAAGAATGTGTTGTTTTCGTGGAAGGAATATTGTGGCATGTTTTGATCAATGTTTGTGGCTAGCGAAATTTAATGTGAAGACAAGAGAAGCCCATCCCCCCCCATTTTTGGCCTTGTGCCACATTTCTGTATATAAGTGGAATAAATACTGCTCTTTGGTATGGTACCTAGACTTTATGAATTTAAGCACATTGGTGGCAAGGTCTCATCAATTTACAGTCAAAATGGCTGCTAGATGTCACCATAAGTTCTATGCTAACAGTTTCTTTTTTCACATGTGGAAATCTTTACTATCCAGCCAACTTTGATCTTAAATTTAAATGCAATGTAAATCATTATCTACAGTTTTCTTGATTACTATTGTTCTGGCTCCTTCATAATGTTTTTCTTTTTCCTGTTCTTTTATACTCAGTAACCCATTGTGTCTTAGTGACTTTACTTCCTTGCATGGGGTGAAATGAAAAACAAAATAAAAAAAAAAAAAATGTAAATAAATAGTTGTTATAGTTCCTACATAAAATGTAACACTTATTATAAGATAGAAATAGTATCTTTTTAGCATCAGGAACAACCTGTGTTAAGTATAGTTACCTGGCCTCCCCACTAAGGCAGGTTGGTTGGTTTGTTTTTTATGGCATATCTTACCCAGGACACGGATATAGTTTATTGTCTTACTCAGGCAAGATGTGACACAACGTTGTTTTAATGTGGGGAGCATCATACACATATGTATGCATAGCATATGGGCCAAGGACACAAATTGTTTTACCCAACCCCAACAACCACTCTCATGCTGACATTGGTATTACACTGACCCCATTCCTGCATTGAAGAAAGTGCTGCTGCAGGGTTGGCATCTGCAGAGCTGAGGAAGTTCTCCAACCTAAAATGAGGAGGAACGTTGATCCACATACAATACATGAGCAATAACAAGGACTCTGAAAATCCTCATTGCTCATGGTTAACTCCAGGTAAAATTCAGGGGTTAGAAAAAAAAAATAAGAAAGCTGGAGGTGCAATATCAACACTTAAAAGAATCGATATCAGGATTAAAAAAAAAAAATTATTAGCAAAAACTTAAATGCAATGTCAGTTGCTATCTACTCTCCTCCTGATTACTCTTCCTTTGTTCTCACTTCTTAGCAATGTTTCTAACTCATCCTCATCCAGTAACCCCTTGTATCTCAGTAGCTTTACTGCCAAGAAATAAATAAAATAAAGAAATAAAATAATGAATCATTTTAATTCAAAATTGTGCTAAATGCAAGAAAATATGGATACATTATCACACAATATAAAAACTGCAGATCTTATTTAAAACTTGATACAATATTCACTAATTAATCAATGTTGTACATTTTTTTTTTATATACATGTTTTTAAGATAAAAACTAAAATAAAACAAATGAAATTTCTCCACTCTAATCGAAAATGATTTTTGTTTCATTTCTTGTCAAAAACTTTTTTTTTTTTTTTTTTACTGCTTTTTTCTTTTAAATTTATTCATGGCTTTGTATCCCCAGGACTAGACTTACCTATAAACTAAATATAACTTTAAAGCCACATACCCTCGAGGTTTTGGTTTCATTTATATCCTTTGCATTTTATCATTCAACAGGAACTCTCTAAATAAACACGTGTCATTATTTAAAACTTTTAACCAATTTTTTTTTTTGAGGAATTTGAATTTAATACAACTTAGCAGGTGAAATTCCGGTCCTGTGTATCATGAATTTTAGAACTATACTAAGATGAAATAATTTGAAGATATGATTATTTCTCTCACAGACATACATCCAAGACTTCAGAATGGAATGGAAATTAAAATTAATTGTTCCAATATTTGAATGAAATAAGAAAATTTAGAAAAACAATCCAAACCATAGACAACCTTTAATTAATATCCAAAATGTAGTAGACAGTTTTTATAACACAGGATTTTTCAGGATATTAAGTTTTTAAAACCTGAAACAGATTTTTTTTCAAAATTAAACCTTTTAAAATTTTAGAATAAAATTGAAATGAATGAAAAAAAGAGTGAATATAATACAGAATTATTGCTAAAACAATTTTTACAACTGGCAAAAAATATTTTTAAAAAAATCAAATAAAAAAATATAATTTATAAAAGTTAAATGATTCGGGTGATGTCGGGCAACCTTGCTGGTTTATGTAGTGTATTTTTTTTCTCAGTATGCTCCATTACTACCGAATGTGACAAAAGGTCCGTCATAAAAATGAGTTTGGCAATACCATGAAAAAATTGCTCAAGTCCCCTTGGCATTTCCCGTTCTGGGATGCCAGGTAATGACAGGAGTCAAGTAATGACCTGAGTATCCCTCTACCAAAGGATAGGTACTGCTTTTTTTTTGGAGGTGGGGGGGGGGAATAATAATTGGATGGCTTGAGGGAGTTTAATTATTATTTTGAAAGTTTTCTGGTGAAAGAGCCAGGGAAGTGTAATTAAATAAATGGAAGACAACTAAACCACCAAAGTATGACAGATTTTACAAGCATTTTAGCTTGGGCAAACTTTTCCCTAAAAAGTTGAAATATTGTTCACCAACCGAAATGGATTCAATTTTGGGTGGAAAAAGAAAAAAAAAAAAAAAAAAAAAAAATAAATGCAGGGTGACAATAAAAAAAAAAAAAAAAAAAAAAAAAAAAAGGGTGACATAAAAAAATAGAGGCTACCAAAATTCAAGAAATGAGCTAAAAATATAAAAATATTCTGAAAAAATGGTTATTAAATATTCCAAACTTGAGAAAGAATTTAAAATCCCTAACCCCACCCCATTTTATTCTACGCCTGTTGAAATCAACATTGACCCACACTTTAAAAAAAAAAAAAAAAAAAAAAGTTTGTTTTTGCTTTGTTTTGTTTGTAGAGTGGCTGGAAAGGTTCATTCCAAAATTTAGTTCAAAAGGATATTTTATAATATACACACAAAACAACTTTCTATTGTTAAAAATAATAAACAAAAAGTAAATGATAAATTTTTTTTTTTAATGCAAATATTTATTAATTTTTTTAAAAAAGTGCTGCTATGAAATCAAGGAAAGTGCCTGTGCCTCCTCCTGCAATATTTGATTTTTTTGTATTTCCTGGTTGTTACAATATTAATTCGCAAATTTCAAAATGAAATTGATTTACTTTCAATTCATTATTTACGTTTTAACAAATTCCTATTTTAGAAAAACAATTTACAATTAATCAATTACATTAAATGCGATTTCAAACCCAATCTTATTTTTGTTTGATAGCAATTTTAAATCTGTTAATGAATAACAATTAAAAATTTTAATTATTTTTTTTTTTTTTAACTCATTTTTCATAACAAAAAGTGCAATTTAAATTAATGATAACGATTTTTAAATAGAAAATGTGGACAATCATTTTAAAATAATTCTTTAAAATACTTTTAATTAAAAAAATGTACCCTCAGTCATCCTTGATTTAGGCAGGGTCTTATTTAAATTTTTGACAGCATATTTACGACATATATAATTAAAAATTTACCACGAGAATAATTTTTATTTTATTTAAATAAAGTCTAAAAACTAAATTTTTAATCAGATTTCACTGGTAATAAAAAAGAAAAAAAAAAAAAAATTACAGACACCAAATATAATTTTTAAAAGGAAACATAAAAAAAAAAAACTTATTGGATTTTTAAAAGGGGGGGAGTAGTGAATGGGGAAACTTTAAATAAGATTTTTTATAATTTTATTTTTCCTGATCTGAAAATAAAATGTTTATTTCTTTTTAATTTGATTAATTTATTAATATTACCACTTATTACGGTATTACCCAAAAAATCAATTTAGCCCAGCCACCGACGAACAGCCTTGCTGATTATGCATCCAAACAATGCCTATTGGCAGAAAATGGGGGATCAAAATTATATTGTTAACATTTCTAAAACAGATCACTGACTTTATGTACACATTCCGTTTTTAAAACGCAGCAGATAAATGAAAAACAAAAAGACGAGAATCTGTGAACAAATATTTGCAACGTTTCATTATTTTAAAATTAAAATTATTATTTATTTAAGGCTTTTTATTAAATAAGTAAAAAACAAATTGAAAATGATACATAAAATTTTTTTAGGTTCAATAATTTTTATTTTATTATCAATAACATTTAACAAAATAATCAATAATTTGATCCCTATTTTTTTTTTAAAAACATTTTTAAATTTTTCTAAAATTCTTTCATTTGGATTCATTTAATAAATGAAAAATATTTAATAAGTAAATAAAAAGAAAAAAAAAAAAAGATTTTTAAAAGACATATGGATAATTTTTCTTAAAGAACTTAAAAATAAAAAAAGCTGAGATCAACTTACTTAAATTTTTTGTGGGGGTAGGATCAGAAAATTGGAAAATCCCCACCCCCAATAAATTACACTAAAGAAAAATTAATTTTAATAAATAAAAAAGAAAAGAAAGAAAGAACTAAAAAAAGTGGAGATTGGACAGGTTATATATATATATATATATATATATATATATATATATATATATATATAAGGAATCTAAATGGAATAATAATTAAAAAACGAAAGAATATTAATCTACAACCCAGTGTGTCTAAAAGATTTTAATTTTTTTATTTTCTTATTGTGCAATATATATATATATATATATATATATATATATATATATATATATATATATATATTTCTGAAGAAAGATTGAGGCCAATCTGAAATATCAAATATACATATAAATACTTTCATAAAAAAACATTATTATTTTTTAATTTGCTTATATATATATATATATATATATATATATATATTATATATATATATTTATATTTATCTGTATTTATTTATTTTTTTATTTTTTTATTATTTTTAAATATTTGTCAAAATTTTTTTTATTTTTTTTTTTAAAAATCTTAAACAAAAAAATTTTAATTTGATCTGCAATTTCATTAAAACAAATATTTCTAAATCAGAAATTTTTCAAAAATTTGACATTCTGATTTAAATTAAAAAAAAAAAAATTAAAGCTATTTTTAATTAAGTAAAGAAAAAAATTAAATGAATTTATTAATTATAAGTTTATGGCATTTTAAAATTATTTTTTATAAAATAAAACATTTTGCGTCAATGTAACAAACTGACAATATAAAGATCTCAATGTTTTGATAATAACATAAATAACAAATAGAAAACACGTCTTAATGGACAATTTGAAGTTGGGGGACCAATTCACAATTATATTATTAAGTAAATTGACCCCTGATTTTGTGGCCAGTATTAGATAACCATTTAAGTCATCAAAAACTAGAGATCTTGGCACATACCTAGAGATAAGTAAAAGAAAATAATAATAAAAAGGTGTATACGTGGTATAAGTAGTAGATGATTATATCAATAAAAGGAGGCATCGATCGGTTAAGTAGACAAATAAATACGGTTGCTACCGTGTGGTCGTCTTAAGAAAGAGGGATCAGTTTATAACGATCAGTGTATCGTAAAATGATCCTCGACTTTGTGACCAAAGACAGGTTTTGTTTTCTACATTGTTTTCTTTAAATATTTTGGAGAATTTTATATTCGGTTACAAAATTTATGATTTAAAACATTTTACAGTAAAACTGTCGGAATTAAATTCATGTTACTTATTTATTTGCATTTAGAGTCAGAAACGAATGTGAAGACGTATTTTATTTAAAATATTCAGCGAGGAAAGTGATAAGAGGGATCAATTTCTAATCACAGTTCTATTGTAAATTGATCCCTGGCTTTGTAACCAGGTATATATATATATATATATATATATATATATATAAAAAAAATTCAATCATACTGAAATTGAATCTTGGATTTCTAGAAAATGCTCAATAATATTTTATTTAATAAATAATATTGTTTATTTTTTTAAAATAAATAATAGATATTTTTTTTAAAGGCAATATTTTCCTCTATTATTTCGACGTTTTTTTTTTTTTTATCTTAGGTAAATAAACAAAAAGCCAGAAATACGAAACAAATTATCCAGAGTAGGGGGGGGAGTAAATAAACATTTTTTTAATAATAATTTAAGGGTTTTTTTTTTCAATTTCGTGAACAATATTTTTAAATAGAAAGTAAAACGAAAAAAAAAAGAACAAGTGGGGGACCCCACCTTTTATTTCAGTGAGTATTAATAAAAAAAATTGAATTCTTTAAAGAAAACAAAACCACTAAGTGTGTATAGATAGATAGAGAGAGAGATCTATATATATATATATTATATATATATTCTGACTTACCCTCAGTAACCCTTTCCAATCGTAATACTTCCTCGGGGGTAATATTCGCCTTTTTAGCCAATTCTTCTTCTGTTGTTGTTGATGTTTGGCTATCATCCGAAACACCGCCATTGCCGGGTCTTTTGTCGTGTTGTCTGCTTTTCGTCTGCCTCGACAAGAAACTGCCTGATTTTTTCTTGCTTCCAGCTCCTGTACCCCCAGTTTGGTTGTTCATCATCATTGTGTAAAGTATACACTGTTCTAGGGGGTACAGATTTTTATATCTGGAACTGTTTCTCGGATAGCAAACAAGCACCAAATGTTGTTGTTATTCGGTGCACTGCTCTCTCGTCTTGGCCGTGTGAGATAAAGATGAAGCCCGGAGAGAGAAGGGAGGGAGTGATAAGACAAAGAGAGAGGGTGATACGTCCAAGGAAGGGAGTAGTCAGAGAAAGCGCAGAGTCCTGGCCATGATCTGGGGGGGAGAACAGTGTCCAGTAAGGGGGGGGTTGATTTAAACAACGAAAAATATTTATATATAAAAAAAAATGGTATTATCGCTTATATATCGATAATAAAAAATTCTCTAACACAACTTGGATTATCTGTAAATTAACGACAATTAAGAGCAAAAGTGCAAAAAAGTGGTTGATTTTGCAAGAAGGGCACAGGTGAGAATTTTAAACCAGAGAAAGAAAAAAAGGTAGAATTTGGAGTTGAAATTGCTATATTGGACTATGAAGGGGTAAGGAAGGAAGAAACAAAGAAGAAGTACGAACTAACAATGTTAAAAAAAAAATCGATGAGCAAAGAAGAAAAATAAATAGAAATCGATAACCTTTTTTCTAAATTTCTAACATTTACTGGGCAGTTAAAAAAATTAAGATTATATAAAAAGGCGTTCATGTTATATTTCTGAAATATTTTTTACATACATACTATATATACCTCGTAGAAAAAAATTAGATAAACTTCCGGCTGTCACTCAAGCGTCAACCTGTCAACACCTAAATAAATACCAAAAACAATATATTTCTGCGATTTTAAAGTAAAAGTAAGTAATATTTGTTTCAATTTAGATTAATTAAATTTTAATTGAGATAATATACCTCAAATAAAGTTTCAGAAGAGTAGATTTCATTTTTGTAAGATTTTTTACATTGTATTGAGAGATGGCTAAAAACGGCGCTAAAATCAGCGATTTTTAGGGATAAAAATTCTTTCAGTCAATTTAAATTAGTTTTGAAATACAGTAAAATATTTTGCTTATTGGAAATATCAAATTTAATCTATTTGCTTTTAACTTTTAATTAAAAGTGAAATATAAGCTTCAAGAAAGATGTTTCGTTTTTGAAAATTAATTTTAATCTTCAGTTATCGCGTTTCTTAGATGGAGTAAAAGAAAAACACGAAGGACCGTCGCCAATCATTTGTCTTTGCTTCCTGAAAAATGATGTGAAGTAATTTTTTAGTGTGTAAATTAAATTCTTATTCAACGCTGCCCCTGTGACTTACAAATCCCCCCCCACACACACACACACTAAAAGACGCTGGCGTGAAAAAAAGGTAACGAAAGATGAAATCTAAAATGAAATTGATAAAAGAAAGAGTGGGAAAAACTTGAACAAACAGAATGAGTTGAGTTTTATATATATATATATATATATATATATATATATATATATATATATATATATATATATATATATATATATGTGTGTGTGTGTGTGTAGATAAATATAATATATATATATATATATATATATATATATATATATATATATATATAATTATTTATATATTATATGCGCGGTACTTATTAAAAGCGCTCAATATCAGAGATAGAGCAAACATATTTGGTTGGATTGATGTGAGTTTGTGACCCTGGGTTTCACGCTCTTGCGATCGTCAGACAAACTGATTAATTTTTTTTAATTTTTTAAAATAATATATATATATATATATATATATATATATATATATATATTATTGTTCACACCAGGGCTGGTGCAGGGGTCTCGTGATCCCCACCCCCACACACACGAATCTATGATACAGCCCCTCCCCACTCTACTACATTCCAATTTTCCTAAGGGAGGATTTACATAAAAGACACATTTTATAGTACAGTAGACAATGATGACTAATCATGTTCAATAATAGATCTTATGTAATATAGGTGAAAAATTAAACTAAGAAATTTGAAAATAAATACAATGGATCGAAACACAAATTAGAGACATGTCATAATAGATCATTCTATCTATATAAATAAATGCGAGTGTCTGTGTGTCACACTTATCCAACTTTACTCCTTATAGGCCGTAGCCCAACATCTCATACCATTTTGTAATCAGGCCCACTCCCTGAGCAAATTAAAAACATTCCAAGCCAGATCCGGACCCGCCATCTTGGCTTCTATTGATATAAACAATTAAAGGGACACAACTCTCTAACTTTCAATAGCTCATTCCAAAGGGAAAAAAAATTAGTTCTCAAATTACAGTGTTTCAAAATAAAATTTTCCGTGTTTTCAACTTTACTCCTTAAAAAAACCGAAGACCCAATCAAGAGCTCTCTGCAGGAGCTAGCTTAAATGCCGCCCAATAGGGCGGCTTTTAAGCTAGTCTGAAATAAATCAACAATGTTTTCCGGCAATTTTTAACATTAACTTGGGATTTTTCTTGTTAAAAAGTGAAATAATTTTAACATATTCAACATTATGGATAGAAAATAGGGAATTTTATATATATATTTTTTTTTTCAAGACTCAGTATCAACAAAATAAATTCATGGCTTTGGGAAAAAACGTGGATATTTTTCATCCTTTCATAGTTGTGCCTAGTTTAAATTTTAACGTCTATAAATGTTGACAGAAGAAAAATGTTGATAAGATAGCGAGGATCACAAAGCACTGCCCGAGGGTCCCCAATCAGGTTTGCTCCCCACCCCCCAACACACACACACGTTGGGGTGTTTGTGGAGTAGTAGGCACCTGACCTGAATCTATCTATCTATCTATCTATCTATCTATCTATCTATCTCTATCCCATTTCATATCTATCTATCTATCTATCTATCTATCTATCTATCTATCTATCTATCTATCTCGGTCCTTTTCATATCTATCTTGGTCCTTTTCATATCTATCTATCTATCTATCTATCTATCTATCTATCTATCTATCTATCTATCTTTGCATGCTAATGTACAACGAACAATATATGAAACAAGTAGTACGAACCGACCCTGGTTCACACAATGCAACGCCCAAGAGTCACTCAAGCTAGAGGGTTGTTGAATAAGATTGTTGGAAGGGTTTACAAGTAGGAATTAAAAAATGCCTATTATGAGGATATGTTGGATAGATAATGGTTGACAGTAGACCTGAAGATCGTAGTGATCGGGGAAACATCCTCTCGGGAGTCTGTTTCACAACGTAACAGTTCTGGGGAAGAAACTAAGATACCAATGGAATACAAAAGAAATGAGGATAAATTGACCCTGTGAATGTGGCATGGCGTGTCCTAGCTCTAAAAGAATAGATGTTTGTTGTTTGCTGGAGAGAGAGAGAGGAGGTTCACTCATGAGAAAGATAAAATTTAATCCAAGGAAAAGGTGATCGAGAAGGGAAAAAATAAAGCGATACAGCCGGAAAAAATATGATAATAAAAGGGAAATATAGAAAGTTCTCTAAGAAAATTGAGGATTCAGTCAAATGGTGAGAATAATTCATATGTAACTAGATAGAGTGGCCGGGGGGGGGAGACGTATATGAAATAACCCCTATTTCCAGTACAATTACACCCATGTGCAAATTGATTGAAACAATCATCTTAGTTTCCTTTCTTTCATCATACGGTCAGATTTACACTTACTGGAATGACAGGGTGTAATTAATTTCTATTTTTTCTACAGATTAGGTCATTTGCCACTGTGTGTAGTAATATGAATCTATTTTCGGAGTGTATGATGAAATTTGTTTGGCTTTCAAAAATATTGCGTCATCCTGGATTGCATTAGATTTTCATCACGCCCAAACACTAATGTCTCGACTGTCGATTAGTTGTCCTGCGGTCATTGTCTGCGATGGACGTTACTCCAAGGAAGCGTACGAAAATTGTAACACTGCGCGTGCACAATGGCAAGCCTTACCAGTGAGCAAATCAAAGTACTATCTCCTGATTTAAATCCAATCAAGAATCTGTGGGCAATCTGCAAGGAAAAAACTTCGTGGATTAGACATATGAAATATGTGCATTGTGCCATGGCTCATTGGAAAATTACTAAAAAAAAGTAAATAACAGAATTATTCGTTTTATTTCAATTAATTTGCACAAGGGTGTACATACCCAGATATGTAGCATATTAAAACATACCCAAACTTTATTTTCTACCCAATAACAGACAATATTTACAAACATGCCAAAAAGTTTACGTTTAAAGGCACCGTTTAAATCAAAGTGTCTATTGGTTAGAAATTAACATCGCTATGTGAAATATCTCACCAATCAGAGAAAACTAAATCCCTATTTTTCTCGAGCTTACTTTCGGGGAAAGAATTTCTTATAAAATC
Source organism: Acanthosepion pharaonis (assembly GCA_903632075.3). NCBI lineage: Eukaryota > Metazoa > Mollusca > Cephalopoda > Sepiida > Sepiidae > Acanthosepion > Acanthosepion pharaonis. Next base: position 298,166 of record CAHIKZ030001566.1, on the reverse strand, counting down.
CCACAGATATCGACTTTTAGAGAGCAGAGACGCGGCTGTCTCCAAACTTAATTTTTCTTTATTTTTTTCGAACACAGTTCTATTACCAGGTTTCGGTTGATTCACTTCTATTTTTTTTTTCCATTTGCTTCTTCTGTGAGAAACACGCCACTTCATCCACCTGATTACCAAAAAAGTAGGTTTTCCTTCTGAAACTTTATTTTTATGCCCCCAGAAAGAAGTTTTCATGTCTCCACGTCTTCTGACTTCTTCGAAATTTTCGCTTCTTTCGATCGAAAATTATTTCTACCAATTGATCGAAAACTATATTACCTTCTGAAGTTATCCACTGTCCCGTCTGCTTATGTAGCATCGAAGAGGTTCTAGACAGGTCTTAACTTTAAATTTACGTGTGGTGTTCTCTTGATTGGAGTCGTGAGTCACGATAAAAATAAATATAAAAATAAAATTTATAAACAAAAATAAAAAGAATTCAAATTAAAATAAGGCATCTGTGCTTTCCTTTAAAACCTCTCTCTCTCTCTCTCTCTCTCTCTGAATTTCTCTTTCTATACTTCTCTTAACTAACGAGAAGGCAACTCCCAAATAAAAGAGGAAGAAGAAGAAAAGACTGCACCCGGTCGAAAACGCCAGAAGTTTGCGGAACCAGAGCATACTAATTTGTGAGTGAAGATTAGCCAAAAATCGTGGAGGCTCCACGCATAACTTCCGTTACAACAAAAAAAAATGAAAAAGAATGGGACGCCGGAAAATAAAATAATTTTACCAAAAAAAAAAATAATGTCACAAAAAGACTTAGCCGAAACCAATGGTCGCACCAGAGTCTCATAACCTGGTCAATAGGATATAAACTGACACCGCTCAGCTAGAAGCAGAAGGGACGGCGAGAGTGACGAACAAAATACGCTGCCACCGAGAAACCATCCATGCGTGAGGCTTGAAGAAGTAGTTAAGATGTCATCTGCTAATGATACTTCTGCCTTGATTAAGGCCAAGAAAAACACAGAGATTGACACTGACCTATTTCTAATATTACTACTATCCATCGCGCAGTCTGATTTCAAAACTACAACACAGGACTTTCTCAAGAATGCTACCAATATACGCCTTATGAAGAACATTTTTGCTACACCGAATACGAAAGGACTCACTCTAAAGAAAATAAATTAAAAATATATTATATACAATCTCAGTAAAGTACATTTTATGTCATATGTTTAAGATAAACATCACCAAGAATATTTACAACACAATATGCACACTGGTGATCTCCCGACGTAAACAGACTAACTACAGACATTAAATTCAATGAGTATATATTTTTCAAATTTCCAAAAAGGAATTTGAAACGGCCCAACTTGACTGAATTATTTTCGGTAGTTCTTTTAGAGCCAATTCTAAATTTATAAACTTTTACAGACAAAATTAATACATCAAATACATTTTTCATAAACTACCGGGATTTCTTGTAAATATTAATCTCCTAAAAGTTAGTGTAAAAGGCACACACCTCGACTGTTAAAGTAGAATCCCACATATCCGGAATCCCTCACATCCGGAGTGACTCATATCCGGAATCCCGTATATCCGGACATGATTTTGTTGTGTATATTTGAACTATTTGGGTGATATGTAACTGATTTGAAATTTCTGTTTTTCAGGAAATTTGCTTTGGATAATTGCTCATTCTTATTTCCCCCTAATGGCTTGTATTGGTTCAAACGATGATGGGAATAAGAGGACAGGATGACAACGAGACACATTTGCAACAAGATAACAACGAGATACATGATTGTAATGAAACCTGGAATGAAATTGAAAAAGCTATTGAAAGGTTGTCAGTTTTATGGAAAGAAAGCCAGCATTCAGCTATAACAATTGCAATAACGCACGCAAAAAAAATGTCTTTCGTTTAAAAAAATTCATAAACAAAAGGAAAACGAAATGCGGAAAAAGTTGAGAATGACATTAGAAGAGAAAGAATCATCATGTAACAGCGATTAAAAAATCCTCGTTACATTATTTGTTTTGCATACGTAGCAGACTTAATTTAATGAATTTTCATTAACATTACATAAGTTATTTCCTTAAAATCGATTCTGTTACATTTCACTCACCATTAGCTTATTTTGTTTACTATAAAATATTCAAAATAAAAGTTAAATCTGATATCAGTTCTTTTATTTTAATCTAAATATAAACCTTCATATCCGGACTATGTAACCGATTCTTCATATCCGGAAGGCTTTTTTAGTCCGGTTGTTAAGGGATTCTACCGTATAATATTTATTTATATATCTACATTTTTTTTTATTAATCATTATTTTTTAATCATTTTATATTACTTACTACTAAAATTAAATTTCCACAAAATATAACAGAACACAAACATTGGAGACTTTAATAATGGATCCCTTGAAAATGGCTGATGGATTATCCAAAAGCGGTTGGAATAATAACCATTATGGATTGTTTTTGAAATCGGTTAGCGACTCTCAAAGAAGAACTAAGAAGATCAGAAGAACTTCAATAAAAATCTGATAAGATGGTCTTTCTCTGTCACATTCAATGAAAAATGTATGTAATTTATATATATATATATATAGTTGTGTTGTACGTGAGTTATATCCATGTACTTGTGTCATTTGATGTAGACATCAACACAGGCATACACACACATGTACACACACACTTTGAGTTTGAAATGAGATATTGGAATGATATAATACTCTTTGGCAATTGTTATACCTCGTATCTTCGAGATAACAGAGGAAAATAAACAAGGAAGAAAATCTCGCAGGTAAATAATGAAATACAAGGTTTACTACACAAAGATGCATTTAGCAATTGACCTAGGTATTTACCCAGACCTTCCCACATAGGCGGGATGTGGCACAAGGCTGGTTTTTTACGTGAAGCGATTCTGAGCCCGTAGACTTAAGCAAAAATTGCTCATAGACCCCGTAAACACGGGGTCGGGTAGCGGTCTACCTCCACAGACGGCAATCTAATCTTCGGCATAGCCCCGTCTGGCTTCCTCTCGGTACTTACCAACCTACCCAGGAGTTAGAATGGGGCATAAGGCCAATTTCAATTTATCCACTGTGCCATGTGTCCTCAAGGACACATGGCACAGTGGATAAAAAAAATTGGTTAGATCCAGTGACAGACCCAAAGAAGGTGAGTTCAATACCTGGTTAAGGCAGTGGAGAACTTTCAGATGGAAAATTAGCAGGAGATAACTGATAACTGACATCCATCAAAACATGGCACGTGGAACTAGAACAGTCTACCCCAGTGATCGAAATAAAGGGTTCAGTTCGAAATTCCAACTACCTGAAGAAGGCCGGAGCGTACAACGGCCGAAACGTTGTGACAAATATGGCGACAAAGATGAGGACAATAGTCCGACTAATGTAAATACTGTACATAATACCTCATCTCAGAAATATAGACAGACGCCAATTTTAATGTCAGGTAATTCGAACTCGTAACCAGGTAGTGAACACACACTCTTTGGGTCCTGTCACTGGATCTAACTAACGCCTTTATCTACCGTGCCATGTGTCCCCAAGGACTTGGAGAGGGGAATTAACAGGAGATAACTGATAACTGACATCCATTAGATATGGTACGTGGAACTAGAACAGTCTACCCCAGCGAACGTAATAAAGGGTTTAGTTCGACATTCCAACCACCTAAAGAAGGCCGGAGCGTACAACAGCAGAAACGTTGTGCTAAATATAGCAACAAAGATGCGGATGATAGTCCGAACAATGTATACAGTATACATAATAGCTCATGTCAGATATATAGACAGATACAAAACAAATGATCTGAGAGGACTCTTTCGAGCTTCCATCAGTATGGCTGATGCTAACCTTCAGGTGAGTGACTCATTACGGTTTCTCAACCTAACGCAAAGGGAAGTGGAAAATTATAATGAATCAATTACTAGGTTTCTTACAAGGAAAGTTGGTTCCCTGTGTCGTGCGAGATATTTTTTCTCGACCGAATCTATCTTCAAACGCTTACTATTCGTCCATACTTTGAATATTGCTGCTACATATTATCCGATACTCTTACTAAATCAAATTTAGAGGAACATTATAAAATCCAAAAGAAGTATCTGCAATTTCATTGGCCCTGACATGGTATCTCAGCTTCTGTCAATTTCTCACCACCATAATGTAATTCCTTGAGACTTTCTATAAATAATTTCATGGTAATTATTCGAATGAATTTCCATCTATAGTACCCAGACTTTGTGAATTTAAGCGCAATACTAGATTCACGGAAAGATTTAATTAATTCACAGATGGAATAGCGAAATGTAACCGTAAGTTCTATGCTAAGAGTTTCTTCTATCGGACTTCTCGTTTGTGGAACTCTCGTCCACATACATTCTTCCCAGTCAAGTTCATCTTCAAAAATTGAAATGCAATGTAAATCATTATATTCCGTCTTTTTAATTCCTCTTCTTTTATTGTTCTCTATCTCTCCTTAAAAATATTTTTCTTTTTCTCATAGTCTCTATTACACAGTAATACCATTGCATCTTAGTGGCTTTATTGCCTTGCTTTCGAGTTAAATCTAATCTTCAAAAATATAAATGCAACGTCAATCGTTACTTCCAAATTTTTAATTAATCTTCTTTATTGTTCCCTCTCTCTCTCTCTCCTTAGTAATATTTTTCTTTTTCCCATGGTCTCTAATAGACAGTAACCCCTTGAATCTTAGAGGCTGTATTGCCTTGCTTTCCAGTCAACTTTGATCTTTAAATACAATGTCAATCGTTATCTTCTCTCTTCCTAATTCCTTTTCTTTTATTGTTTCCTCTCTCCTTAATAATATTTTTCTTTTTCTCATACTCTCTAATATGCAGTAATTCACTTGCATGTTAGTGGCTTTATTGCCTTGCTTTCTAGTCAAGTTTTATATTCAAAAAATTAAATGTAATGCCAATCGTTATCTACTGTAACTTCGCTTCTTTTATTGTTGTCCCTTCATATTCTTTTCTTTTACTTGTATTCTTATGCACTCAGTGATACTCTGCGTCTTAGAGGCTTTGTTGCTTTGCTTTAGGTGTAATGATTAAAAAAAATTAAAAAAACGAGGAAAGACAATTCATTAAGGAGTTCAATTTGTGAGAAAGATGAATGTAAAGAAAAAAAAGATTACAGGAAATGGATGCTGGATGAGCGGATTAAGGTCTAAGGATTAAGAATTAAGGATTGTTGCCTACATTGGAACGTAGAAGAATTGGGTTTAAATTAAATTAACCTTAAGAAATATTTACCGGACCTGGACAGGTGTCATTCCTCCCCAGTTCTTTTCAACAGGAATAGTTGTTCACCCCATCTCCTCTCTTTAGTATTGAACTGATTCTGACGTCTTCGCCTCATCTCTGAAATATTATTTAATATTTTTTAATCTCTCTCCTCATTTGATGTAGATAGGTTAGCCTAACGACCGGTTCACACTCTTTCCAAGTCTTTTGAACTGGAGTAGAGGGTCATCCCTTTTTTCCTCGCGTTTCCGGTTCCTTCTTAAGACGACTTCAACAATAAACATTTAACGTCGTCTAATCGTTGAAATTTTATTTACTATTGCTTTGTTCTCTCTCCTCAATTGAAATAGATAGATTCTCTTATCGTCCAGTTCACACTCCTCCCTAGGCTTCTGAACAGGAGTAGAGGTTTATCCCTTGTTCACATTTTAGGATCGGGTTTCCGGTTCCTTTTTAAGATTGCTTCAACACTATATTTCTAACGTCTCCATCTAATCTAAAATTTTATTTAATATTTTTTGTTCTCACGCCAGAATTAAAGTAGATAGAGTCGCCTAACGCCCGGTTCACACTCCTCACTGGACTTTTGACAAGGAGTAGATGTTCATACCTTGTTTCAACTTTATGAACGGGTTTCGGGTTCCTTTTTAGCACTTCCTCAACACTATGCTTCTAAGGTCTCCATCTGATCTCTGAAATTTTACGTACTATTTTTTATTCTCTCTCCTCAATTGAAGTAGATATGGTCGCCTAACATCCTGTTCACACTCCTCCCTCGACTGTTGAAAAGGAATAGAAGTTCATCCCTTGTCACTTGTTCAGCTTTCCGATTCCTTCTTATCTTCAATAGAATACTTCTAACTTCTAATATCTGAAATTTTATTTAATATATATTTTTTTTTATTCTCGCGTAAAATTGAAGTAGATAGGGTTGTCTAACGCCCGACTCACACTCCTCCCTAGCGATTTGATCAGAAGTAGATATTCATCACTTTTCAAGTTTCCGATTCCTTTTTAAGACCTCTTCAACACTATACTTCTAATGTCTCCATGTAATCTCTGAAATTTTATGTACTATTTTTTGTTCTCCTTCCTCAGTTGAAGTAGATATGGCCGCCTAACGTCCGGTTCACTCTCCTCCCTAACTTTTTGAACAGGAGTAGATGTTCATCCGTTGTTCCTCTTTTAGGATAAGATTGCTAGTTCCTTCTTAAGACTTCTTCATCAGTAAATTTCTAACGTCTCCGTTTATATTCTTTTGTTCTCTCTCCTCAATTGAAGTAGCTGGGTTCATGTATCATCCGGTTCGCACTGATTAAAGGTTGTTTTTTTTAACAGGTGTAGATGTTCATCGATTCTTTCCAGTTTCAGATCGCGTCTCCAGTTCCCTCTAAAACATTTTCATTCTTTAGTGGCGTTATCACCTTCTTTAGGGTGTATTGCAAATAATAAAGTTAAAAAAAAAATGGACAAAGAGAAGCTTTCTGTTACTAACGGGAGATGGGTTACTTTTTGCCTGAGAAAGAAAGCCATCAGCTTGGTTAGATTTGAAGAAAGGATGTCCGTACCCCCTAGACTCGTGAACCGGCAATCAATATACAGCTAACTGTAAATAGCATTTTTATATATTAATATCTTATCACGCGTTAACTTGAAGGTAGTATTGCGTCTTTCTTATTCTGTGTCGTTTGTTTTTTTCTGGTGCTAATCAATTCATATTATCTAAAAATGCTTCGACAACATATTTTAATCAGGGTGATACCTTATGAGGCCAACTCACAAGTAAATTGTTGTGAATTAAAAATGAAATAATAACTTTTGTTGCTGATAACATTATTCAAGAAATCCGCGCGCAGGTACTTGTATAATCATGTTTTGCGCCTATTTTCAGAGTAAAGAGACTATTAAATCTCACACCCTAAAATACAACAATTTTTTTTAACAAACCACCATAAGCAAAGCTTGAGTGCCAATATCACGCAAGGGGTTATAGAGAGTAAAGAGGGGGGGATTTAGGAAAAGGATATAGAGAAAGACAGGGTTCAAAGTCAGGGCATCAGAAGATTTCGATTGACGTTACATTTAAATATTTGAAGATTATAGCTATCAGGGAAGCAAGTGATTGGAAGGGAATTCTACTGACATGATGTGCGAGATAAGAAGCTGTTGGAGTAGAAGAGATGGCTACATTTCGCCGTTCCGACAGTAAAAGGATGGGACCGTGATGTAGCACGCTTAAATTCGTTCAGTTTTGGAACCAGTGAAAGTAGCTCGTCGGAGCAGTTTCTATGAAAATACTTGTAGAAAAGACAGAGGGAAGCCACTGCACATCTGTGGGAAAGTGATTACATAAAGCTAATCTTAAATACTGTGGTGTATCGGCACTGGTAAATAGGTCTGTTTGGTTGTAAGATGAATCGAAGTAGGCTAACAGGTGCCTCGGTATGGTATCTACCAATTTAAATATTTCTAATTACAATGTTGACGGTTCTCAGGTGACATTTGTTGGAATTTTGAACCGAAATTGCGACAAAACGCGAGTAAAAAACAAGATTAGAGCGGACAAACTCTCTTTTAGGCGCGGACGAATAAAAAAAAAAAAACTCCTGCTCGGTGTGTAACAATAAAAGAAGAAAGTTTTTATTTACATATACAGAAAAAAAGGGTAAAGAGATAAAGGCAATTAAGAGTGAAAGAAAGGGAAAAGAGAAAATGTCCTTTAAGGGAAGAGAAAATGTTCATAACAGAAAAAAAGGCTTGCTCAAAATATTTCTCTGAGCGCCTAAAAAGTTCTTTAAGCGAGTAAAATTTTGTTAAGGTTTAGAAACACTCACAGTTCTTGTAGAAGAGTAGAAAAACTGTTGATAGATATAGGAATCTTGCAGTTGAGTGAGTTCGTAGATCGACGACAGAAGTCCAGTGGTCACGACAGAAGGACTGGTGAAGAGATGCAGCTTGCAATTAGTTTTCAATTGTGGACCGAAGTTCGTTCTAGACAGCCCTTTAGTAGGTAGTTCTTCTTTGGTTGAAAGTGGTTCTGAAGTTGATTGGGGCTTCCTATCGTTAACCTCACAGACGGTGGTCGAAATTCTCACTGCCAAATATGTATGAGGATTTAAATATACACCCTTGTGCAAATTAATTATACAGGAAGATGTGGAGATCCATGATCACCTAAACCCTTGTGCAAATTAATTGAAACAAAACGAATAATTCCCTTATTTACTTTTTTCTCTATTTTTACAATGAAAAATGGCCCAGTGCACATGTTAGTGCTTTGTATGTCCATTCCATGAAGTCGCTCCTTACAGTTTGACCACAGATTCTTCATTGGATTTAAATCAGGAGAGTTTCCGGATCAATCTATAGTACTTTGATTTGCTCACTGGTAAGGCTTGCCAGTGTGTTTGTGCAGCGTTACAATTTTCGTACGCTTCCTTGGAGTAACGTCCATCGCAGACAATGGCCGTAGGACAACTAATCGACAGTCGAGACAATAGTGTCTGGGCGTGATAAAAATCTGATGCAATCACGGATGACGCAATATTTTTCAAGGCCAAACAAATTTCATCATACACCCCGAAAATAGATTCATATTACTGCACACCACTGCAAATGACCTAATCTGAGGAAAAAAATAGAAATCGATTACACCCTGTCACTCCAGTGGGTCTAAAACTGGCCCTATGATGAAAGAAATGAAACTAAAGCGGTTGTTTCAATTAATTTGCACAAGGTTATATATATATATATATATATATATATATATATATATATATATATATATATATATTTCTGTAGTTTACTGCTACCAGCAAGCAGAAATATTTCTCCTCCCGATGATGGCCATGTCGGCCGAAACTAGTCGAGGAATCTAAATGAATAATAATAAAAAACGAAAGAATATTAATCTACAACCCAGTGTGTCTAACGATTTTAATTTTTATATTTTTTTCATTGTTCAATATATATATATATATATATATATATATATATATATACAACATCCTCATACCCGAAAAGTCATCATATCCGAATATCCTCTTATACGAACGTCCTCATATACGAACGACCTCATGTCCGAACTTGTCAGTGTTGCGATTTAAATGTTGTAGGAATATGATACATTCTAATATTTTTCTTTTCTTTGAAGATAATTGTTAGTAACTTGAAATTTCTCAACCATAATGTCTTGCATAGAAGAAACTTCAACTGAAAGAAAAAAAGAAAAGAAATTCTTTTATGTTACCTCAGAAATTAGAGATTATTGAAAAACTGGACAAGTTCATCTGACATAATGAAAGTGTACAACATTGGCAAAACTACTCTGTATGACATGAAGAAATCTAAGGAAAGTCTTCTGAGACAAGTGAAATCAGCAGAGTACAGCATTAAAACAACTAATAAAAAGTCTCTTCATAATTCAATATTTGAAGTTCTTGGCAAGAAGCTTAAAAAGTGGTTTCAATCGAAGCGTTCAGAAGGAATGGCTATTTCTGGTTCAGTGATTATTACCAAAGCTAAATCTATGTATGAGGATTTAAATATAGATACAGACTTTAAAGTTTAGTGGTGGATAGTTACGGAGATTCTAAACTAAAGATTCTAGTGAAATGAAAATCAGATTTCATTGAAGTAGCTTCAAAGGTTCGTACAGAATTTAAGAACATCTTAGAAAAAAAATTACAATGCTGACGAAACTGGAATATACCAGAAGTTATTACCAACGAAGACATTAGGAGAAGAAAAAGAAAAACATGTATCGAGATTTAGGCATAACAAGGAACGCTTAACTCTCGTCGTTTGTACAATCGCTTCAGAACAACATAAAATAAGATTGTTAGCAAATGGAAAACCGGCGCGATCTCGTACCTTCAAAGGTTTGAGTCATTTAGCGGTCCAAGAACCAAATGGAATGGAATTGGTACGTGATTGAGTGGATAGAACGTTTGCATTCTGACCATGAAGCCCAGGTTCGAATCTCACCATAGATAATTTTTCAGGAAATAAACTTCCTGGTGTTATCGGACTGGAGGAGTCGATCCCAGCGTGCGGCACCTTTGAAAAGTGCCTGAAAATAATACCACGGGTTAACCCAAGCCTTGTGAGTGAAATCGGGGGCCGTCGATAGATGTGATAACTTGAAGTCACAAGTCATCGTGGCCGAGGGCTTGAGCGTGCTGGCCTTGTTCAAATTGTTGATCACGCTAGATAACATGCTCTTTTCCGGAAACTGCAACTAAGGTTTGCTTGGCATCGTTACAGATGGTATCTATGGATCTTGAATAAATACAAATTTGCCTGAGCAAGCGTCTACAATAGGGATTGACTAGCCGCCCTAGTAGACGGCTATCCTCAAATACGAGTGGCCAGCTATGCAAATGCTTTGATGGATAAAGTCATCTTTAGTGATTGGTTTTGAAACATTTTCATTCCATCAGTCCGAACGATTTTTGAACGTTTGAAAAAGCCTGAAAAAACAAATGTGTCTTGCTTTTCGACAAATCGAAACTGATTTCTGACTGTGGAAATATTTATGCATGCCATTTCCCACCTAATTTTACTTCTTTTATCCAACCAATGGATGAAGGAAGAATAATGAATATGAAATGTCACTATAAAAACAGCCGGATGATGAAAATAATGGTAAAAAAAAAAAATGAATCCTTTAGAATTCAGACAAAATTTTACCATCAAAGATGCAGTTTATTTGCTCAAGGTAGCATGGGATGATGTAAAACCTAGAACGATTTCAAGAGCTTGGAACCATTTATGGAAACAAATGCAACTGAAGAGAAATCAATGGACGAATCTCCTGATTCGTTGAATTTGCAAATTAACAAACAAGGATTTCAGAATCTGAACGAAACTTCGTTGTGAAGATTAAGGAATTACAAAAGGATTCAACGATAGAACGAGAGCCGGATGTGAACGGGACAAGGCCCCGTCACAAAATGACCATTATCTTCGTTACGCATGTTCCCGACGTACGAGTTCCGGTCGAAAAATAAAATAATATTTTAAAGTGTTTCTATTTTTCGACCAATAAAAATGCTTTCCACCTAATTATACTCGAGTCGTTTTTCGAGCCTGTTAAGCCATAATAAGACGCCATAAAAGGGGTCCTACGAAAGTAGAACGGGCAGTCAAAAGGAGGCCAGGAATAGACCTGTCACGGTCAGGATGAGCGGTCAGCAACAGTCATCATTTATTAGCGCCAACCAGTGTGAACTTTCTATGAGAGATCAACCCAGATCGAAAACCGGCTTAAATTCAACTATACCACAAGGTAGCTGTCCCAAACCATTTCGTTCTTGTTGAAATAAATCACGTAAATCTATTTCTGCTGTTGTTGTATTTCTTTCTTGAACCAAACATCATGTTGTCTAAAATATATATATATATATATATATATATTCTTTTCTCTCTCTCTCTCTCTCTCTCTATCTATTATATATATATATATATATATATATATATATATATATATATATATCTTCCTTTCTTTATTTATTTTATATTGGTACCTCCACTGAATTTTCGATACCTAAGGTTTAAAATTAATTGCTACGTCATTGCTTTTCCACCATTTTATCTTGTTGAATTGGGATTTAGTCGTATTTCTCGGCTGTTATCAAAAGTTCGCAATAGACTTGACATTGTGAAAAAAATGTGGTCTTCGACTATCATTAACATCGATGGAACCAGATATAAAGAATCTCTCTGAACAGCATCAACCACGGGGATCTTATTGAAGAAATATGCCTTTCTTTTTTTTTCTAATCACACACTTAACTTAAATTGGTTTAATAAAATTTTTAATCAGTATGCATAAATGATGCAGTGAATTCAATTGCCTGAAGAGCTCTGCTCCCCATGGCCTTGACCAGGGAAGAAACATTGTAATTTTGTAATACACGATATTGGTCAATAAAAATTATTATTGTAGAATAATTTATTTGCATTAAATTAATTTTCATTTAAAAATAAAGCTTAATTATATAATATTTCTTTGATTACTAAAACCTCAAAATTTTTATTAGTGAAAAATAGAATCTTGTTGTCTTATGTCGAATAGCTTTTAAAGGGGTCCACCAAGAAATAAAATGAAGGGAAAAGGGGTCCACCAAGAAATAAAATGAAATGAAAAGGGGTCCACCAAGAAATCAAATGAAGGGAAAAGGGGTCCATGGGTAAAAAGGTTCGTCGTATACTCCAATTCTAAAAAAAGAAACCATACATTCTGAATTATGTTCGTCGATAGGCTAACCTCGACTTCGGTGTGATAAACAATAAGCGTACATGAAAAGATTTACATTATGAAATAAACTGATAATAAAAATAATAAAACTATTTCTGCTTTATATATTACTGGCATAATTTCATAATAAATTGCCTATTTGAAGAATTATTCTATATCAATGAAATCAACTTGCATCCATGCAAGCTCAGCTGAAAAAATTTAAACATCGAGTTATGATTGCGTTCGGTTCACAGCAATGGAATGTACTATTATCTTACTGTTATTAGCGGTATTTTGTAATTGTCGATGAAGTATAAGTAAATGGCCACGAGTACACCAGGTTGTTTGTAACTGTTTAGATATAGTAAAAGAAGAGGAAGAAGATGAATCAGTATTCGCAAAAGATCACTTGATGAAACTTAAACAAAACAATGGTTTCCCTTTTGGGCGATGAGTGTAGGAAAACATGATATAGAATCGGTTTTCTTATTTCGTTTATTTTAAATTTCTAAGTATATAGTAAGCAATATTTCCAATAACATCATCTTTACATATACGATAAGAAGTCGTCTTATACTACAGGTATAGGATAAATTCATGAAATTTTGCAATATTTCTTTTTTACTTCGTCTTATCTAAAGGTCGCCTTATACACGGATATATATATATATATATATATATATATATATATATATATATATATAAAATGAACTGTTATATTGGAACATGCAAGTTACCGCGACAAAAATGCCGCCTAACGAGACGTCGAAACAAATATGCATTTTTGTTGCGGTAACTTGCATGTTCGAATGTAACAATTTATAATAAATATTTATTGCTCTACCCTTGTATTGAGCACTTTTTTAAATTAATGTTATGAACGTTTGAAATTATATTCTTTTCTTTCCTTTATATATATTTTATATATATATATATATATATATATATGTGTGTGTATGTGTGTGTGTGTGTGTGTGTGTGTGTGTGTGTGTGTGTGTGTGTGTGTAACAAGCGAGTAACAAGTTAAAAAGAAGAGTATTTAATACGCTCAGTAGAGCAAAGGTAAAATAAATAAATGCTAATGAGCCAGGTACTACCTATCTAGGTTTCACCACATGGGATAATCAGAGTGATTTCATGTATATATATATATATATATATATATATACCACATGGGATAATCAGAGTGATTTCATATATATATATATATATATATATATATATATATATATATATATATATATATAAATCAAGTTTGATTAAAACAAACTGAGACAAGGTCTGTCTGTTCAATATTTTATTATATTTTTTTTTTACAATTTTCGGATTTGGTGTTGAGTGCAGTGCTTAAAGTAGTGGATAAATTGTTCGAAGATTATATTTTGTTCTTTTTGTACAAGTACTTTCGACTTTCTCAGTCATTACCAAAAACCGATGTGATGTCTGTGTTGTAGTTAAAATTCCTTTGTCAGCCTCTTGTATTCTTTAGGAACTTTGGGAAATTGTACGTTTGAAATAATATATATCTATACCTAATACATAAAATGATGAGAATATACAAATCTTTTTTTCAAAAATACGCATGAAAAATACTTTAATGATAAATCCAACCAAATCAAGATTATTACGATATCTTGCTGCTTTTCATGGACCAACACAGAAGTAACGATACCAGACATCCCCCCACACATATATACACGAGAATATAAATATCCAACCAAAATACAAAATTATTGCAACATTTCACCGACATACACGAGGGTGACATCTATAGATATTCCTCATATACGCACATATACACTTACATGAATTAAAGTTACCGTCCAACATACACTTAGACAAAACAAGTGTTTCTTTACATACACATTCATACACATTTTAACGTTCAAATATGTTCCTCACACATATATATGTATTATTATATATTTATTTATTTATCTATTGCGTGATTACTCGTGACACGGATCTGACCAATAAAAACAAGCCAAAAATCATATCATATCAGTACTCTATGTCGCTTCGATTTTTCATTTCTATCTCGATCTCTAACGAAGATTTAATAAAACTGAGTATGTTAGATTGAAATTTTATCGTCTTGTCGGATTCCTACCTGTATCTAATCTACATTTGATCTTCAACTTACATATATATAAAAGTTGACATTGACATTTTTCTTTGTCGTCCGCTGATTTGACAGTAGTTTAGTATAAAAAATATACATAGGAGTAACTGAAGGACTCTGTAATCAAAGAAACTGCGCACACAAAACATCCTTTGCAAATAGTAAATATGTGAATAGCACGATGCTTTCTAAACATATCTGGGAGTTTACAAACAAAAACCAAAACCCACCAAAAATATCATGGAAAATAAGGAAACAGCATCAGCCTGCAACAATCAAACCAAAAACTCTAAACTCTGCCTGGAGGAAAAATAGCTTTAATTACCTTCCCAAACCAAAACAAACTACTAAATAAACGATCAGAACTCATTTCAACGTGCAGACACAAAAACAAATTTTTACTACGTCACTTAAAAACGACAACTGAAAACGAACAAATATAAACAAAAAGAAATACAAAAATAAAATAAAATAAATAAACAAATGATAAGCAAAATAAATTAAACCAAACCAATAAATAAGTAAATATACTGAATAAATAATAAACAAATTACGAACGCACACATAGAGTAATAACAAAAAATCAACACTAAAAATAATCAATAATAATTAAAGGAGTTAACAAACAACACTAAATAGCCTAAAACCTACATCCGGATCTACAATTATTTCCACCCAATAGCACCTAGAATAATTCGAAACATAACCCTTATTACCCACCACAATAATCATTAGAACAATACAATAGACTACCCACGATGTATCACTGACATGTATATAAATAGCCGAGAAAAACACAGTTCATATAGCCTGATCACTCCACTGAAACAGCAGGAAACAGATTGTCGCCGCTGGGTGTTGACTTCAATGTCCACTTTTATATGCCTCTATCCCTTTAACCCATAAATATAGAATACCTTAAAACTATATATATATATATATATATATATATATATATATATATATAATTAAAATGAAGAAATTATCACTTAAGTGATCGGTGTCACCTCCGTCATGCCGACTTCGAAGTTTCGTAAACATATAGAATACGTTCACGTTTCAAGGGCATGATGTCCGTTTTTTCTGTCGCTACTAATTATGTTTACGTGTTCTATTATTATTACGTTTCTACATGAATCTGTGGTTTTCGTTTCATGAATGGCATGTTCGTCTTTTATTTATCGATTTCATTTTTCTCTTTTTTTTTCCTTGGTTTATCTTTTCTTTATTATCTTTCATTATCTAAGGGGGTTTTAATTTCTGGCCTTTTGTTGACTTTTAGTGTTGTGTAAAGTTATCGGTGATTGGTATGCTTAATTATTTTATAGCATGATGGCCACTTAGTTGCCTTGATGATAGCAGTTGAATGTTTGTATGCGGTGTATGAGTGCACGCGTATATATATCTGACAGTGCGTTTGCGTTTGAGTATGTGTTTATGAGCATTTCTTTGTGTGCAGCTCTGTCTGTTGTTTTCATTTTTTGTTGATGTTCATATATGTGTACGTTTGCATACGCGATCATGTATACGTATGTATGCATTTTTGTGTTGTAAAGAGTGCAGGTGTAAATATTTATATGTGCGTATGTACGTATGTGTGTACTCATGTCTGCACGTGTTGGATTTTATGTTACGGTATTTATAGGTGTTGATTGTGCTTGTGTATTTTTGTTAGCGCGTTTGGCGCTGAATTCGGTACAGTGTAACCCGGATATAAGAGAGTTGTCGGGACCGTAGAAGAAGTCTCTTATATCCGGGTTACTCTTATATCCGGGTTGGGTCTAATTTATATACATTAACACAGGCTCTAATTTGGGACCAGAGAAAATCTCTCTTATATCCGGGTCTCTTATATCCGGGTTACACTGTATTTGTAAATGATATTGCAGTTACTCTTTCTCCTGATTCTTTTTTTCATTTGGTTTCGCTAGGGAAATGCTGTTGGGCATGGGGTGTTGTGATTGTAATAGAACTGCGTTTTATGTTGTTTTTGTTTGCTTCATCTGTGTTAGTATTTAGGTGGCAAGATAAGTATTTAGTATTTACCTGGCAAGGTAAGTATTTATTTGAGTGTTTGCATTTACGCGTTATCTCATTTACTTGTTCAGTAGTTTGCTTTTGGTGATTATTACTAATTTTTCCTCTAAACATAGGTTGCAATTTCTGCTATTGATATTGTGTGGGGATGTTCTTTTTATGATTTTCCATTTAATTTTTGTTATTTTCTTTTTGGTTCCATATATACTTTGATAGGGTTGTGCTGTTTGAGTATCTTTCTGTTTTGAATGACGTTTTGTGACTGGTAAATCTTTCTTTAAAAGATTGTTTCTGTGGCTCCTATATATATTTTTTCTTTCGTGTTGATGTTATTTGTTAAGGTAGTTTTGAATATTATATTGTTGATTAGATATTTGTTACTAAGTGGACGGTTGTCTTTATTTCAACAATTGCATTTATTGGTGCTGTTTTACTGGTTTGTGTTATCGTTTTAGTTGTTGTTTTTGTTGAGTATTTTTTGTTGTGTTTAGTTATTATTTTCTAGATGTTATCCACGCAGCTGTAGCTGATTTTTGACTGTGAAGAAATAGAGTAAGAATCAAATTTTGTTGATAAATTTTGATAGATTGCTCTTTTTGAAGAAGTGTTTTTCAACTATTTTGAAGAATATTTTGCCTATTTTTGTTTTTATTGTATGGGATTGAAGCAAATCATGTTTCTTTTTTTCTGTTGTTTTTCTGCCTAAAGGTTCACAAGATTTGAACCATCGTAACTACTCATTATTACCTAAAAGCTATGATTGTTATTGTCATTGTTCCTGTTGTTGGTGCTGCGCTTTTCTGTCCATATTTTATTGTTGTAGTATATTATTGATCTTCTGCAGTTTTTGATTATGTATAAGTATTCGTCTGGGATGTTTATGCGTTGCTTCGCTATGTTTAATGCATTGTTTACTGTGTGCTTGTTGATGAATGGATAAAAGTCCTTTATGTTTAGTTGCATAAAGGTGCAGTTTTATTTGTTGGGGATGTTATTGGACCAATGGAGTGTATTTTTTGTATCTTTTTCCATTGGTTTATGTTTAGTGTCGTTCTTCATTTTGTGCCTATTTTTTATTCATTTTACTTTTACGATGTTGCTTTTTGTAGGGTTTAGTAGTCTACATCTACAAGTTGGTTTATTTAAGAAGTTATCCTTGTGGTCTTTTAGTTTGATCTATGGTTCTACTTTCGGTAGATTTTTTTTATTCTGTTGTCGAGTTTTAATTTGACTATATTTAGTCACCCCCCGCCACGTGAGCATCATGTGGCACAAGGCCGGTTTAACGTGAGCTCTACGAGCCAGTGGGCTCGGCCAAAAATATGCCCATTGAACCCGTATAAACGGTTTCAGGGTCGGTTTTACCTCCCCGAAAGAGAGTCCGCCCTTCGGCGTAGCCTCGTTCGGGTTCCTCCCCGTCCGAAGGCAGAGAGTTCAACCGATCAGCCGGTCGACCGACATCGACTGACTGACCAGCTGACTGAGTTTTAATTTGACGGCTATTGTTTTTTGTTTCTTTGTTTATGTTATATTTCGCCTCAATGTCGGCAGTCCCGTACAACTTGGTGATCTCCTTCTCAACTAGTCTTTTTCACTCATTAGTTTCTCTCTTGTAGATTGTTCTGGATATGTATATAAAGTTTTTCTAAATTCTTTATCGTGTTTAAGTCTTTTTAGTTGTTTTTTTTTTTAATTTGTTGTTAATGTTTCTTGTTTCTATTTTGTATTATGTTTATTAGGTCGTTTTCCGATGCAATAAGATCGCTTTGCTGTGGTTCGCATTTCGTTGACTTAAAAGCAGAAGTGTTGAAATTATTATCGGTGTTGCTGCGGTTGTCGTTGATGGTGATATAGAATACGTTCCATTTCTCTGCGTTTTATGAAGAGTTCTATTTTTCTCTAAGTTTGATTTTGTAATCGTGTATGTTTGTTGTGGATATTTTCGATCTTTTCCAAGGTTATCATCATTAACGATTCCATGGGAGGAAAACAAGGAGGAGATGCACTAGCGAAAGAAAAACCGCTACGAATCGCTGCGATCCGGCTTCGGAGAAAAAAAGATGGACATGTCATGTTCTACCAATTGAAGTTGGTTGCTGTAGGTTCCTTGGACGGTCAATCTTTTCCTTCCTTTTGGAAGTAGGCATTACTGACCGGAACCTGAAGTGTGCTTCACATCATCTCCTGACCACAACTCAACAAGCAGCGAGTTGTATTTGGTCAATATCCAAAATAAACAAAGTTAACTAAAACCATGCTCACAACACAATGGTAGTTCCGAAATGAAATACATCTGTTTACCTACCATCCTATGTCGTTAATAACGGTCGCTACGAGCGAGTTGTGTATTGGGTAAGGATCAAAGGTAAAGTCTTTTAACTCAACGTCAAAAATCTTAAATGCAGTTGTAAAAAGAAATCGCAAGAGACTGATTCGTCTAAAAAAACAATACTCTATACGGTGACAAAAGCTGCTGGTGGCGCTATTGGTGGCAGTACCACCTTAGTCACCGAAACTCTGTTACCTCCCCTTGTTAGCAGCTGACGAAGGCAGAGTATCACACGCGTTTTCACCCGTTGTATGTAGAAAAATATATAATTAGTTTTATTGTTTTTACTGGGATCTGTGAAGAATATATTACTATTTAAGAGATTTTTAGGAATTTTATATCTTTCTCGTAGTTAGAATACATTTGATTACGATATATTAGGTTGATATTGATTAGAGTTATTTGAGGAAGTAT
This sequence comes from Acanthosepion pharaonis, assembly GCA_903632075.3. NCBI lineage: Eukaryota > Metazoa > Mollusca > Cephalopoda > Sepiida > Sepiidae > Acanthosepion > Acanthosepion pharaonis. The sequence goes on along the minus strand of CAHIKZ030001566.1, from coordinate 278,731 downwards.
TATGTTCTTTTTGGTTTATGTTAATATTTTTCATGGTTTGTCTAATTTATTCATCAACGATGTAATTAAGACAGTCATCCTTAATTAGAGTCTGTATAATGTTTTCTAATTCAGTGTAGAAATTTTTTGTGGAATAGGTAACTTTTGCACACTTTATTAAATTTTATATAATAGCTTTTTTCGTAATAGTGCATTCAATTTTTATAGATTTGAGTGCAAATAATTTATGCTAGTTGTTTTTTTATATGGATACATTTAAAAATTCTTCTTGCTTGTTATTAAAAAACACTATGACAACGGAATGCAGATTTTATAGCAGCTACACTAAGTTTTTCTTTGTAATTTACCCCTGAAGATGATCTTAGAAAAGGTCGAAAGTTTTTGATAAAGTTCATTTTAACATCAAGGAACAAATTACACAAATGGAAAGGATCAGTAAAAAACAAAAAAGAAAAGATTACTAAACTTTTATGGAATATCAATCCTCCTATATGGCAGTGAATGGTGGACACCCATCTCAGATAACGCAATAGAAATGTGTTTCTACAGAATGATGTTGAGTATTCGATGGACTGAACATGTGAGCAACGACAAAAATTTAAATAAAATTAAACAAAAAAGACACTTATCAGAAAGGGGGAGTTGAATTTTTTAGGATACATATTGAGGAAAGAATGCTTGTTAAATTTGATACTCACATGACAGAATGGAGGCAAGAGGAACAGAGAAAAACAATACATAACCTACCTAGAGAGTTTGAGTAAATAAATAGCGGAGCAAAATAATTTTAAGAGATACAGCCAACAAAGGAGAGGAAATTGTGACGAGCCATGATCGCCAACGTCCTGAACGGACATGGCACATAGAAGAAGAAAGAATGAGAGTCAGTCAATGGATGACGGAATGGGGTTTAGGAGAGTTGACCAAAACACAACATATATTAAGAGCTACAAAGGAGAGGAAATTGTGGAGAGCCATGATTGCCAACGTCCTGAACGGACACGGCACATAGAAGAAGAAAGAATGAGAGTCAGTCAATGGATGGCGGAATGGGGTTTAGGAGAGATGAGCAAAACACAACATATATTAAGAGCTACAAAGGAGAGGAAATTGTGGAGAGCCATGATCGTCGACGTCCTGAGGGGGACACGGATCACAATGGAAGAAGGAATTGTTCGTCAATGCATTTCTGACAAAAATTTTCCTTTTTTTTTGAAAAATGGCGGGATGTTCGTATTTCCGACAGGAAAAGTCCCTGTTAGATGCTGGGTGTAATTTTATTATTATTTTATTTATTTATTTTAAACGAGGTTTAAATTTTATTTTATTTTATTTATAATTTTCATTATTATTATTATTATTATTATTCTATATTAGATTTTCATTTATATTAATAAAAGTGTTCCCATAACTGAGCTAATACTAATTTATTCTGGTCTCGTTTATGGGATATCGTGTTTGTAAATCATGTTTTTGTGGTCTTCTTTTTCTTTTTATGTGCCATGTCCTTTCAGGACGTAGGCGATCATGGCTCTCCACCTCCCTCTATCTCTTGCAGCTCTCTACTACCACTTCCAGACCACATTCTGTCATCCACTTGCTTAAGCCCGCCAGGTATGTCACGCGTTTCTTTTCCTCTGTTCGCCCCGTGAGTATCAGATTCTCCAGGCCCTACTTCCTCATTGTGTCCAAGAAACTTCAGCTGCTTCTTCCTGATGTTAAGTGTAAGCCTCTTCCTTATTTGCATCCTCTCTAAGGCCTCATCGTTGCTCACACGCTCGGTCCATGATATCCTTAGCATCCTTCTGTAGAACCACATCTCCGTCGCCTCGAGCCTCTTCTTCATCTTTGAGGAAATCGTCCAACATTCGCTGCCGTAAAGAAGGACAGATGTCACGTAACAGCTCACTATCCTTTTCTTTGTCACCAAAGAAATCCTCTTGATTCGCAATACTCTGCCTAGCTTTTGGAATGCGTCCTTGGCCATCCCAATACATCTACGGATCTCAGTGTCGCACTTACTGTCCTCTGTCAAGACGCTTTTCAGATATTTAAACTTCCGCGTCTACGAGAGCTTTTAAATTTATTAACAAGTCGAAATGTAAGTTGCACTTAAATTTGATGTATAATCAAACCTGGTATTTCACGAAATAAGTTTTCTTATATTTAGTAATAAAAGCATAGCATTCAAAAGCTAAAAGTAGAAATTGTATGACAGATTGTTCATATTGATATAAATATATTCTGAAAAATTAACCAACATCTGTTGGGTAATAATACAGATTTTATATATTGTTTATTATATATTATATAAACACAATCTAATGTCGTGCAGAAGAAAGACATTGTAAGTGGGATAGTGAGTGACTCGTATAGTAGAAATGATACAGTAATGGCGGCAGAAAAAAAAAGGGGCCGGACAGTGAAGGAAAGAAAAAAAGTGAAGGAAATAAAACAAAATGAAAGAGAAGATGTTTAAAAGTCAGTTGATAAAAAGCAACGCTAAACTAGAAAAGACAGTCGGTTTGCAAGAGGAGAAGACGATATAGAAGGAAAAGAGGAGAGTATTATTGTAATGATAAAAAAAAATCTGATAGACACGAGATGGGGCGGTATTTGTTCAGTAGAAGATGGTGGGGTAGCTGCTGACAAAAGAGGGCATCGGAATAAAAACACAGTTGACTAACGACTGGATAGAAGATGTTAATGATGCTACGCAGCAAGAAAAGGCGGTTTGAAACAAGACCGGGCAAGTTGTCGGTTGGAAAAGAAAATCAAAACTAGATCGGTCGTGTGGAGGTGAATCAAGAGAACGATTTAAAGAATTCTAGGAAAAGAAAAAATGAAGGCTAAAAAAAAAAAACAAAAAGATGAAAAAGTTGTGAAAAAGAAAAAACATAAGGAAGAATGTAAAGCGCCAAACTAAAGTAGAATGATGGGAAATGAAAAAAGAAGAAGAGAAATCGTGAATGAAAATGAAGTGTGTGACACAACTGGAAAGAAAAAGAAACATGAGAAACAAGGCTTAAGAGCCAATTAAGGTAGAGGGTTACTGAATTAAGGATGGGATATAATTTTTTTAATCCACTTCACCCCAAGCAAGGCAGTAAATCCGCTAAGATGCAAAGGGGTTACTGGGTGTGAAAGAGTTAGATAAGGGAAACATAACTAAGGTGTGAGAACAATAGAGGAGGAATGAAAAAGTCAGTAGATAGTGATTGACATTGCATTTAAATTTTTGTAGCTAAAATTGATTGGAAAGCATGGAGCTGGAAAGGAGTTCCATAAGTGAGAAGTATGAGAAAAGAAATTGTTAGCATATAACTTATGCCAATTCTCTCGCCAATTTGCCTGTAAATTGATAAGACTTCGTCGCTTATCTGGTACAGCGCTTAAATTCATAAAGTCTGGGTTCAATAACGAAGAACGATATTTATTCATATGATAATACTATAGTGGAACACACCTATTCTATACTTAATAGACTCCCTCACCTATAATAAGTAGGAGTAGTAAGAGTAACGAGGGAGTCGCTCAGTGGCTCAGTCAGGCTGACCGGCTGATCGGTTGAACTCTCCGCCTTCGGGCGGGGAGGAACCCGAAGGAGGCTACGCCGAAGGGAGGATTCTCTTTCGGGGAGGTAAACCGATCCTAAACCCGTTTATACCGGTTCAAAGGGCATATTTTTGGCCGAGCCCACGGGCTCGGAGATCACACGTTAAACCGGCCTTGTGCCACATGATGCCATTGTGTGTGTGTGTGGCGGGGTGACTAAATACCGTCTATCATTGGGTTGGTCAGTCAGTCGATACCGGACGACCGTTAATCGGATACTAAAGTATCAGCGACCACAACTAAATTTCTCTGCGTCATTACCTATTATATCAAGTTCCTAACGTTTTGTACGTCGAACCTATTTTAGGACCGATTTAGTGCAAATATAAGCCTCCACTGGGAAACTACTCCATAACCATAACAAAATGTAGCACAAGGCCAAAATGGGGAAAAGGACGGTCTTCTTCTCTCTTAAATTTCAACTTAGCTAGCCACAATCACTAACCCAAACATACAACAATATTCCTTACATCAAAACAGCTCATTCTTACTTACCATTCTTACTACAGCCACCATAATACCTCATTGTCTCTATGAAAATCCTGACTAGTCCTGATATGTACAATTTTATGTATGTAGTGGGGAGGGGAAGAAAACAACAATTTTAAAACATCTAAAGCTCTATGTGTATTTACAATATGAAAATTCTATTTACAAGAAACTAAACAATAATAAGTAATAACCCGCCACACACCCAATCCTTAAATGTGGCAGGGTTAGGGTTAGGCTAACCCTCACCCTAACCCTAACCCTAACCCTAAATATCAGTTAACTGGACGAAATCAATGCCGGACTTTAATAATATAAACAATTTATTCGCTTCAAGCACTCACTCAAACACACACGCATTCAAACACAACAACAAATACGAAAATCTCACCCGAAATGAAATGCATCCCGCATCCACCAGTGAACTAACATCACTGACTACCTAATGAAGGGAAATTAAACTAAAGAAAATAGGGAGAGAAATAAAAGGAACCAATGAACATAGATCCCCTAGTTCATTGAAGAAAGAAACTAAGGACAAAAATCAACCCTAAACTAACCTAATTTCGGACGTGGTTGCCAATGTTCAATACAGTTAGGGCAATATCCTAATGCTTAACTAGCATCAAAGAGCCACTCTTAGTCAGCCCCTCTTATTTGACACAAACGCACAAGACTTACCCACCTTTTGCAAAAATCTGATCGAAGGAGTCGCCGCCTATCCGTCCAAATCTTGACTTTAAGCTGGTGCCTAAAGTCCAATATCGGTTGGGAAGATGTGAACTTCTCACCCCCATACAATGCCTTCTCACCCCCATACAATGCCTTCTAACCCCCATACAATGCCTTCTAACTTGTCGACCAAATGACGACTCTGGTGGCTACTACCAAGCAAAAGAACACATAATGTTCCGCCTTCGTCAACCGCGGTACAACATTACTAATGACAGAACTGGCCTCGAGGACGAAAAACTTTCCGCGCAGCAGGTGAAACATTATGCCTTCAACAAACTTGTACAACGTTACTACGACCCTGCAAAGAAAGAAGCTGTGACCCATCAGAGCGAACGTAGTTTGGAGATTTCTCCAAGCTCATCGAAGAAAGCCTTTTGCCAAACAGAGGACTCAGCCAGGTGAGTGATGTCTCGTCGTTATTGAGCCATTTCAACCCGGACACCGAAGGCGATATTGAGCGAGCCTTCTGCTTCGCAAGACCGAGCTATCTTACCGGCACGTCCGTCTAGAGGAAAGGTACGGAAGGAGATACTCCCTTCCACGCACCCAACCGCAAGCCAACAGACTTATCGCAGTTGATTTTGGCTTCTATCACCGTCTCGTACCCTCTGATTTAATCACTGATTTCGTCAATCTCTGCTCTACTCGACACACGAACCGACACGTCGTCAACATGGGCATAATAACTGGCTGAGGTAGTAGCTCCCGGTAGGAAAATTCCGCGTAGGACCAAATTCGTCTTTAACTGGCCAGGGAAAGGTTCCAACGCAAGAACGTAAAGAAAAGGCAAAAACTGACAACATTGAAGAATGGAGAGAGACAATACGAAAAGCCTCGATCAAACTCCATCCACTTCCACTATCGATCGTATTGGGAGTCGCATACAGAAGTCGGATTCTTATACGAAAGTACGCCCCAAAAAACAGCCTCCAGAAATCGATGGCCCATCCTATCGAATGCCTTGGACTTACCTAAATTTATAAGCGCGGCTTCACTGTCGACTGCTCGATGACCAAGCGTACCATATGAAGGTTGGCCTGAATAGTCCTACCCTTCACAGTACAAGTCTGTTCTGAGCCAATCAGACTAGAGAGGACAGCCAGCAAACAGTTTGCTAAGACCTTGGCTAAGATTTTCAACTCTGTAATTAACATAGTTAAAGGCCGAAAGTTACCTATCCCATTTTCACCGTTCTTGTCCTTGAGTAGCAACTTGATCACATCCCTGGTGAAGTGTTAAGGTATAGATCACTACTTCAATCAGTTTTTGAAAATCAGTGCCAGCAAAGGAACAAAAACAGACGACTACCTCAAGTACAGTTCGGTGGGTAGACCATCTAATCTTGCAAATTTCTCCCAGCCAACCTGCTTCGCATATTTCTTATTCTGTGATGGAAACATCGCACCCAACCGCTTCAACTACCTCTAGGCAGGGAAAGCCGGCAAAATAGGCGTCAAACTGACCAGTATCCCTGGTGCACAGATCCTGAAAGTAGTCACGGATGTAGCCTCACATACGCCGGCGTTTGTAGTGACGGTCCGATTATCCAGCAATGTGACGCACGCAACATGTTGATGAGATGCATTCCAAACTTCCTCTGCACGCAATTCAGCGGACATATTTGTTGCCTCGGAAGACATTCTTTTTAACCAAGCCCTAACTAATAGATCTTAATCTTTCTTGATAAGCAAGGGGGACAACTCTGCCCTAGCTAAAGGAATATGTCCACTAACCCGGGGTTTAATCGTCCGATCGATTTTTGCTCATAAACCGTTTGCGCCGCTGATCTATCAAGATTGAACCAACGACTATACTCAGCAGCAAACGTCCTAATTTTAGATTTTAACTTGTCCCACCACATATTCCCAACCATAGCCCCCGTCAGCCCCCCCTTTTAACATTAGTATGATGATTAGGCGCATAAACCCCAATATAATGAAGAGCCTTATCCTGATCTGCGAAAACAAGAGCACACCCCACACTGAAAGATTTGCTCACCAACCAAATCAAAAAGATTCGAAAAGATAAAATCGCGAAATGGTTTCACGTCCCGGTTGTTAGTACCCGGATTTGACTCTCTATGATCTATGTCGTGGTCAAGGACAGCATTACAATCGCTCGCTTAAACTGTTTTCCAAAATGTCTCGATTAGCCGAAAAAATCAGGCCGCTCAGAATGATAATTGGATGCATAAACCCCAAAGAAACGAAGAGCCTTGTCATTTATGGCGACATCCAGCATATAAAAACTGCTCGCAGGATCTGAGAAGACAAGAGCACACACCACACTGAAAGACTTGATCACCAGCCAGAAAACACCACTCGAGCGTCCATCAAAACATTCTGAACAGAGAGGAAAAACCCTAGTCAGAATGCGACACGTCAATGTCTTTAACTTTTATCTGGCGGAAATTCCAGAGACACTTCAGTTCTTTTGGGTTAAGTGTCTGGACAAAACCACTTTCCACCTGTTCTCGGGGTACGCGGCAGACGTCTTCCCCAGGTAAGTATGGTAGTTTGATCGTCTTTCTGCTAGACTTCTATTTCTTTTTGAGCTTTCATTTTTATGGGTGATTACGATTGGGAGTAGGTGTAGATATGTATGTTATTCTAGGTTTATGAACAGGGTTATTTTAATGGCCATGGCTGCGGTAACGGAATGTCTAGGACTGATGCTTTTGATTTTGTAGATGTGTTGGACAATGATTTGTGCGGTGCTGGATGATTAAATGTTTTCTTGGATGAGGGGCCCGACACAGCCAACGGCTTTATTTCTGTGGGGTCCGTTTCGCATCTAATTATTCTTTTAATTTCTTGATGTTCTCGATTTTCTACCCAGCTTGGCTCGTTTAATTTTTGTACTTCAGTTGCTGTTTTACTGTATGAACCCGGGACATCACCCTTTAAGCTGCTCTAGGGAATGAGTCTGTAGGTTTTATTATCTTTAGGGGGGGGGTCATCATGAGACTGGGGCACGCTGTTCGGATCTTCCCTCCGCCCCTACCAACGACATGCCATTCCCCTTCTTCCATCTCCTTGTCGCACTTGTGAAAAGCGTTGTTTTTTTTTTGAAGAATTTAGGAGGGGACCCAACCGAGGGATAGTCCGCACCAGACCGCGTCGCCGTGAGGCCCTAACAGTAACAGAGGAGAAATTTGGTGGCTTGTCCCCGGAAGTGAATATGCCTTCTTCTCTGGACAGGAGGAGGAGAAGTGGCCAGTCTGTCCACACCTTCAAACATGTCGGTTTTCTGTCGGTAACGATGACTGGCATTTTCTGACGGCAAAAGTTCAAACAGTTTGGAAAGGAGATGATTGCCAAAACGATCGAGCATGATGCTAAACCTCCATCCCAGGTTCAGGTTGTCGGAAGTCGCAGCTAAAATTTGGCCCTACTGCATACAGAATGAATCCAGGTGCTCTCCCGACACTAGAGGAGGGACCTCGAATCGTCTATCCGGACTACGTTCGTCTTTCGCATACTTGGTTCGTAGCATGAGATCTTTTATTATTAATTCATGCAACGCCATCTCGAGGCACCCTTCCGCTGTGACCAGCAGTATGTACCACATAAAAAAACGGTTCCTTTTATAACTCTTTGGAGTTTAAACCCGAGGGACATGTGTGATTTAATCACTGTATATTTTGTAGAGCGACAAATTCTGCATGTACGCTTGTCCACCAAAAAGACTGACACCATTTATTTTCGAACAAATAACAAGTAAATTAACTATTCAATATGTCAAAATAAGAAAATGATTTCAATTCTAAAAAAGTTCGATAACATGTTTTTCTTTTCTGTTATCAAAATTAATGGAAATAATAAATTGCCTCGGTTTAACAAACTAAATAGTGTAATATGTCTTTGCAAAATCGTTTTGATACGTTCTCTTTTCATGATTCTCTTAACCTGAATCTCCGGCCCATTTGATAATCTCAAAAAGATTACTAATGAAAAGAAACTATAATATTCACAATTTAGCAAAATATATTGTGGACAGACTAATCAAAATTTGAGATCTTTATTTACTGTGACGTGTGCCTTCAAATCATGGCTGTCCACAATTTCCTGTTCCTTGCGGCTTTTAATAAATTTTATTTTTTTGTCTCTCCCAACACTTGCTCTGCTAACTGCTTACTCAATATTGCTAGGCAGGTTATGTGATGTTTTCCTCTCCCTGTTCTTCAAGCTGCCCTATTTTGTCATGATTTATATAGATTTTAATTATGATACACATATAATAAATAATTTAAATTAATTTCTAATCTGAAAATTGTATACAGTACTTTTACGCGTGTTTCTGAAGTTAATTTAATTAGCTGTTAACTCCTCAAATGCTGCTGTGTTAAGAAGCAGTTTTTGATTTGATTATATCAGGCTTTTCAATAGTTAGAACCAAAATATATCCGTTTACTTTTGACTGGCGAATTCATAAGTTAAGAAATAGCTTGGAAAAATATTATATAGAACATCTCTATATCAGACTAATGATGTGTAACTGAATGACAAAAGAAAAAAAGCTATGTGAAAAGAAAGAGTTGAACAATTTTTTCATTGCTGGATGGAATATAATTTTAATTAAAAGTGAAACAATTGGCTCAAGTAAAAATGTATAGAGAGAACACTAATATATGAGACATCCATAATAAATTTCCAAAGAGGTTCATATCATAATTCGTCAATACAACGTGCCAAGGAAAGGCAACAACTTTTCCAATTTGATTCCAAGTTCATATCAGATTTCATCACTAGAACGTGTTGTGACACTCTAACCCTGGGCTGGTTGCAGTACCATCTGTGACGATCTAACCCTTGGCTGGTTTGGGCAAAAACCTGGTTTACCACAGAACCATTTGTGACACTAACCCCTCTGGTTGTCTTGGTAGCGGTCGATGTCTGGTTAGATTCGATATCAGCCTTGCCATTCCCAGCTCGCCTCCAACGTCTGGTTACCGAAGTAACCGCTTTGATCTCTAGTCTAACCTACCCACGTTGTGATTTGATCTTAGGTAGACGAAATCAATCAGGCGTCGATCCGTCATGTAAGCTGAATCCGAGGTAAAGGTGATACCGCAAAAGTGTATGTAAAAGAAAAATAATGAAACAAACTCAGGAGGTTCAAATGTGTTGAGAAATAATAAGTATCTTTATATCTGTCTGCTGAATACAGGAGTGCGTCTTTCTCCCAGCCCGCTTCTATAGATTCGTGACACTTTTGCGTTTCTTAAGCGAGTCTTGATATCTTAAGTTGTTTTTCAATAAACTGCTTTTTGGTATCTTCAGTCGGTATTCATTAAAAATTGCTTTTGGTTAGAAGTCTAAGTCGTTCTTCATTAAAACTTATTTTTAGTTAGAAGTCTAAGTCGGAAGGCGTGGAAATCTTTCGGTCAGCTCCCGCGAGGCTGGTCTCCGAGCCCAACAACTCTCTGTCGATCTGTCTCCGATCTCCAACCCAACTATACTCTGAACGCCTGGGGACGTTCGTTTATATGGACCTCAACCAAAACCGGGTTTGGGCCTGTCGTGGTTTGGGTTCTTCGATAATTCCAAATCCTCAATAAGGATTCTTTTTGTCTTCGGACAGGAAAATTTATCACTTTGCAGTTACTTTCTGTTTTAGAGGGGTTCTCCCCCTTCTGTGAGGAGAGGTCAGAGGAGAATTATCCTCCTAAAATCTTCCTTTTTCATACTGGTATCTCATACCAATCCCTTCAGTGGGCGTCAACAAGTTTCCCTTCTTTCTCATACATTCACCTCCGCCTATCACCCATGCTACCGCTTTAGCCAATGATCTCTAGACTGGCATTAGTTTACATTATCGCCCAAAGGAAAAAATTATCTTCCCTTTTCTTTCTTTCTTTCTTTTCTATCGGCCAGAATTCTATAGACCGCACATAGTGGTCATTAAATTTTTATCTAATCCTGTGGACACGTGAAATTCATTAGCGGAATACTCTGCCGATTCACTAATGATAGCAGTCAACTTTTAACTGGGTGGTAGTTTCCACCTGAAGACCAAATATCTTTGTCTTTCTCGTCTGCCTTTCCAGATTCCCGTTTTCCGTGATAGAAAGTCTGTCGTTAACAGTTCGAGCAGGCAGTAACAATGACCAAATCAAGGTCTGTATTCATACGGCTGGCTTTCTTCGTCGGAATCCAAGATAACCGAATTTCGGCCTACATGCAGCTGACCGAATCGAAATTTTTATTATTGCTAAGTGAAATTGTTATTCTTTACCCGTATTCTGTCTCCCTTGGCGCGTTACTACATTATCATGACATTAATTAATTCCGACAGAATCTGAAACCTGCTTCTCTTACGAATTTTCTGTCTTCTGCGAAAAAATATCTTTCTTCGTAAATGAAAATAAAATCTTTACCCATTTTTCTTTTGTTAAAAAAATAATGTCGCTCGGTATGTCTTTCGATATAACTCCTTCTCGCTTTAATTATTTCCTGTTTTTAAGTTCTATGATTAATTAGCCAATTACCATAGCTAAATAGTGTCACAGTTTCTAAGGAAAGGAACATTTTTCCAGTTTACTAGAAGATTCATATTAGAATTAAACGTGTCAAGGAAAGGCAACACTTTTCCAATTTAGTTCCAGGTTCATATCAGATTTCATCACTAGAACGTGTCTAAGGAAAGGAACATTTTTCTAGTTTACTTAGAGATTTATATTAGAATTAAACATTACAAGAAAAAACAAATGAGCATTTTTCCATTTTGATCCCAGGTACACATCACATTTCATCATTAGAACAAATTAAAACTCCTATTCAATACATCCCAATAATAATTCAATGGAAGAAAGGTCATATCGCATTTCATCATTATATCTAATCTAAAGAAGGGGACATTTTCCTATTTCCTTCTTGTTTCATACGACATTTCAAAATTTGAAGAAACCTAATGAAACGAACATTTTTCTAATTTGATTCCAGGTTCATATCACATTTCATCAATAGATCTATTCTAAAGAATGTGACATTTACCTGTTTGCTTCCTGTTTCATATGACATTTCAACATTATTAGAAACCTAATGAAATGGACATTTTCCAGTTTGATTCCGGGTTCATATTACATTTCATCATTAGATCTAATTTAAAGACTGAGACATTTTTCCTATTTCCTTACAGTTTTATATTAAATTTCAACATTAAAATAAACCTAAAGAAATGGATATTTTTCCATTTTCATTCCAGGTACATATACCATTTCATCATTAGAACTAATCTAAAGAATGGTATATTTGTCCTATTTGCTTCCTGTTTCATACAACATTTCAACATTAAAAGCAACCCTAAAGATAGGGACATTTTTCCAATTTCATTCCTGGTTCATATCACATTTCATCATTAGACCCTGTGTAAATAAAGTGAGTTTTTACCAATTTAAGTCTAGGTTCATTACACATTTCATCATTTAAACCAGTCTAAAGAAGAAGACATTTTCCCAACATCTCTCCAGTGTCAAATCTCATTTCATTATGAAAACCAGTCTAAAGAAAGGTCATTTTTCAAATGTGTTCATATCACATTTCACCATTTTTAATAAATCGCTTGTTGTCTCTTTGGAGGATCTTTTTGAAACCCGAATCAACCCTGTCGAGATGACGCAGTGGCCTCAACTAAGGAGGGAAAAGAAAATCAGATGACCCATAAGTTCAGTATTACTCAACAAAGCTAGCGAAACAAGTGACTAGCGACTGAGAAGAAAATGAAAGGAGACAAAGCACGGAGATTGGGGTGGGGGTGCGTATGTTGAGTTATGATAGTTGTTGAGAGACCGTGTTAATGACAACCATTACTAGGGTTTACAAAATAAAGTCATTTCTGTTACTTGGTTCAGTTATTTGTGATTGTGTAGCTCCAGTCCTCAAGGTTTGTTGTGAGTTTCGGTGGCTGACTAGTCATTTTCTCACCAATAGAAGATTTTTTGTACGCAGGGAAAATGTATTTTGGATATAATTAGTATTTATTTCTTTGGAACAGGCCCCTGTCAAGACTGACTATGGTTGTAAAAGCTACCTAGACAGTAGTTAATAGGACTTCTTCTGTCCAAATATTCACTCACCTACTTTCGTTATTGTCAAATATCATTGTACACCAGTCATATGTCTGTTAGTGGAAATAGACATGATACTCTTTCAGCCACAGAACACACTCATAGATTGAGAGATACAGACTTGTATTACATTTGTACTGTAGATTTTATATATACGCAAATGTTTTGACTGTTGTTAGATCATCTATCAGTCATTAGCATGTCTTAAGATCATCAACCATGATATTCTCAGTGTCTTTCTGTAACAGCACATCTTTGTTACGGCAAGTCTGCTCTTCATCTGCGAGGAAATTGTCCGGCATTTGCTGTTATATAGAAGGATTAATCTTACATGGCATTTCAACATTCTTGGCTTTGTTTCTAACAACAGTTTCCTGATTTTTAATACTTTGTTTAGCTTTTGAAAGGCATCTTTCACTATTTGAATGAGCATTCTGATTTCAGTGTGACGTTTTGCATCATCTATTAAAATGCTACCAAGATATTTAATCTTCTGTACTTGCTTGATTTTCACATCTGCAATTTGTAGCTCTTGTTTTGTCATGTCTCTTTTGCTGACCACCGTACATTCTGCATGTTTGCAATTGATAATCCTTTCATCTTGCTTTTCTTTACTACCTTTGCAGAAAATTCTTTTCTTGCCGTGTCTGTCAATAACACAGTGTCATCTGCATATTTTACACTGACAATACATTCTGATAGAATCTTCAACTCCTTAGGATAATCTGGCTGTAATGGTTGAATAAATCCGGTGAGAAAAGACATCTTTGTCTTACGTCCTCTTTCTATTTTTGATTACTTACTCAATTCGTTTTCTATCTGTACGCAAGCGATTTGCTTCCAGTCTAAATTCTGAATTATTCTGAAATCTTTCTCAAATAAATCGAGTTTTCCTAGCAGTTCAAATAGATCTTTGTGTTGTACCTTATTAAATGTTTTTGTATAATGGATGAATTATAAGAATACATCTTTTCGCTCTTGTATTGCATTCTCATCATAAATATAAATAGAGTATTGTTTGAATATCAGATTTTACACATATCTAAATGTACTCTTTGATGTGGTGCTAATTGTGTACAGCGTTTCAATAATGCTGAACCGACGATGCAGTTGTCATCAGAATGGAGAAGAATGCGAATTGAACTTGCAGAACTATTATAGTGATTTTGCGTTGAATGGTCATTATGTCTTTGATCAAGGAAGGAAAAGGGTCTGTTTATGTTATGGGATCTTACCCATAATAATAATAATAATTATTATTATTCCATACTTAATAAATACTGCGCCTCGGGAGTAGGCATAGAGGGAGTCAGTAGTTCAAGTTGAGTCAGTAGTTCAAGTCGAGTCAAGAGTCGAGTCAGAGGCAGTCCGAAACAGAGTCGCGTTCAGACAATTACTGCAAGACATTGGAATAGTGATACTGGTTGAGACTACATTGTTTTCTCTACTAAACCTGATTGTTCATACTAACACTTCTAATCCTCTGTATATATTCCTGTTTGTAATATATCTGTGTTATTCCATACCTGTGTTAGAGTTCTTCTTTGTTGGTTCTACCTTGGACTATCACCGTGGTACAAGGAACAGGGCCATAACAGTGGCGACGAGGAATCCAAATCTCTACGCGGAGGACATACTTTCTTTTTGCTATCCGTCGCGCATAACAAGTGGCGACGAAGAAACCCTAAAAGGGAAATACGAAGCGTGCACAGACTACAGAATATCAGCTTACACACATACAAAAAAAAAATACGTTAACATGGAAGATTTTAAGTCAACCATTATGGAATTTATCAAAATCCAATTTGAACATCAACAAAGGTACGAACAGAAACATCTGAAATTGCAAGAATTATTGTTACGTACAATCACAAATAAGGAGCAAAAATCCGAGAACGAAACAGTTCCCTCACAAGACGCTATTTGGAGTAGTATCGAAGATTTCAAGTACGCACCCGACGAAGATAAAACTTTTGCAAATTACTTCCGAAGGTATGAAGATGTATATGATTTTGACTGGAAAGATTGGTCAGACGCACGTAAAGTACGTCTATTACTAAGAAAATTAGGCACAGGCGAATATACCAAATTCGTAGATTATATCCTTCCCAGAAAAACAAGCGAGTTAACGTTCAAAGAATCCATAAAACTGCTAACGGAACTTTTCAGCCATAATACTTCACTATTTCATAAAAGATGAAAATACATGAACCTTACATAAAAGGATAGCGAAGATTACGTAACTTTCGCATCCATTGTTAACAAATATTGTGACGACTTCAGATTATCGGAACTCAGCGTGGACAATTTCAAATGCTTAATTTACGTCCAAGGCCTGGTTTCAACCAAAGACGCAGAAATGAGACGCAGAATACTTACTAAATTGGAGAGTGAACAAGATCTGACACTTCAAAAACTAGCCGAAGACTGCCAGAGATGCATCAGTGTTAAGAAAGAATCAAAAGACATAGAACAAGCTGGCATAGCACACGTACGCAAAGTACGAAGGCAAACAAATTTTCCCTCCTCACAAACAAACCGAACCGATTTTCCTGCCTCAAGAACAGGTAAAACAAAATTTTCTAATTATAATCAACATAAAAAAACTACCACCCAGTCCATGCTATCGTTGTGGGTCTTGGCACTGGGTTAAAGACTGTACATATCGTTTTAAAAGTTGTCTATCATGTAAAAAAATTGGCCACAAAAATTCTCATTGTTGGTATAGAAAAGAAAGCAAAAGTAGAATAAGAATTACAAAGACCGACCAAACAAATGAGACAAATATAAGAAAATATGTACAAGTAGAAATGCAAAACAGAAAAGTTAGGTTACAGCTGGATTCTGACTCAGACTTAACAATCATAAATCTACAAACATCGAGAAAACTGAACAAACCTGTCATGTTAAAAACGGATAAAATTGCTAGATCAGTTATGGGGAGAAAGATAAAATTCGAGGGTGAAGTAATTACAAACGTAGCATTTAATGGAATGACGAAAAAACTAAAAATTTACGTCTTAAGAAATACCGAAAACCTATTCAGAACAAACCGGATGCAAAAATTCGAATTGTGGGATTTACCTATTAGTACGTACTGCCAAAAAGCTTATCAACCGATGCACACAAATTAAAAGGAAAACTAAAAACGAGTTTCCCCGAAGTATTTTCAGCAGGTCTCGGAAGATGTAAGAAAATGGTAGCTAATATCGAAATAAGAGAAACGTTCAACCTGTTTTCAAGAAAAAAAAAAGGAGCGTACCGTTAGCGTCAATAGAAAAAAATGACCAAGAATTAACTAGACTCGAAAATACGGGCATATTGAAAAAAGTAGAGTACAGCAAATGGGTCGCAAAAAGAAATCAGGAGAAATTCGAGTTTGGGCTGATTTTTCTACAGGTTTGAACGACTACCACTATCCTCTACCCAGTCCAGAAGAAGTATTCACTAAATTAAATGACCGAAAATATTTGTCAAAACATTATTTAAGTGAGGCGTACCTGCAAATTCCAGTCGATGAAGAAAGTTCAAAACTTCTATGCATAAATACACACAAGGGATTGTACAGATACCAAAGACTGCCATTTGGAATTAAGGTCGCGCCGGCTATATTCCAACAGACAATGGATACGATGCTTGCCGGACTAGACTACACAATTGCATATCTGGATGACGTATTGATTAATAACGAAAGCGTTGAACAACACTGGCAACATGTACAAGTTTTTAAGAGAATTCAAATCTATGGATTCAAGTAAAAGAAAATAAGTGTGATTTTTTCATGAAGGAAATTAAATGCCTTGGCCATATCATAGATCAAGAAGGTAGACGACCAGACCCTGAAAGATCTACACCAATAAAAAAAAATGCCAGTTCCTAAGAATATAACAGAACTACAAAGTTTTCTTGGATTAGTGAATTACTACCAGGAATTCATACCTCAAATGCATAAATTTCGCGCACCACTGAACGAACTGCTAAAGAAAGAAAAAGTTTGGCAGTGGACAGATCAATACCAGGAAACATTTGAAAAAATAATCAAGATATTAATATCGGATTTATTTTTGGCACACTATGATCCTAAACTAGAAATTATTGTAGCAAGTGACGCGAGCGCCTACGGAGTCGGAGCGTGTATATTACATAAAATGCTAGATGGGACAATAAAACCTATCGCACATGCTTCTCGAACCCTACTACCAGCGGAGAAAAATTATTCACAAATAGAGAAGGAAGCTCTAGCAATCATCTTCGCAGTAACAAGATTCCACAGGTACGTCTATGGTAGACATTTTACTCTGCAGACGGATCACAAACCGTTAATAAAAAATTTTGGATCAAAAAATGATCTACCGGTTTACACTGCAATTAGGCTACTTAGATGGGGAACGATTCTTCTGAACTACAATTTGAATATTTACCAACGAAAATAATCGGGCACGCAGATGTCTTGTCGAGACTTATACCAACAAAGACAGAGCCATTGGAAGATACGGTAATCGTAGCCCTTAGAAATGAAGAAGACGTAAGAACAGTACTATGTTGTACAGTCAGAAACCTCCCAGTCACATTGCAAAACTTAAAAAATGAAGTTAAAAATGACGAATTTATTAATGAAACAAAAACAAAAATAGCAGAAAAAAATGAGAAAATTTCGGACAGCTTTTCTCTATGCGATAATGTGCTACTTTACAACGAAAGGGTTGTAATTCCCAGAACATTACAAAAGCAGATCCTACAGGATTTCCACAGGGGGCACCCGGATAAAAATAGAATGAAGTCGCTAATGCGAAGCTATGTATATTGGAAGAATATGGACCAGGATATTTCTCAAATGGTGGAAATGTGCAAGGGTTGTAATTTAGCAGCTAAAGCACCGCCAATCATACATAAGCCTTGGACAGAGACTGATCGTCCATGGTCAAGAATACACGCAGATTACGCAGGACCAATTGACGGGTTCTACAATTTAATCATAGTTGATAGCTACAGTAAATGGCCGGGAGGTGCTTCGTTGCAAAAATCCTACTAGAGAAACGACCATAAATTTCCGCCACGAGCTATTCACTCGGTTTGGCGTAGTGGACTGTTTAGTAACAGATAACGGAACGCAATTCACGTCAGCAGATTTCCAAGAGTTTTGCGAAATCTATCAAGTAAAACATATAAAATCCCCGCCTTACCACCCAAGATCAAATAGACAAGCGGAGAGATTCATGGATACACTCAAAAGAGCGATACGAAAAGCGTACGATGTGCCTACGGAGAAAACATTACAGCAATTCATACAGGTATATAGAATAACGCCAAATAATGCGACACTATCAACATTATCACCAGCAGATGTCATGTTTGCTAGGAAAATCAGATCAGCGTTCGATAAATTACTACTAAGTAAAACAAAATAAGTAACACAGTCCTACTCACCAAAAAGAAAATTCCTCCAAGGAGAAAATTTTTTTAAGGCATACAAAAATACCTCTTACTGGGAGCAAGGCATAATTGAGAAAAGAATTGGTAATATGATGTACATAGTACAAGGAAAAAAATTCTCACACAGAAGACACGTAAACCAAATAAGGAAGAGACCGTTACTGGATGCTAACGGTCTACCTCAAGAAGTGGTGTTGGACACGATTTTCGACACATTCGATATTAAAAGACCGCAAACAATGCCAGAACCTAGAAATTCGTCAAGAAAAAGAAAATTCACTGAACCTTTGGAAATAGATCCAAAGAAAAAAGATATTTAAAAAAAACCCAGCTACGCAAAAGCTTCGGAAGGGGTGGTGTTATGGGATCTTACCCATAATAATAATAATGGACTATTCCATACTTAATAAATACTGCGCCTCAGGAGTAGGCATAGAGGGAGTTAGTAGTTCAAGTTGAGTCAGTAGTTCAAGTCGAGTCAAGAGTCGAGTCAGAGGCAGTCCGAAACAGAGTCGCGTTCAGACAATTACTACAAGACATTGGAATAGTGATACTGGTCGAGACTACATTGTTCTCTCTACTAAACCTGATTGTTCATACTAACACTTTCTACTTCTCTGTATATATTCCTGTTTGTAATATATCTGTGTTATTCCATATCCGTATTCGAGTTCTTCGTCATTGGTTCTACCTTGGACTATCACAGTGGTACAAGGAACCGGGCCATAACAGTTTACTAACTATCTATCTACATATCTGTGTATCAATCTCTGTTCACTATCTCAGTCTGTCAATTATCTATCTATCTATCTATCTATCTATCTTTGAACAAAACAACTATTTTTGTCTCTTTGGCTTAGATAAAGCCTAAGTTATAAATGATTATTTTCAAATCAGATCACATTAACATGATACAATCTAATTATACTTATAAAATCAGCGATACACGTATTGCTTCTCTGCCTTTTTTTTTGTCTCACTCTGACTGCCCATCCCTCTCTGTCTTTATATATATGTATATATATATATATATATATATATATAGGGTAAGTGATATATAAATTTTTATATACCAGAACA
Organism: Acanthosepion pharaonis; assembly: GCA_903632075.3. Classification (NCBI taxonomy): domain Eukaryota; kingdom Metazoa; phylum Mollusca; class Cephalopoda; order Sepiida; family Sepiidae; genus Acanthosepion; species Acanthosepion pharaonis. The sequence goes on along the minus strand of CAHIKZ030001566.1, from coordinate 259,311 downwards.
ATGGTTACACGTTTCTTCTTTTTGTACTTCATCAGACAATTGTTGAGGTTGAGCTTTGTCATTAATGGTTTCCTAAAACACACACACTTACATATATATATATATATATATATATATATATATATATATATATATATATATATGTATATGTATGTGTGTGTGTGTGTGTGTGTGTGTGTGAAAGAAAATACATAGACACACACATATATATATATATATAATTTTTCTGTTTATACCTTATTTTTATAGATATAATTTATTTAAATAAATACTCTGTTTTTTTTTTTTAATTAAACATTATTAATTATATTCACCGGCCTGAAAAATAATATATAAACAGAAAATATATAAAACAATTGTTGGACTTTAGCCATTTTATAATATGTTGTCATTGTTTACATTAACTTATGTTTCGTGAGCAGAAATGATCGTTGTTGAAAAATCGTCAAAGGTGTGTGTTTATAAGCAGTAATTCGGACTTTGCTAACCAGATGTCTTCTCTGTGGCTGAAGAATTAACAACACATCAGATCAAATGACGCTTCCCATAATGCTTTACAGGTTCAATTCCTCTCAGAGACCGCATATTTTCTACAAAATTTGTCAAACATTCAGGCCAGTAAATGCAATTAATACCGTTTAATTAGAAGACAGAGCATTTACTTAAATAAATTATATTTACAAAAATAACGTATATAAAGGAAATATATTAAATAATTGTCGGACTTAATGCATTTCATAATCTATATCTATAAAACAGAAGATCTCTGTGTGTGTCTGTCCGTGTGTGTGTGTGTGTGTGTGTGTGTGTGTGTGTGTGTGTGTGTGTGTGCTATTTATGCACGTCCACATTTCCCGACGAATTTCGATGAAATTGTAGGCACATATTGCAAATTTATTATTTTAGGTCAAGACCAAGATTTTAGTTTCCAGACCATCCGAGTTTGGCAGAATAATCGATAAAACTGAAAGTAGGTAGGATTTTTCGAAAAAAAAAATCAAGGCAAAGATGCACGCGAACAAAATTTTTACTGGATGGGCTGATGAACTTTGCACTTCATGCAAAACATCAGCCCATGTTACGAAGTTTATGTAGAGTGCTTCATAGTTTCTCTGCAGCATTGGCTTCATTTATTTTAAAATTGAAAAAAAATCGGGTTTTTCGTACTACTTAAATTAAAACTTGAATAACTTCTTCATTTTATATCCGATTTTTTTAAGTATGTTACAAAATATTTGCCATCATGCAAGAGATAAGATAGTGGGGGGGCAGCCCTGCTCGCTTCCCCGCGTGGAGCAAAAAACACGAAAAACTGTTCAAAACCCCGTTTTCAACAATAACTCTCTGTTGTTTTTTTTTATCCAATGCTTTCCAATTTTGCCATCTAAATTACATATGACATACAAATTGTCTTGCGTGAATGTTTGGTTTCAATTATTTCAGTTAAGTGAACAAAATCTGCGTCAAACTAAGTCCAAAATCGGTTTTTGCCATCTAGCCAATATTTTCTTCATATGATTTCATCCTAAATTGATATTCGAACAAATATTGAGGCAAAGATTGTTTGAGAAGTATTATTGAATGTCTAAAAGGGAAAATTTCCCGAATAACCTTTTATTAACTCCAGCTTTACAGTAAATATGTGAAGAAGAAGGGGAACATTCATGTATTTGTACTTGCTGTTAAATCAAGTTCTGAAACTTCAACCCTGTTTTTGTTTATTAGATTTGTGAACAATGCTATACTATTTGAAAGCTATTACGGCCATAGGAAATTTATTGAAGATCTAAAACATTGAAACAATTTACCTCTAGCAATGATCACACAAGAAGCTTTTATCGATGGAATTCCTTTATTAAGAACAAGCAAACATACTGTAAAAAAAAACAAGCAAAGGGCATACTGTAAAAAAGATGAGTGAGGGGGTAACTTAGTATACCAACGGATAATGCATGTAAGCGTGGATGCAGGTAGTCTTTTCTTGATGGGGAGGGGTGCAGACATACAATTGCAGCCATGTACTCCTGGGCAACGTCAGGTACCTCGGCTAGTATATATATATATAAATATAAATGTAAAAGCAGACACTGAGATCAAATCTGAGTGGCATCAATTTGTTTCATGCTTGAAAGCGATCTTCAGGCCTTGTGTGTTGTGTTTTGGCATGACTCTTTTTACAAGATTTTGCTGAAAAATTTATAAGTTGTCTATAAATGAGTGATACTAAAGCTATGAAGTCTTGTGTGCATTAATTTCATTAATTTTTATTAATAACTGCGTTTATTTCTTTCCAGGTAAACTTGATCAAATTCTATGAGAGTATCTTGGTCAACCTTTGACCTTTTCAGCTGACTCTCGTATATAAATAGTCGAACCAAAATACTCAATGTTGACCTCAGTTTCCATTTTTATACTTACATGACCTTTAACCCTGATATTGAGCACGTGGACATAAATATAGCATACTTTAAAACTATATTTTTCTCACTCACTAACATTACTTTCAAAATCTATCACAACTTTGACTGTAGAAGTCATAACATTATGATGATACAACTTTGATTATAGAAATCATAACTGATTCGAATGCATATATATGACAATATGTGGGAAAATCTGAATGGCCCTTTCACTAGAGAATTAATAATTATTGGAATTGGATTAAGTTGCCACCCCACGAATTTACGCCGAGAAAAACATGATTTTAATAACCGTGAAAAATTCACTATTATTGAAAGAATAGAAAAAGACAGAAAAGATAAACTTTGGAAAATACGAGAAGAACATTTAAGAAATTTTTCACTTAAAATCATTTTGTCCGGATAAACTTAACAAAACTGCCATGGAAATAATTCTGGGTCTTTATGACAATTTTATCCGACATTTTCGATAAACATTTGATAGAAAAATATATGATGGAATATATGTATATATAAGCGATTTTCACCAAATTTTCTACAGTGTTCCTATAGGCGTCCGCGGAGGTTATATCTTCTTTTAGCCAATGTGGGGGGTAGGGCACGTTTTTGGGGGGCTCAAAGCTGCGCTCAAAAACGATGAGTTGTAATCAAGATAAGAAAATCCCATGTCGTTGTGATTACAACTCTAGGCTGGCAGTTTTCTGCAGCAAAATTTTAGATGATGCAAAGTAATGTTATAAGGGGTAAAATTTTTAGTGGAAAAGGATTTTTTGCTGAAGGTGTGATTTTTTTCTACTACTGAATGCAAATTTTAAACTGAGTGAGATTTTTTTTTTAAGTAATGCTATTAAGGTCGAATTTTTCAAAAAATGTTAAATTTTTTGAACGATTTTTTTTTATGAAAACCAAATCCATTTTTTAAATTCTTAAAGGTTTCAAAGTAAGGTTACGAAAAGGCAATTTTTTACGTACTTAGGTAGTTTTCTGCGTGTGTTCATTTATTTTCTTGAATTTGTGAACATGACATTAAAATCTAAGGCCAATATAAACATGAAAGAAAATCTTCATCGCACTAAGCACCCGAATTTACCAAAGATAATATTTAGTTAAATGCTGTTGGAAAAAAACTGCTGATATTTTTCGTTTTAAGATCAACACTCCGAGTTCCAGTTCGATTAATCGATAGAATACATATGTGGGTACGGGTTTTACACGTGTAACGCATATACCACACGAACTTCGTCGATGCGTTTAACTTTAGGGACACCATATCTAATTGTTAAACCCCCTACTAGGCTTCTTAGCCTATGCGTGTGCATGTGTATTTCTGTGTGTGTAGTTTGTTCACTGGTGCTAAAGCAAGTGTTTTTTTAAATCATTTTGTGAAAACATACGCTGGGAGTCTAACACACATCTTTGTCGCCATATTCATAACAAAGTTTCAGCCGTTGTACGCTCCAGCCTTCTTCAGATGGAGCTCTGGTAAAAACATGCAATGATAACAGCAAAATTGCAATATGAGCACTGGTAAAAATGGTTTCTGAAGACATTAGGTTTATAATACCCAGAAATTCATACCCAGATGTCCTCATATAAAGTGGATAAAGGCGTTGGTTAGATCCAGTGACAGAACCCAAAGAGTGTGAGTTCAATACCTGGTTAAGGCAGTGGAGAACTTTAAGAGGAAATTAGCAGGAGATAACTGATAACTGACACCCATTAAACACGTGGAACTAGAAGTGTTTACCCCAGTGAGCGAAATAAAGGGTTCAGTTCGAAATTCCAACTACCTGAAGAAGGCCGGAGCGTACAACGGCCGAAACGTTGTGATAAATATGGCGACAAAGATGAGGACAATAGTCCGAATAATGTAATGTGATGTAACTTCATCTCAGAAATATAGACATAAAATATCGCTTTGTTGGAATCCATTCCGTTTCCTTACACATATCATTTATATTGTTGCCAATGCTTTTAATCTAACTTGGAACAGTAACTGCTGACATGATTTCAACATGAATCTATTGCAACATGCACCTACTGCAACATGAATCTATTGCAACATGCACCTATTGCAACATGCACCTGCTGCAACAGGCTTATAAAAAGAATTAGAATTATTAGCTACAAAATGTTTGCTTACATCGACTGTCAAATGCAGTTGAGATTCACAAATGTCTTTGACTTTCTCGTTTGTTTAGACAATAGTTCAGATCTTAATAAATTTCATACTTTGTGAAAAAGTGTCAAATCAGTTATTACCTTAAATCGTGTGATGAACCTTCATAAACAAGTATAGAAGGATAATTATATAATCTCTCTAAATCTGTAGAATTTAATCCATTCCAAATTTGTTTTTTTCTTCTCTTCATTTATATCATCAACTCATTTTTTCTTAATCCAATTCACAGAATCAGTCGACATCTCCCTTGTGAATGTTAATGTCCTTCTATTTATCTGTCAATCAAGACTTCATAAATAATTGCAAATCAATTCGGAAATTTGATACTATGGGCTTGTAACTCACTTTCTCCATTGGTCAAAAAGATCACAAAATGTACCACTTTAAACCACGCCTGTTCAAAAACTTTAATATGGCGAGTTTTCCAACCATCATATTTGAACTTCTTATGTTTTGAAAGGCAATTTTTATATCTGTGTGACACTATTTAGCAGTTGCGTTAAAAGCAAGAAATACTTAAGGCGAGAAGAAGCTATCACGAAAGACATACTGAGCGATGTTATTTTTTTAACAAAGAAAAGTGGTAAAGTTTTTATTTTCATTTGCGAAGAAAAGTATTTTTTTCGCAGAGGATAGGAAATTCGTAAGATCTCGGATCTGTCGGAATTAATTTATGCTACGACGCGGCGAATAAAGGATAGCAATCTGCCCATGGCAATAATGCAAATTTTAAATTGGTCACGTGGCCTACAAAACAGAATGCTGAAAGATAATCAAATTTAGGTCGAAGATACGACCAAGAAAAAAGATCAGCTTAGTCCACCCCCAAAGAAAAACGAAGGGAAAGGAAAAAAAGGAAAAGAATAAACCATTAACTATCTTTCGGAGATACCATTTGGTTTTGGGAAGAGACACCTGTTTTATGTCCAGACCTGGACATGATAAAAATTTGTTATCGGGACAGATTGTTGGCGACAGGGTGCGAAGTCGTTCAGTTGACCACCCAGTTAACGCTTGGTAAAAATCTCGTTGATAAATTCCAGATGACATTTAGTTAAGATAGAGAGTAAGGACAACACTACGAGTCGTAGGGGTCTGGTCGATGAAAAGAAAGAAAAGAAAAAGGAAGATAATTTCTTTTCTTTGAGCGATAATTGTAAGCTGAGGCCAGACTGGCCGCGCCCACGCTGCCGATAGTTCATTGGCTGAGTGGTGGCGTGTGAGGTGGGCGAAGGTAAACATATGAGAAGGAGGGGAGGCCTGGTGACGCCTCTGAGGGGATTGGTGTAAGATACCACTATGAGAAAGAAGGGAAACCTGTTGACGACCGCTGAGGGGATTGGTGTGAGATACCAATATGAGAAAGGAAGAATTTGGGAGGACGATTCCCTTAAGAACCCCTCTAGAGCAGAAAGTAATGGACTTCCAAAAATGGAAAGTAATAATTTCTCCTGTCCGAAAACAAAGAAAATCCTTATTGTGGATTTGGAATTATCGAGGAACCCAAACAACGACAGGCCCCCACCCGGTTTTGGTCGGCGTCCATATAAACGGAGTAGACGGTGACAGTTGGGCAGACCCAGACAGAGCGACAGAGCAGAGTTGAGCTGTGAGCTCTGAGACCAGCCTCGCAGGAAGCTGACTGAAAGATCCCACGCATTCCGACTTAGACTTCTAACCAAAAACAATTTATTTTTGAAGAACGACTTAGACTCACACCACCAAAACAAGTTTTACGAATATCGCCTGAAGATACCAAAAACAGTTTCTTGAAAAACAACTTAAGATATTAAGACTCGCCTAACAAACGCAAAGTGTCACGTATCCATAGAAGCGGTTTGGGAGAAAGATGCAGTCCTGTATTCAGCAACCAGATATAAAAATATTTGTTATTCTTTTTTTAACACATTTGAATCTTTCGAGTTGTTACTTTATTTTCTTTTACATATACTTGTGCGATGTCACCTTTGCTCGAATTCGGCTTGCAATACGACCCGGCGACTGATTGATTTCGTCTACCTAAAATCAAATCACAACGTGGGTAGGTTAGACTAGAAATCAAAACAGTTACTTCGGTAACCAGGCGTTGGAGGCGAGCTGGGAACGAGAAAGCTGATACCGAATCTAACCAGATTCCCATCCGAATCGGCAAAGGGTTGGAACGTCACGTTTGGTGCCGCAACAAATACCAAGTCACATTGGTTGTCTCAGGATAGCACGGGGACAGGAGAGGCGCGGGGTGACGTCACATCTGTATCTTATTTTATAATCAATCAGGGTTCATCCTTGAATCTATTTTTACAACATGAATTTGAGCTACATATATAAAAAAAAAAGTTTTACATATCAATCATATTTAACTAACCAACTGACTTCATTATAGCAGGGTTTTTTTTATTTAAATTTGTTATTACTGGATTTGATATTTCTTTCTAAAACTCGAGAAGATTTTGTTAATTTAATCAATAAAACAATTAATTTTCAACTAAATTGCAAATTAAATTTAAAGATCGTGAAAATATAACATAGTTTCCAAAGCCAATCATTCAAAATAAGAAAGAATTACAATAAATGATGTAAAAAAGAACAAAATTTGTCCCTTGCTTTCCACAGGTTATAATAATTTCGCAATAGACAATATAACAAATCAATATTGTATAGTAATTTGAATATTTTTTCTTTATTTTTTTTATTTTTCCGTGAATTTATATTTGCATTCTGTTTTCTTCCTGTTCAGAAAAAAAACCAATCTTTTTTCAACTTTATTGGGATAAATGAACAAAATGAATGAAATAAAGTCACACTTTTTAGATGAATTTCTTTACATTATATGTTTTGTTATTTGGCCAGACATTCTGGTATATTGTTTGTTATAAATGTAAAAGACACACGGCCAGGATAAAAATGGGCGAGTTCAATCCCTGGGTCCTGTAATGCTGAAAGTCACATGAGTATAAGCAAATCTCATTGCCAAAATTTGACTACAATTTCATATTGAAAATTTTATTTCTTCAAAAATCATAATTAAAAAAATATTACTTTAAAACTGAAAATATTAAATATATTCGACTTTCAGTATCTGTCTATATTTCTGAGAAGAGGTATTATGTATATTATTCGGACTACTGTCCTCGTCTTTGGTGGTTAGAATGTTGAAGTGAAACCTTTATTTCGCTCACTGGGGTAGACTGTTCTAGTTCCACGTGCCATGTTTAATGGATGTCAGTTATCAGTTGTCTCCTGCTAATTTCCCCCTGAAAGTTCTCCACTGCCTTAATCGGGTATTGAACTCACACTAACCAACGCCTTTGTCCACTGTGCTATGTGTCCTTGAGGACATATGCGTATGAATTTCTGGGTATTATAAACCTAATGTCTTCAGCAACCATTTTTACCAGTCCTCATATTGTAAATTTTCCTGTTTTTTTAACAGAGCTCATATTGCAACTTTTGCTGTTATTATCGCTTTTCTCTGTCACTCCTTATTACTGGTTCCCATATTGTATTCATTTCTATGCTTGGACGGCTCAGGAGATTTTTCTGGCCTAGCATATATGCTGATTCCTTAAGTTTACGAATTTTCCAGTGGTGTTCTTGTCTATGAACTCAACCAGCTGCGGAAAGAAATATAAAGAGAAGACAGGCCGCCCCCTTAAGGTAAGGTTTCAAGAACACCAGAAAGCTGTAACATGAGGGGATGTGGAAAAATCAGGCGTGGCTGACCACATATGGAGAAAGAAGGGAGATCACCGCCCTGTGTGGGATCAGGTTAAAACAAAAAACAAAAAAACGAATATTAAAAACAAAGTAAATTTAAAAGAAGAAGAATATTAAATAGAATAATTTGGTAAAATATTTAATATTTATTTTTCAAACAGTATTAAAATAATTAAAATAATAATTAATTAAAAAGTGCCAAAAATGATTTTTACATTTTGCAATAACCATTATTTGTGCCAATGAAAGTGTTTTTTTATATTTTGCACAAAAAATTAGCTTAATCAATTATTAGTTTTAATTGTTTTATACGAGTACTAATTAATAAAATATTTGATACTAGGGTTTTTATTTTATACCGCTAATATTTTTTCATTGGATACTAATTTTTATTTTATAAGTGTTTTTTTTTATTCTACTATTTTTTTTATATTTACTGACAAGAAACTGTAGTGAACAAAACAAGATCTAAATTTAAAATTCAAATGCTAAGCGCTGATTCATTGATTTTGTTAGAAATTAAAAAAGATTCGAATTTACAAACTTTGCTTAACACACACGCAAAAGAGAATCCAAAACAAAACTCGTGAAATTTCACACCTTGATGCGAAATGTTTTTCGGCCAATAGAAAACTAGGAAACATTTAAAAACAAAATTCAAATAATCTTCAATTCTCAGAAACAAATTCTTTTACGGACCTTTTTGCGAGCCGACGCGAAGTTCGGTCGTCGTCCAATGGAAAGGCCCGAATCATATCCAGGAGTGAATTCTCAAATGACCTTTTCAAGCCCCACAAACAAAATAAAAGACGGGCAAGTTTGCCTGTCACCAGAGAGAAGGAGACGAGAGTATTAACACGTCCCTTGACAAACGTTAAGCTATCGTTATTATTATCTCTAGCTTTCTCCCTCACCTCTTTTATATGAACGGAACATTTTAAAACTGAGCGATTACTTCAAAGACATTCCTACCCTTCGATAACGCTCATACATACATCCACACATACGTTCCTGCCTACGTACACATAAACTCATTCTTGCAAGGACTACTATGAACATTTTGATCAACCAAAATACATTCATTTTATTTGTAAAGACCTTAATTGATTTATATGTACATAAATTTGTTGTTTCACTTTACAATTTGATTTTCTTGTTTTATACCCCTCTTATGGTGGGCTATCGAACTAACAAGGCCAAATCAAACTAATCTGTTTCAACACTCATACACTTCACTATAAAATAAAATAAATATGAATTCGATTTCAAAAATAAAACTCCCATGGAAATAATTTCCCATCTTTATGAAACTTTTATTCGACATTTTCCTTTTATTTACATAAAAATGATTCTTGTTGGAATGAAATTAGATTTTATTCAGATTTATCACAAATTTCAAGTTTTTTTGTTTGAGTTGAAATATTTTTTCAAATGATTAAATGTCATAAGTTATTTGAAAGGAAAAAAGAAAAGAAGAAAATCGACCCTCTCTCATCGTTACATGTTCTCTCTCTCTCTCTTTTCTCTCTTCTCTCTTTCTTTCTTCCTTTCCCCAAAATCTCTCTCATGTATAACAAAAATAAATATCCAGGGGGCGTGATTATTCTCGTCCAATGAAATGCCTTGTATTCCGGTGACGTCATCCGTACGTCTGACGCCATTTTACAGTTTTATTTTTAAAAATTCAACAGACAAGACGTGTTTTGTTTCCGTCTCGCTTCTTTTCATCCCAAAAAGTGAAATCAAAATTAAGTGTAAGAATTTTACCGTTTTTCAAATCATTCAACCTTCTTAAATGTTTCCATGAACACAACGAGATTTCTTCTTTTTTCCTTTTATTAAATCATTTCATCCCAATGAAGGCAAGAAAGCCACTACGACGCAAAGCGGTGGAGGTTCTAAGTATGAAAAAAGAAATAAATATTTGACTCTCTTCATTTCTTTTTACTGATCTCGCTGCAAAGTGAAGACAGACGAATTCAAAATCACAATTAGGTGTCATCTCTTTATTAAATCCATCTTTTTTTTTTCTTTCTCTCTCTCTCTTTCTCTTCCTCTCTCTCTCTTTCTCTTCCTCTCTCTCTCTCTTTCTTTTCCTCTCTCTCTCATTCTCTCTCTCTCATTCTCTTTCTTCCGAAAGAAATGAATTTAATTTCTAATTTTTTTTCTTTTTTAATAAAAAATTCTCGTCTGACTTATGTTCTTTGTTATCTTCAACTTCTCGATTTGTTATTGAATAAAGCAGACGATAAGTTTTTAAACGTTTTCCTGTCTACTTCCTTAATTTTTTTGTCGGATTAAAAAGGAAGACGAGGCACTACTTAAGTAAAGTGGTCCGCTTGTTAAAGAGAACAAAAAAAAACCAAAACGGGTAAAATACTTGTAAATGCTTCCGAAATCTTTCTCTCTTCCTCTCTCTCCCCTCACTCTCTCTCTCTCTCTATCTGTCTGTATCTATCTATCTATATCTATCTATCTATCTATCTGTTTTTCTGTCTGTCTGTTTGTCTGTGGTCCCCTTGTTAAAAAGAAAAAACGGGTAACATTTATCTTTTCCTTAATATCGTGTAGTTCTTTCATTAACGAAAATCTTGGTCTTTCTGTCTATCTCTCCGTCAGTCGATCTGTCTGTCTGTTTACTTAAAAGAAAAAGAAAAAAACCCTCCTCATCCTCCTCTCTCTCTCTCTCTCTCTCTCTCTCATTATTTATTTCTCATTCTTCCCCTTCACTTAACCTTTTCTGACTTTCCCTCCCTTATTATCTCATTTAATGCCCTTCAGCCCGGATAGGGTGTGGTTATTCTCGTCCAATGAAATGCCTTCGGCTCCTATGACGTCAAAGCATCTCAACTCAAGTCGGAATTTTTCTATCGATTTCCAAATAATCGAACTTTTCAAAATGGTTTCATGAAAACAACGAGAAATTCTGCTTTTTATTGGATTTTCTCTTCTTTGTTTTTTAACTGAATTCATATTGAGAGAAAACCGTAATTTAATTCACTTCCTGGCACTAAATAGATGGGAGCATTCTTTATCAAATTTATGAGTGGACCACTTTAAGTAGAGCTTATTTTCCCGTTTCTATTGGCCTTGTGCCATACTAGTGTATGATTAACGAAGAAGATAAAAGCAAACTTAGCAAGTGGTAATAAAATGTTTTCATCTTGTACGTGTCTTTTTTTTCAAAAAAAAAGTTTTAAAAAATAGCAAGAAGTATTAAAATTTTAAAATATTACAATTAATGAAAACAGAATTAAATGTGATTGTGAAGGCGGAAAATTTACCCTTTTTTTTCCTTCCCATTCTCGCATTGCTCATTTCTTCGTTTCCTACTCTCTCGATATTTCATTGACTCCCCACTTCTCCGCACCTTCTTTTATTTGTGACTAGCAGTAGAACCCGGCGTTGCCCGGGGATGTAACAGTAAGAGATAGATCAAGTATCGACCATCATAAAGACTGAAAAATAAAATTGACAAAGATTATTGTTTAAGGTTGACGGACACGCATGTCTTGATTAGTTTTATTTTTTATTTTATTTTTTTTTTACGAATTGGTCAAACCCAAATTCAAACAAAAACATTGTTTTCAATCGATATGAGTCTATTGATTGAATAGAATTGTATTGTGAGACCGTAACATACCTACAACATAGACTCTTCCAGGACTATACAAAGTATGCGATATAACAGAAGAAGGAGAAGACGAGAGAGAGAGAGAGAGAGAGAGAGAGAGAGATTCTAATACCGTAGTATCAGCCGCGTAACTACCAATATTGGACACTAGCACAATAAGCTCCGCGATTGACACTTACACTATCTTTGTAACCTTTTTGTTTAATATATCTTTCTTACCTCTAATCCGTGTTCCGTGTTTTCCTTCCGTGGTCCCAACTTTTGTTGAAATCGGTTGAAAAATATAGGAAATCCGATACCATATATAAACGAACACACACACACACACACACACAAACAACCTGGGTTTTATAATAAGTATAACTCGAGATGAGTTGTCCCCCTTTCATTCTGGCGACAGAATCGTGTTTTATCGTGTTTTCAAATTGATTTTGTGCAAAAACAATTGTGCTTTTCCAATTTTTGGCGCTGTCAGAATCACCGCAAGGTAATTTTACGTAGTCTTGTGAAGTTTTGTTGAAATCGGTTGAAAAATGTAGGAATTCTGATCAAATATATAAACGTACACACACACACACACACACACACACACACACAATCTGCGTTTTATAATAAGTAAGATTTTAGAAGAAAACAATCTTCTTTCCGGAAATCGATTTGTTTTTCTAGCAAAATCTCGAAATTTCGGGTCATTTTTCTTCCGGTTTTATAAATTAACTTTTTTTCGTCTTTTTCTGACTTTGAAATTTAACCTTTTTTTCTTTTCTTTCTTTTCAGGTTGATTTTATCTTCGAAAGAAAAATCTAAATGGCGTTTAATGTGAGTGAAGAAGAGTCATTGCAATGCTTGAAATGCGACCAATTCTTGAACTTGGCATCGAAGACATTGCCATGTCTTCATTCTTTCTGCAGACGTTGAGTGGAGATGATTCTTGAAGGAAATGGCCTGTGTCCCCAGTGCCAACAGCCTGTGACCGGTGACGAGTTGAGACTGGAACCATTTTTGCTGAAGTTTTTGGGGCACCGTTAGCTGGAATCCAGAGAGTGGAATTGAAGACGGCATGGAATCGTTCAGCCAGATGTGGTGCCAGGAATGCGAGAAACTCTTTTGTCAGACCTGCGAGAGATTCCACAAGAAATCCCAACCCCGACACGGGACCAAAGACTTGTCGGACGTGTCAAGGGTGGGGGCCATCCGGGTCATCACGACTGTCGACAGTACTGCCAATCCAAAGACGCCCTCTGCGAGCGGTGCAACGTGTACCTGTGTGTCGCATGTTACGGGGATCACGAGAGTGCCTCCCTGCAGTTTCCACCTCGTCCAAAGTCAGTGAGGGAGGTGGCGTCGAAGGGGAAGGAGGTTGGAAACTCCGCCAGTTAGAAATCCACATCCGGGCGACGAACGAGTGATCTAGTGAGCATTTGTCAACAGATTGCGATTCCGAATGCTCAAAACTCACTCTGAATTTTGAGGCCTTCGTGGAAGAGACATGGTTCAAGTTGGGAGAGCTGTGCGAAAATATGAGATCGGCGGCGTTCGAACTGGAGAGAAAATGGCGCCTCTCCCTCAAAGAGAAAGACGACCTTTTCGGAAAGGTGAAAATCTGGTGCCATACTTTGCGATTGGGGTGGAGAGTGCGAATTCCTAAAATAGGCCTGCTCAGCTGCAAAGCAGGACATCATATCAGAGTCGCCGTCCCTTCTTCGAAATGCGGTCATCACACACCTATCATATATACACTATTTTTATATCACATCCTTCGTAAAATAGTTGGTTAATTATTGTTAAAGTCTAGGAATTTGCATGCAGGCGTTTATCGACCCAACCCGCTTCTTAAGTCAGACGAGACACTTACTTAAGTTTGTAAAGTTTGTTTTGCTGATTTGGTAAAGTTCGTTTTGCTGACTTGGTAAAGTTTCGGAGGCTCTCGACGGCAGATAGTCACGTGTTTTGTCTCGCGTCCAGTGGCTGGAAAGAACACTCGGGACGATCTCGGTCTTCTCGTCTTGAGGCATTCGTAATTATTGACGCTTACCCAAAACTGGTGTCGGGTGTAAGATGGTTAGGTATACAGCATTTTCTCTACCCGTCACAAAGAAAGCTTTCTCTCCATTGTCTGTGTTCGGAGAAATTAATTACTTCCAAATTTGGAAGTTTCCGCCTTTCCTCGGGTGACGGTCGTAGGTATTTTCCCGCCACACAGCCTCTTCCTCCTTTTCTTAGCATTTCCCACTAATACTCCTCACTGGGCATGAGCAGCTCCTCCACCCTCCTTAGTGTCTCATCTGCACCTGCTACTTCAGCCACCCCTGACCAGGGAAGATTAATTCCAAGTTCGTCAGTTAAAAGAAATTATCATTCCAACACCTCATAAGCAAAATGACACTACTGTTAGTTTTTCCTGGTCATAAAGTTGAACAAAAAGCAGATGGTCTTCTCCCCCGCTAGAGACATTCTCCAATGGAAAACCTTTATCTCCACATTATATTTTTCTAAATCCGATTTTTATTCACTTTTCGTCTCGCGTCTAGCATCATGGCGACGATTATTCATCAAAATATCAAAATAATAGTAATTTGTTGAAGTTTTCAGAAAACTGCTCAGCACCCGTTAAGAATGAAACATTTTTCATTTCTAATTCAGCAAATGACAGCCATTTCATATAAGAAATCTCTGTTTGAAAATTAGTAATAAATGTATTATCTGGTTCAGAGTATGTATTTGCTGATTTAGAGCTTAAACATAGATGAATTGTATTATTTATTTTAAAAGTCACATTCAATATGGTGAAAAATGAAGTTCATCTTAAACTCATTGTACAGATAAAATTGTTCCAACTCTAAGTTTGTATCTTTTATTGGCATGATGATTAAATGTTGTTTTTTTATGGCTTTGGAATGTTTTAAACAAACAAAAGTTGTCTTTTGCTAAACCATTTAAATATTTCTGCATGGCTATTTTAGGAAAGTCAATTGACTATGCACTTTAAAAAAACAAAAACACGTGTTTACAACAGGAATGTGGTGATGTATGTAAATATTGATCTCACACATAAATCAAAGAAAGTTTCAATTGTAAAATATATTAATTTTAAAAAAAAGGAATCATTTTAATATATAAGAAAAACTAAAAAAAAAAAATAATGATTTAAACATGAATATATTTTATTCCAGTGATTTATTTAGAAAAGTCAATATTCCTTGTTAAGGGGTTCTTAGCTGATAGCATATATGTAATTCCTTTTTAAAAAGTAATTACAGACATTGGGAAAAAAAGGTATTCACTAGCCGATCGCTCGCAAGATCGGAAGTGCAGTCGCTTTTTACCTGCAAGTGCACGAGTGCAGCAAATGCAATAGTGAGCGCAGTCACTCAACCTCAGTCTATGGACACTGGTCGCCATTTCTCGACTTTTCTCGTCCACCATAGCATCCTTCTTATTAAGTAACCAATCACAATCTCGCTGAGAACCGTTCAAGGAGAATGGGAAAATATTTCATATTCTATAATATAAGTTTTCCTTAATTAGAAATTATGTTTCTCTAACTCTTCAAATGTTGAATGTATTTCTATTTTCTCATCTTTATCATATCGTAAATTAACTTGACACTTTCTCTTCTCCTTATCTATAACAATAAGATCGAGATCTTTGTGCTTCTAAAACAGATCATGTCATTGAATCTATTGTTATAGATAAGAAGAATAGCAAGGGTCAAATCAATGACTTTGCTGTTTCATTTGATACAAGAGTGGACTACAAAAGATTTTGTAAAAATAGAAAAATACCCGGATCTTGATAGGGAACTGAAGAATCTATAGAAGATGAATGTAGGATTAATTGATGTATTAATGGCTGCGCTTGGGACATCATCTAGAAAATTGTCAAATTGCTTAGAAAGAATTAGAATTGAGACGAAGATTGTAGTCCTTCAGAAAACTGGAATCATTTACACAACAGGGATTCTTTGAAAAGTTCTTGAGTTGTAAGGAGCTTCATTGGCCAACATGTGACACCAACAGAATATTAAATAGAAAAGATTGTGTTATGTTAATGAGGACTGATGATACACTTAGAAAAACTCCTTCCATGACTCCGTATGAAAAACTTTCATTTGCAATTATATTTCAATTAAAAGACTTTGTAAATAATTGAAACAAAAGAAGAAATCAAAAGAAATAAACAGAAACAACAATAGCAACAACAAAATCAATAATAATAATAATAATAATGATAATCTTCAAATGTATCAGATTTTACTAGAGATAGAACCAAAGTACTAACTATACACGGCTTTGGTGGCGTATGTCCACGAATAACTCTTCGGGGTATGCAGACAGTCCCAAGGAAAGCAGTCTTCTGCAAGCGTCCGATATTGACATTGACCCATCTACAGCCATTTCAGAAGTTCAGTACTTATGATGCCCAGAACATCATCTAGAATGGGGATGACTTCCAGTCTATTCATTGACCCAAATTTGTACACTTCCCATCTTGAACTCTGATAGCCTTGTTATGCGTGTCCTTAGTGCATATATCTTTTGTATTATTAATGATTCAAGAAAACAATAAAACTCCAAATGTGAATCAACAAGTATATATTGAAATAACATACAAGAACAAAATATACAATAATTTGTATTCAATGTATAGATTAAGGGAAAAAGGTTGCTTCCCTTTTACCGTATTTTGATTTGTAATTGATTGTTCGAAAGAAAGTTCTCTTGAGAAAGAAATGTTCAGGAATCAATGTTAGAACGAGTCTGCTATCAGAATAGATAACACAAGAATAATTGATCAGAAAGTGTGTTGTGTTAGAGAAATCAACAGAGTCCTGGTTGATTGAACTTGGCTGAGTCACAGAGTGATATGTATATATGGATTACAAAATTCTGTGTCTGTGTGTGTGCGTTTGAAATGTTGTGAGTAAAGTCATAGGTTTGTGTTGACAGGCGAAATTTGCTGGACTCTACTGGCGGCTTGTGAAAAAATCGCCTCTTTTAAGGCTACAGATAGGCTCCCAACGAAACTGCGGGAAAAGTTGATTTTGCACTAAAATATGTGATTCGTTAAAAATTGACCAATCGCTAAATTTGTACTAACGAAACAAGCAAGCAAGTTCAAAACCGAAAAATCCAAAGCAACGACTGCGATGGCTAAATTGTCCTATAGAAAATCAGTATTGATTTATTAGCCAATCGCAGACGAATAAAATGTGGGCGTGGAAAAACATAGCAGTCGCTACCGCCTCCCCGTTTTTCTTCTTTGTTGACTACCCCTGGGCATAAAATATCTGTGAAATACAAATAAAATTGCACAAAATGTTCCTTTTATGCACCTTAAATGTTCACTTTAAGGTAAATAACTTTTTCTGAAAAAGAAATACAATTTTTTAGGCTCAAAAAGTTAAAAACAATTCAGTTTTCTTAAAAAAAGGTGGCACTTACTTATTTAATATTCAAGACCATGAGAAGGTTGACAAATTCACTTGTGTTATTGGGTCTTAAATAAATTTCTCTTTTCAAAAATGGAACCACAATATCGATATAAATCTTGTTATTGTTCTTAACAATTCAAAATTAGATTAGATAGCCTAAATTTATGAAAATTTTCTATCTTTCACTTTGGTTTCTTTTTCTTTCTTCTTTTGTTTCCCTCCTTTCATCATCGACTAGGTAAAAACAGCCACAGTCATCCACTGATGAAAGTCAAATTCCTTTTATGGTGCGAAAGAAAAGAGAAAATTTTAAAATTTAATCAAATTTTTCTTATTGCAATTATTTTTATCAATTTTCTAAACTTTGAAGAAAAAATTAAAACAGCTAAACTGGAATTTTTAAAGCATTCTTAAGAATTTGTTTGTTTATATTTCACATTTAAACTCAGATTAAACTGAGAATATTTAAAAATGATTTCAGTAAATAATTTCCTGTTTGTTAAAATCATTTTCATCAATCAAAAAATGTTTGTAGAACTTCATTCCATTTACGCTGTTATTAGAAGGGAAATAACTCTGCATTAACAGTTTATAAGAATTCAGAGTTATTTCCCGTTGTATTAAAGACATTTCCCGTGCTAATTTCTTTGGTAAAAATAAAATTATGCATTTTTTTTTTATTTATTTTGTTTTTTTTAGAGTTTTGTTCCATTTTAAAATTAAAATTTCAAACATTAACGCATAGCAATTCTGGATCAGAAAATGGTATAACAGAAATCAAAACAATAAATTTATTATTTATTGAAAATAAATTTAATTAAATGTGACCAACAGCTATTTTAGAAAAATAAGGACAACTTTTTAGGCTCAACAAAAGTCAAAACAATCGAGATTTCTTTTTAAAAAAAGCGACAAACAATAGAGTTTCCTTGAAAAAAAAAGGTGACATTTATTAAATATTCGAAATCAAGAGAAGGTTGGCAAATTTGCTCGTGTTATACTGGGTTTAAAATTTCTGTACTCAAATGGAACCACAATATCGAGAAAACTCTTGTTTTTAACTGTAACAGTTTCAAATAAGGTAGAGACATGTAGTTTAGGGAAATTCTATGTATTTCTTTTCTCCTTTCTTTCAACTTTTGCTTTTTCTTTATTCTTTTGTGTCCTACGAGGCAATAGCCAAGTTGTGAGTTCAATCCCTGGGCCAGGCAGTGTATACTTGTACTGAGTGGAAACTGGCGGGCAATAAACGATTAGTTGATTAAAAACGGGACAAGATGTCGCCAAACATGTGCAGTGGGATTAAGACAGTCTACACCCGTCGATTAAGTAAAGGATCTGTAATGGCTCAGTGGGTAGATAGACCAATACTATTTATACTTTCAACGTACAGGATTCAAGTAAACAAAAAAAACTCCAAAATGTGAATCAATAAGTAAGAGACCCGGATATAAGAGAAACCCGGATATAAGAGAGATTTTCTCTGGTCCCAAATTAGAGCCTGTGTTAATGTATATAAAATAGACCAAACCCGGATATAAGAGAAAGCCGGATATAAGAGACTTCTTCTCCGATCCCGACAACTCTCTTATATCCGGGTTACACTGTATATTGAAATAACATACAAGGACAAAATATGCAATAAAATTGGATTCAATGTATAGATTAAGGGAAAGAAGTTGTTCTCCTTTAACTGTATTTTGATTTGTAATTGATTTTTCGAAGAACGTTCTCTTGAGAGAAAAATGTTCAAGGTCTGTTTGTTAGAATAGATAACACAAGAATACAGTTGATCAAAAAGTGTGTTGTGTTATAGAATGGTTCGAAATTAACAGAGTCCTGATTGACTGAGCTCGGCTAAGTCACACAGAGAAATGTAGGTTTATATTACAAAATTCTATGTCTGTGTGTGCGTTTGAAATGTTATGAGCAAGATCTTGGGCTTGTGTGGACAGGCGAATTTTACTGGATCTTACTGACGACTTGTGAAAAAGTCGTCTCTTTTAAGGAAAAAAAGGTAAGCTCCCAGGAAAACGCGGGAAAAGTTAATCTTGCATTAAAAATATGTGATTAGTTAAAAATTAACCAATCACTACATTCATACTAACAAAACAGGCAAGCAAGCTCAAAACCGAAGGATTCAAAGAAACGACTGCGATGGCTAAATTGTCCTATAGAAAGGTAGTATTGATTTATTAGCCAATCGCAGACGAAAAATGTGGGCGTAGAAAAACATAGCAATCGCTACAGGTCCAGTTCAGAATTCATTGTAGGTTACCCAGATAGATATACTCATGATGAAGGCCAGAGGGTCCAACGGTCGAAACTTTGTGATAGCAACAACAAAGATGACGTCAATATTCCGAATATAAATAGTGTGATTATTTTCAGAGAAATATGAAAATTCTTTTGTTTATCAAAACATCATTTTACTCTTCATTTTTATGACAAAACAAAAATGAAAAACTGATCATAGTGCTTTTTAAAAAAACAATATGTGTTTATTACATAAATGGTTTGATATCCTTTCAAAAGAGATAGAATCCATTGACTTTAGTTGATGTGGCACGTTTTTACATTTACTAAAAAAGAAAAGGAAAACATTTTAAAATTAATTTCATAAAATAAAACTCTATCTGTAAAAATACAATATGGATGCTTTCTGAATGTAGACGAATATTATTGTTTATGAAACGAAAGAAAAGAATGTCATCCAATGTCATGTTATGGTTAGATAAGATGGGAGACAACAATTACCAATGGATTATCTGGTTTGTCTGCAATTGATATGAGGGCAATGTCTAAATTTTTCTTATCACTGACAAAAGAGCTTATCTCGCCTGCATTACACCTTCTACGTTATGTAACCAGTGAAAAAATATGTCATTCAATGTCCATGGGTGTCAAGGTACGCTGATTGCATTTGAAATGAGGACAATATCTAAGCTTTTCGTATAAACCACAAAGAACCTTATCTCGTCTGCATGGCTTTTTCTTCTTCACTGTTAGCACAAACGAGATATCTCTGACGGAGAAATTAAGTTGATGCTGGCATGCATTAGAAAACACTAGCTTATCTTGTCAATGTTGGAAATCTATCTATCTATCTATCTATCTATCTATCTATCTATCTATCTATCTATCTATCTGTCTATCTGCTGACCTTTGATCGAGGTGAGAGGTCATCGGAAATTTCTGTTTACTTCGTGATGGTGAAATTCACATTTCTCGGAATTTCACCAATAAGACTAGATTCAATTTGCTTTTCTTTCAAGGTAGGTATATTCATTAATTCACAAAAAAAAAAAAATTTGAAGTATTTTTTAAAAAATTTTTCATCCTTTCTAGAAGATTCGAAATTTTGGTTAAAAAACTTTTTTTTTATCGTCAGCGGTCGCGTAATATTTAGCATTAGATTTTTTAGCGCTGTTTCAGTTGAAAAACACATTAATTTGGAAAATCTTGCAAAAATCAATTGTCAGATTTTAATGAAAATTCAAAAATACATTTTTTTTGTAAATCGAGGAGCATTTCTACCCAAAATTTAGCTCTGAATTGTAAAATACAAAACCCAATAAAACTAAGACATTTTTTAATTAGAAAATCTTTTAGTGTTTTTAAGAATTATATATGATAAGGACACTTTTTTTAACTAGAAAATCTCTTAGTGGTTTTTAAGAATCGTATATCTTAAGGATATTATTTCCGAAAGCCAAAATATATTTCCGATAAAATATGAATTTTTACAAGAATTGTTGGTTTTTTTTTTTAAATTTTAAATACAAATCTGATAAAGTTGTTAAACATTTTAAAATTAAGTTTGAATAAGTGTATCCGTGGAAATGCTTTTATTAAAAGATTTATTTTTACAGATCTCAAATTTGAAATTTGAAAGATTAAAACATTCTGCAAAGCGTATGTATTTTTCAAAAAAATATTTTAATATGCCAAAAAATATATTAAAAAGTTTCCGGACAAACTATGGAAGAAAAGTTCAGAAATAATGTTACGTGTTTTAAGAGTTGTTTCTCCTGATAGCAAGGATCCGGTCTCATAAATTGCGTTGGCTTCGTGTCAAATTCTCTGACTGAGCAAGAATCATCGACGCATTTTCAAAATTTTTAATTTTCCTTTTTTACATATATCGCTAAACATTTTCTTTCAATTTTGTAAATATAAACAGTTTTTTTTCTTTTTCAATGAAGGACATACTGCAATTATTATTCAGTTTTAGGGACGGAAACTGTGTAAGCAGGCATATCTTCAATAAAAAGTACCTAAAAAGCAATAAAATAGTAAACTTTTGAAAGGATAATATTTTAATTATTACTTTATAATAAAATAAACTAGTTAACAACGTAAAATCCGAAAATACTGTCACATCTGTACGTTTGTTTTGTTAAGGTTCATATAAATTTTATTCATGAGAGCCAGTGCAAAGAAAGTGACGTTTTACTAATTTACGTCCAGGTCCATATCACTTTTCATCATTAGAGCCAAGTGACTGTTGAAACTTGACTAATGCATGGAATAATAATGCAACACAAAATGTACTTAGAACAAAATGTATTGAAACAAGAAAGTGTACACAATATTTACATATAGTCTTTTGTATATTCTTGGGAAGACCGTGCCTGGAGAATGTGTTGACTGAGTCGCAGTCGGGCAGAGTCTCTGGTTGAATCTCTTGATTCCCCACTTCTCTTCCCGGTACCAACCATATTTATATGGTCGGTACTCCACTATGCAAATTAGGTGGATCCTACCACAACAGTGACTATTTACCAATTTACGTCCAGGTCCAGAACACATTTCATCATTAGAGCCAGTGTAAAGGAAGTGACTTTATACAAATTTACATACAGGTTCAGGTCACATTTCATCATTTAAACCAAAGTACAGAAATTGACTTTGTACCTATTTACGTCCAGGTTGAGAACACATTTCATCTTTAAAGCCAGTGTAAAGAAGGTAACATTTTACCAATTTACTTCCAAGGTCATATCACCTTTCATCATTAGAGCCAATATAAATAAAGTGACTTTTTGCCAATTTAAGGCCAGGTCCTTATCGCATTTCATCATTCAATCCAAAGTAAAGAAAGTGGCGTTTTATCAATTTACTTCCAGGTTCATATCACATTTCATAATTAGCGCCAATGTAAAGAAAGTCGCGTTTTACCTATTTACGTCCAGGTTGAGAACACATTTGATCATTTTTCCCTTTGTAAAGAAAGTGCCTTTTTACCAATTTACGTTCAGGTTCATATCACATTTCATCATTAGAGCCAATGTAAATAAAGTGACTTTTTAACAATTACCGACAGGATCAGACCATATTTCATCATTCGATCCAATGTAAAGAGTCACTTTTTACCAATTTCCGTCCAGTTTCATATGACACTTCATCATTAGAGCCAATCTACAAAAGTGACCTTTTACCAATTTACTTCCAGGTTCAGTACACATTTCATCATTAGAGTCTATGTAAAGAAAGTGTCTTTTTACCAATTTACGTCCAAGTTCATATCACATTTCATCTATAGAGAGAGAGAGTGTGTAATGAAAGTGACTTTTCATGAATTTACGTACAGTTTCATAACACTTTTCATTATTAGAGCTAATGTAAAGAAAGTTAATTTTTATCAATTTACGTCCAGTTTCTTACGGCACTTCATCATTAGAGCCAATCTAAAGACTATGACATTTTACCAATTTACCTCCAGGTTCAGAACATTTTCATCATTAGAGCCAATGTAAAAAAGTGACTTTTTACCAATTTACTTCCAGGTTCAGTACACATTTAATCATAAGAGTCTATGTAAAGAAAGTGTCTATTTACCAATTTTCGGTCAAGTTCATATCACATTTCATCATTTGAGCCAGTGTAAAGAAAGCAACTTTTTATGAATTTACTTTCAGGTTCAGAACACATTTCATTATTACAGACAATGTAAAGAAATTTCCTTTTTAACAATTTACGTCAGGTTCAAAACACATTTCGTCATTAGAGCCAGTGTAAAGAATATCACTTTTTACTAATTTGCGTCAAGGTTCAGTACACATTTCATCATTAGAGCTAATGTAAAGTAAGTGACTTTTTACCAATTTACGTCCAGGTTCATATGACTTTTTACCAATTTTTTACTAATTGTCCAGGTTCATATCACATTTCATTAGCAATAGAGCCTATTTAATGAAACATTTCATCATTAGTATTTTTTACTTTAATTGATATACAGGTTCATTTATCACATTTTCATCATTAGAATTTACGTCCAGGTTCAGAACACATTTCATCATTAGAGCCTATTTAATGAAAGTGAGTTTTTAAATTTAATGAAATGTAAAAGTATTTTTTACCAATTTACGTCCAGGTTCAGAACATTTCATCATTAGAGCCTATTTAATGAAAGTGACTTTTTACCAATTTACGTCCAGGTTCAGAACACATTTCATCATTAGAGCCTATTTAATGAAAGTGACTTTTTACCAATTTACGTCCAGGTTCATACGACATTTCATCATTAGAGCCTATTTAATGGATTTCATCATTAGAGTGACTTTTTTTACCAATTTACGTCCAGGTTCAGAACACATTTCATCATTGAGCCTGTTTAATGAAACCAATTTACGTCCAGACTTTTTAGAGCTAATTTAAAAGTAAGTGACCAATTTACGTCCAGGTTCAGAACACATTTCATCATTAGAGCCTATTTAATGAAAGTGAATTTTTACCAATTTACGTCCAGGTTCAGAACACATTTCATTATTAGAGCTAATGTAAAGTAAGAACACATTTCACTTTTTTTAATGAAAAGTGTCTTTTTACCAATTTACGTCCAGTTTCAGAACACATTTCATCATTAGAGCCTATTTAATGAAAGTGACTTTTTACCAATTTACGTCCAGGTTCAGAACACATTACATCATTAGAGCCTATTTAATGAAAGTGACTTTTTACCAATTTACGTCCAGGTTCAGAACACATTTCATCCTTAGAGCGTATTTAATGAAATTTACGTCCAGAATTTTTTACATTTGAAAGTGAATTTTTACCAATTTACCCGGTTCAGAACATTTATTTCATCATTAAAGGTTCAGAACCTATTTAATAAAAAAGTGACTTTTTACCAGGTTCATTTTTTTACCAATTTACGTCCAGGTTCAGAACACAGGTTCAATGAACACATTTCATCATTAAAGCCTATTTAATGAAAATTTACGTCCAGGTTCAGAACACATTTCATTTTTTAGCAATTTACGTCCAGGTTCATACGACATTTCATCATTAAAGCCTATTTAATGAAAGTGACTTTTTTACGTCCAGGTTCAGAACACATTTCAATTTAATGTCCAGGTCCATACGACATTTCATCATTAGAGCCTATTTAATGAAAGTTACTTTTTACCAATTTACGTCCAGGTTCAGAACACATTTCATCATTAGAGCCTATTTAATGAAAGTGAATTTTTTACCAATTTACGTCCAGATTCAGAACACATTTCATTATTAGAGCTAATGTAAAGTAAGTGACTTTTTACCAATTTACGTCCAGGTTCAGAACACATTTCATCATTAGAGCCCATTTAATGAAAGCGAATTTTTACCAATTTACGTCCAGATTCAGAACACATTTCATCATTAGAGCCTATTTAATGAAAATGACTTTTTACCAATTTACGTGCAGATTCAGAACACATTTCATCATTAGAGCCTATTTAATGAAAGTGTCTTTTTACCAATTTACGTCCAGGTTCATACGACATTTCATCATTAGAGCCTATTTAATGAAAGTTACTTTTTACCAATTTACGTCCAGGTTCAGAACACATTTCATGATTTGAGCCTGTTTAATGAAAGTGACTTTTTACCAATTTACGTCCAGGTTCAGAACACATTTCATCATTAGAGCCTATTTAATGAAAGTGAATTTTTTTACGTTAGAGAACCATTTTATTTTACGTCCAGGTTCAGAACACATTTCATTATTAGAGCTAATGTAAAATTCAGTAAGTGACTTTTTACCAATTTACGTCCAGGTTCAGAACACATTTCATCCTTAGAGCGTATTTAATGAAAGTGAATTTTTTACACATTTACGTCCCGGTTCAGAACACATTTCATCATTAAAGCCTATTTAATAAAAGTGACTTTTTACCAATTTACGTCCAGGTTCAGAACACATTTCATCATTAGAGCCTATTTAATGAAAATGAAAGTCAGATTCTTTTTATTAGCAATTTACGTCCAGGTTCAGAACACATTTCATCATTAGAGCCTATTTAATGAATGAAAACTTTTACCAATTTACGTCCAGACTTTTTATTAGAGCAATTTACAGTCCAGAACACATTTCATTATTAGAGCCTATTTAATGAAAGTGTCTTTTTACCAATTTACGTCCAGGTTCATACGACATTTCATCATTAGAGCCTATTTAATGAAAGTTTTTACCAATTTACGTCCAGGTTCAGAACACATTTCATCCAATTTTACGTCCAGGTTCAGAACACATTTCATCATTAGAGCCTATTTAATGAAAGTGAATTTTTACCAATTTACGTCCAGGTTCAGAACACATTTCATTATTAGAGCGTAATTTAAATGAAAGTGACTTTTTACCAATTTACGTCCAGGTTCAGAACTTTTAAAGTGAATTTTTTTAAATTTACGTCCAGGTTCAGAACACATTTCATCATTAGAGCCCATTTAATGAAAGCGAATTTTTACCAATTTACGTCCAGATTCAGAACACATTTCATCATTAGAGCCTATTTAATGAAAATTTTTTATCAATTAAGAGGTTCAGAACTTTTTACCAATTTAATTTTACCAATTTACGTGCAGATTCAGAACACATTTCATCATTAGAGCCTATTTAATGAAAGTGTCTTTTTACCAATTTACGTCCAGGTTCATACGACATTTCATCATTAGAGCCTATTTAATGAAAGTTACTTTTTACCAATTTACGTCCAGGTTCAGAACACATTTCATGATTTGAGCCTGTTTAATGAAAGTGACTTTTTTTACCAATTTACGTCCAGGTTCAGAACACATTTCATCATTAGAGCCTTTTTTATTTAATGAAAGTGAATTTTTTTTTTACCAATTTACGTCCAATTTACGTCCAGGTTCATTTAATGAACACATTTCATTATTAGAGCTAATGTAAAGTAAGTGACTTTTTACCAATTTACGTCCAGGTTCAGAACACATTTCATCATTAGAGCCCATTTAATGAAAGCGAATTTTTACCAATTTACGTCCAGATTCAGAACACATTTCATCATTAGAGCCTATTTAATGAAAGTGACTTTTTACCAATTTACGTCCAGGTTCAGAACACATTTCATCATTAGAGCCTATTTAATGAAAGTGACTTTTTACCAATTTACGTCCAGGTTCATACGGCATTTCATCATTAGAGCCTATTTAATGAAAGTGATTTTTACCAATTTACGTCCAGGTTCAGAACACATTTCATGATTTGAGCCTGTTTAATGAAAGTGACTTTTTACCAATTTACGTCCAGGTTCAGAACACATTTCATCATTAAAGCCTATTTAATGAAAGTGAATTTTTTACCAATTTACGTCCAGGTTCAGAACACATTTCATTATTAGAGCTAATGTAAAGTAAGTGACTTTTTAGCAATTTACGTCCAGGTTCAGAACACATTTCATCATTAGAGCCCATTTAATGAAAGTGACTTTTTACCAATTTACGTCCAGGTTCATACGACATTTCATCATTAGAGCCTATTTAATGAAAGTGACTTTTTACCAATTTACGTCCAGGTTCAGAACACATTTCATCATTAAAGCCTATTTAATGAAAGTGACTTTTTACCAATTTACGTCCAGGTTCATACGGCATTTCATCATTACAGCCTATTTAATGAAAGTGACTTTTTACCAATTTACGTCCAGGTTCATACGACATTTCCTCATTAGAGCCTATTTAATGAAAGTGACTTTTTACCAATTTACGTGCAGATTCAGAACACATTTCATCATTAGAGCCTATTTAATGAAAATGAATTTTTATTTAATGAAAATGATTTTTACGTCCAGGTTCAGAACACATTTCATTATTAGAGCCTATTTAATGAAAGTGACTTTTTACCAATTTACGTCCAGGTTCAGAACACATTTCATGATTTGAGCCTGTTTAATGAAAGTGACTTTTTACCAGTTTACGTGCAGATTCAGAACACATTTCATCATTAGAGCCTATTTAATGAAAGTGAATTTTTTACCAATTTACGTCCAGGTTCAGAACACATTTCATTATTAGAGCTAATGTAAAGTAAGTGACTTTTTAGCAATTTACGTCCAGGTTCAGAACACATTTCATCATTAGTGCCTATTTAATGAAAGTGACTTTTTACCAATTTACGTCCAGGTTCAGAACACATTTCATCATTAGTGCCTATTTAATGAAAGTGACTTTTTACCAATTTACGTCCAGTTTTCAATTAAAGCTGTTTAAATCCTGTTTAAGCACTCGTCGTCCTAACCGACCTGATGAATCTTCTTGCGCCATCAATCAACCAGCTACCGCCGCCGACCAACTCTACATTCGTTTCGCCGATACAACCGAGATCAACTGCCCCTAAACAAAACCAGTCATATCGGACCCGACACCGATACAAACATATTTCTCCAGAGTACACTCTTGTACATTTTGGATAAATAAAATTGACGTTTATTGTTTTTTTAAACCTCTGCTTTTGTTCCCTCATTGTCTTAGCTGTTCACACCTTTCTTCTAAAAGCTTGCGGGGCAACATCCTTATCGGCTCCGCAACAACCTCTTCTTAACTTCTCAATAACATTGATAACGTGAATAAAGTCACGAGAAAATTCAGACACATCGTTAAAAAATGTTAGGATATAATTTTTTATGCTATAAGTAAGTAATGTTTGTATCAAATCAGATTAATTTAACTTTAAATTTTCTAATTTTACACAAATAACGTCAAAAATATATAATTTATTTTAGGAAGAAGTTTAAAATTGAAATTTTTTTTGTTTACAAATTTTTTTAAATTTAAGAAAATGGCCGCTTTTAAGAAATTAAAAAAAGAAATTGAGCATATATTTGACATTGCAATCTGTATAATTTCTAGCTGAAATATACCAGAATATTTTAGTTACTGGAAATAATAAATTTAATCCTTTAGCTTTCAGTTAAAGCTCAAATAAAATCTTTAAGAATGTTTTTTCATTTTTTAAAATTCATTTTAAACTTTAGGTATCGAAAAATTGAATGGTGGTAGGTAACTACTTTAATACAAGTCATCTTGTAAACCTGAATCGAATTTCTTTTTTAACATGTATTGTTAATTTCTTATAAGAATTAATCGGAAATATACTAATCAAAATTTGTATCCGTTTATAAAAAAATTTAGTCAGGAGTATAAAATAATTTAAAATAATTAATTAAATGTGTCAAAATATAAAATAATTTGTTTTTACATTTTACAATGAGGATTTTTATTTTTAGAAATAAAAAAAATATCTTTTTTTATTTTGCACAAAAAATAAATTTAATCAATTATTTTAGTATTAACTAATAAAATATTATATAGTCGTGTTTTTATTTTTAATAAGTTTTTTTTTATTTTTAATAAGTTTTTTTTTTATTTTATTTTACCAACAATTAATAAAAAAGTTGATAGTATTTTTTTCAAATGATTAAATGTCGTGAGTTATTTGAAGTAAAAAAGGAAAGAAAAGAAGAGAATTCACCCCTCTCTCATCGTTCCATGTTTTCTCTCTTGCTTCTCTCATTCCCCCCTCCTTTCTCTCATCTATAACACGTAAAGAAAGTCACGTGTCCATGTGGCGTGATTATTCTCGTCCAATGAAATGCCTTGTATTCCGATGACGTCATCCGTACGGCCGACGCCCTTTTGCAGTTTGCTTTCAGAAAATTCAACAGACAAGACGTGTTTTGTTTCCGTCTCGCTTCTTTTCATCCCAAAAGTGAAAATCAAAATCAAATGTAAGAATTTTCTTATCGTTTCTCCAAATCATTCAACCTTCTTCTTAAATGTTTCCATCAACACAACAAAACCTTTTCTCTTCCTTTCTTTTTAATCATTTCAACCCAATGAAGGAAAGAAAGCCACTACGACGTAAAGGGTGCGGTTTTTAAGTCTGAAAAAAAGAAAAAAAATCTCTTTATTATTAA
The DNA here is from genome assembly GCA_903632075.3 of Acanthosepion pharaonis. Taxonomy (NCBI): domain Eukaryota; kingdom Metazoa; phylum Mollusca; class Cephalopoda; order Sepiida; family Sepiidae; genus Acanthosepion; species Acanthosepion pharaonis. Next base: position 229,721 of record CAHIKZ030001566.1, on the reverse strand, counting down.
ATCCATTTTTTTTCTTTTCTTTCCCGAAAAAAATTGAATTTAATTTTGAAAACTTTTTTCTTTTTTAATCGAAAAATGTTCGTCTGACTCGTTGTCTTCAATTTGTTGATTTGTTATTGAATAAAGCAGACGATAAGTTATTTTGCCCCCCGAATTTCCTTATCTGCTTGTGAAATATTTGGAAACCCTTCCGAAGATTCGGTCAGTCTTGTGCGTATCTCTCGGCTTTCTCCCTCTCTCTTTCTCCCTCTCTTTCTTTCTCTCTCATGATTCGAAATCATTTTTATCATTTCTTCACCATTTTCTTTTTTCACAGCAAAAATTCTTGTGTGACTCGTTCTCTTTGTTTTCTTCTTCTTGATTTCTTATTGAACAAAGGAAAGAAGACGATAAGTTTTTTGCACCCCCTCCCCGACTTGCTATCTGATTCCTTAAGGTTTGTTGTACGATTTAAAAAGGAAGACGAGGCACTACTTAAGTAAAGTGGTCCGCTTGTTAAAAAGACAAAAAAATAAAAAAAACAACGTTTAAAATACTTCCGAAAACTGGGTCTATCTATCTATCTATCTATCTATCTATCTATCTTCATATTGAGAGGAAAACCAAATTCTTTTTCTCTATTCATAGAATTAGATTATTTTTTTAATTGTTCAAATTGTTATTTTAGCAAAAGAAAAAAATTCTTTCACTCAATTGAAATTAGTTTCTTTTTCGGTTTTTATGTGTGGAGCATTTTATTTAAGTAGTGCTTAATTTGCTCGCTTTTATTGTCCTTGTGCCATACTAGATTAGCGAAGAAGATAAAAATATAAAGTAAACTTAACAAGTGGTAATAAATAAAAAAATATCTTCATCTTGTACGCGTCTTTTTCAAAGAAATTTAAAAAATCATGGGAAGAAATATTAAAATTTTCAAATTTTACAATTGATGAAAAGAGAATGTTAAATGTGACTGTGAAAGCGGAAAATTGGAAGCCCCCCCCTCCTTTCTCTCTGTTTCTTTTACCCTTTCTTTCCTTCTTTGAATTACTCTTCTCTCCCTCTCTTTTTTCATTGATAAGCACTCTCTCCGTACCCCACTCTCTCACTATTTCATTCGCCCCCACCTCCTCAACTCTTCTTCCCACCCCAACTTCACTTATTTCTGATTTTAGAAGAAAACAATATTCTTTCCGGGAATCGATTTGTTTTTCTTGTAAAATCTCGGAATTTTGGGTCATTTTACTTTTTTTTCGTCTTTTTCTGATTTTGAACTTTGAGCTTTTTTTTTTCTTTCTTTCCAGATATTATTTTATTTTCGGAACAAATTTTCCAAATGGCGTCCAATATGATTGAAGAAGAGACATTCCAATGCTCGAAATGCATCGAAGTTTTAGATTTGGCATCGAAGACGTTGCCATGTCTTCATTCTTTCTGTGGGACGTGCGTGAAGATAATTCTTGAAGGAAATGGCCTGTGTCCCCAGTGCCAACAACCTGCGACCGGTGACGATTTGAGACTGGCACCATTTTTGGTAAAGTCTTTAAGGCGCCGTCAGCTGGAATCCAGCGAAATGAATTGTGATACGTGTTTCGAAGACGGCATAGAATCGGCTGGCCAGAATTGGTGCCAGGACTGTCAGAAACTCTTGTGCCAGACTTGCGAGAGATTTCATAAGAAATTCCACCGCGGACACGAGACCAAAGACTTGTCGGGCGTGTCGAGGTTTGAGGCCATCCGGGTCATCACAATGGAGGACTGTCGACGACACCGCCAATCCAAGGACGTCTTTTGCGACCGGTGCAACGTGTGCATGTGTGACGCGTGTTACACTGATCACTTGACCGCCTCTCTTCAGTGTCCGTCTCGTCCGCTGTCGGTGAGGGAGGAGGCGTCGAAGGGGAAAGAGGAGAGAGGCCCCACGCTGGAGCGGGAACTCCGCCAGTTTGAAATCAACATCCGGGCAACGAACGAGCGAACGAGGCGTTCCATTGAAGAACTGTCAACGGATTGCGATACGGAATGCTCCAAACTCTGGCAGGATTTTGAGACATTCGTTGAAGAGACAAGGATCAAGTTGGGAGAGCTGTGCGAAAATATGAGAGGGATGGCGTCTGAACTGGAGAGAAAATGGCGCCACTCCCTCAAGGAGAGAGAAGAACTTTTGGGGAAGGTGAAAATCTGGCGCGTCAGTTTGGGACATTTGTTGATGGACGACACCGACGATGAGGACGTCGTTTGTGGGTTGAGGTTGCTGGGAGCTGAGCTTTCTGCACGGCTCCACCAATCGTTTGCTCCACCCGAGAAAGGTCATTGGGTCGTGACCTTTCCCAAATGGTGTCACGACTCCTTAGAGTCACTGAAGAAAGAAATGATCGATTGGACGCCACAGACATCCGGGTATTTACAACTAGAAAGTGAATGCCATCTGCAAGGATCGTACCCGTGGCTGTGGCAGATTACGCCGTGGATTATTTCATCGATTGTCGTCAGCGACAAAGACAATCACGTCTTTGTTGGCGATAGGGACGGCGGTTCGGTCCTAGAATTCAGAGACTCTGGGGAATTTGTTGGCCAATTTCGCTTAAAGGACGGAAGAGAGACATTCTTCCCCTGGGACATGTGTCGCCTCCCCGAAGACATTTTGGTTGTTTGTTGTCCTGGGTGGTCGGGGTTGAGGGTAGGGGGAAGACTTTTCTTTTTGGCGCGACAAAAATCGCCGCCATTTTTAAAAAAGCAAAAAATAATTGACATAAAAGAAAAGAATTTTTTTTCTTTGTGTCAAATTGATAAAAAAATTTTCGCTTGTGATTTGAATTTTGAAGAAATTGTTTGTTTTAATGAAAATGGAGAAAAAATAAAAACAATCCACCCTGGAGGGGCGCCGGGGAGGCGTGGTTATCCCCGCCTTCATTATGACTTCCTCTTTCGTTATGCCCCTTTCGTTCATCATGCTCCCCGCCTTCGTGCCGATCCGATGACTGGGAATTTGTGGGGTGCAAACGGGAGAGAGTCGGAAATTTTGGTCTAGAATGAAAATGGAGAAATTCTTCAAAAATTGAAAATCAAAGAAGAATTTTTCAGTTTTTGTTCAAATAAATTTGGAAATTTTTATTTTTCGACCAAAGAAGCAATTTTTTCTCTTTTACCAGAAAAAAATTTGTATAAATTTCCAAAAAAATCTGAAGAATTTCCGAAGATTTTTGTTTCCGACCAAAAATTGTTTGTTTCTTTCAAAAAAGATGGAAAATATTTATTGAAAATTTTCAAAATTATTTAAAACAGAAAAGTTCATTTTTTTGTTTGCAAATAAAATTTAATTTTTAAAAAAATCTTTTTTTGAAATTTTTCTTCAATTCAATGGTTGACAAAAGATGTGGAAAGGAAATGAAATTTCATTTGGAAATGGCAATAAAAAACAGCAAATAAATCGATAATTATTGATAGACTTTTGTTTTTAATTTATGCAAATAAATTAATTTTTGTTACACTTAAAAGTTGAATTTGTCGTCGGATAACAATATGAGTTCAGGTAATAAATTGCTTTTTTTTCGTCTTTGTTTTTTCTTTCTTTTTCTAAGTTTCTTCTTTTCTCTTTCTTTTTTTTTTCTCTTCTTTTTCTTTTTTTCTCTCTTTTCATCTTCTTATTTTCCTTCTTTCTCTACTTCTTTTCCCTATTCTTTTTTTCTTATTTTTTTTTCTTTCTTTTCTTTGTTTCTCTTTCACGCATCAAAACAAGAAATGTGTTTTTCTTTTTTTTTTGTGGTTGTCGTGGAGAACCGTGATGATTAGATCTTAGACAGACGGGATCAAACAGGGATTGGGGCCGTATGCAAGTTGAGTTCGACAGGGGGTGGCAAAACACAAGTAAAAGAAAAAACTCACGAGACCAAAAATTACTGATAAAAAAGGGTAACAACCTTTTATATCTAATGTTCGTTACATAAAAATTATTCTTACTTCCCGACCCGCTTTGTGGACTGTGGCACCAAGCTTCTATCATACAACTTAAAGACTTCGAGTTGCCTACTCTCTAGAATTTTGTATGTCGGAGTGTGGTTTAGTTTTGACACTGGGCGCTAATTTCTCCCAGTCGTTCACGGCTGATTCTTCTCTTCGGCTTGAGTTGGACGTATTTCTTTACTTCGATTTGGTTTGGACGAATTTCTGTTCTTGGGCTTGGTTTGATTTCAACTTCTTCTATGCATAACTGCAAGTAACTTCTTCTTCTTCCGTCTTGCAACTCTTCTCTCTGCCGTCTGAGGTGATCTCTTCTCGCTGCCGTCCGGGGCTGAACTGATCTGCTTGTTTGGCCTGCAACTTTACTGCCTGTCTGGCCTGCAACTTTACTGCCTGTCTGGCCTGCAACTCTTCTCTCTGCCGTCTGAGGTGATCTCTTCTCGCTGCCGTCCGGGGCTGAACTGATCTGCTTGTTTGGCCTGCAACTTTACTGCCTGTCTGGCCTGCAACTCTTCTCTCTGCCGTCTGAGGTGGACCCTTCTCGCTGCCGTCCGGGGCTGAACTCATTTCTGTCGATTGGGGTTCTGCTTTTATTGACGCCGCAACAAACTGGGGTGGGTCTGTCGGCGTCAGGGTTTTCTCGATAATTCCAAAAGTCGCATTATTTCTGATTTACCATTATGTCAGGTGACCGTTTTCGACCAATGGGTCTTGATCGAGCGTCCTTTCTCCTCTTTCTCGCATATCACGTGACCGCTTTCGGTCAATGAGATTCTGGTTTGGCGTCTCCCGTACTTCGTGACGTCTCCAATCGGGCGTGGCTTATCCCGTCGTTGTTCTGGGAAAGAACACCTTGCTAAAAAAAAACAAAATCTAATTTGGCCTTTTTCGTACGCACGAAAAATGACAATCTCGGCCTTTCTCACCTTTCTGGTTTCTGTCAAAACAGCCCGCCGCTAATTAGATGTGACTTCAGGAAGAATTTTTTCCATCTCGCTGGCGCTTTCTGTGAGCCAAGAACAATTGTTTTCACCTCTTTGTTTTTGCTCAGACCTGATAGTCAAAAATCTTAATTATCTGAATTGAAAATGTCTTCACTTCATCATCGTGGGGGTTCTAATTTTTAACAGGTCAGAATCTGTATACAATTCCAGCGGTCACCTTCTCATCCCAAAAGACACCCTTCTCTGATTAATATTTCGTTTTCATTTTTCTAAAAAATCCCATTTCTCCAAATTGATAATGAGTCTTCTACACAAAAGTAAGCCAGATGCTTTGACCGACATTTTTATCAATCGTACATATGTTCATACACTTTTACCAAGTCTGTTTTCTTTCTTTCTTTTAATTACCTTTAATTCTATTCTCCCAAATAACAATTTCCATTGTCCTTTGAAATTCGGTCAGGCGCGTTGGCCTAGACACCTCTTGACACCTGTTTTCGCTAATGACCGGCCTTTTGCATTACTCATCCTCTCCCTTTCTTTTCCCTCTTTCTCTTTTTCTTTTTTCCCTTCTTTTTTTTTTTTTTTTCCCTTAGGATCGCCTAAGTACAATTAGAGAATTATTCTCGAAACTCAATTATTCTTCGTCTAAAAAACAAACAACTGGTTAATAAACCGAATAAAAAAATTAAACCATATTTCTATGAATATTTCTTTTTTTTTTTTAGTTTTTCTAATAATGCAGGGTGCCACACCTGCATCACTAAAATAGCAGAGTAAACGAAACTCTTTAGCTTTGAATTGCAAACCACAACAAAAAGGTAATAACCATTTCCACCCCCGCATCTCTCTCTCTCTCTCTCTCTTTCATAACGTCCTTTCCTTCTCTCTTCTTTCTCCCTTCCTACCCTTCAATACATTCCCTACCTTATTAGCTTATGAAACCTATCTATCGGACGATCTTTTTAGCTCTCAGTCAGATTCTCTTTCTATTTACATGAAAAGGAGAAAATATCCACCCTCCCTCTCTCTCTCTCTCTCTTTCATAACGTCCTTTCCTTCTCTCTCTTCTTTCTCCCTTCCTACCCTTCAATACATTCCCTCCCTTATTATCTCATGAAACCTATCTATCGGACGATCTTTTTAGCTCTCAGTCAGATTCTCTTTCCATTTACATGAAAAGGAGAAAATATCCACCCCCCTCTCTCTCTCTCTCTTTCATAACGTCCATTCCTTCTCTCTCTTCTTTCTCCCTTCCTACCCTTCAATACATTCCCTCCCTTATTATCTCATGAAACCTATCGGTCGATCTTTTTAGCTCTCAGTCAGATTCTCTTTCTATTTGAATGAAAAGGAGAAAATATCCACACTCCCCCCTCTCTCTCTCTCTCTCTCATTACGTCCATTCCTTCTCTCTTCTTTCTCCCTTCCTACCCTTCAATACATTCCCTCCCTTATTATCTCATGAAACCTATCTATCGGACGATCTCTTTAGCTCTCAATCAGATTCTCTTTCTATTTACATGAAAAGGAGAAAATATCCACCTTCTCTCTCTCTTTCTCTTTCTCTCTCTCTCTCTTTCATACAACCAGCCTTTCTCTTTCTTCTTCCTCTCCCTTATTGTTTCATTAAATCTATCTGTCTGTCTTTTTTTGTCTTACCAAGTTTACCGCGAGCTGTACAAGTCATTTTCGTTGGATATTCTTCGGAGTAAGTGTAATTTTTGTTTGCCTCCCATCATCATCTTGTGTATCCATTGCTGTCTTTCTTCGTCGTGTACTGTTTCGAATTGTGTTGGAGAGACAAAGGTACGTTATCATCCTGTTGGAGCCCGAATCTCTTCCTGCCCCCTCTACAGAAGTAACTCCTTCGGCATGGGCAAGGGATAGGCCCTCAAAAAAAGGGACAAAATATTTCAAAAATTTAAAAGAGAAGTTTGATCCATATATTAAAGGAAATGAGTTATTACCGGTTGCGTCTGTATTGAACACGGTGAATACAAGGTCAATCTTGCTAGTAAAAACAGGCCCCAAGAACCGGGAGCTAAATATCGTGAAGGGAAGTGATGGAGGCGGCCCTGAAAAGTCTTCAAATTCTAGCAAGAAGAAGTAAGCCAATGTGGGACATCTTATTGCCGACAGAAGAGAAAGCCAAATCGAAGGAAGGCTGTATTCTAACTACTTCGACAGTCAGGCTTCAGGCTGAATACATGGGGACAAGAAAGGCATTGGTGACTCTACATAGGATGCCACTCTTCATATTTGAAGACCATCTAGGTTTTTTCTTTTCTAAATATGGGGACGTCTCCGATGCCTACGTATTAAAAGTAAGTCCCGAATTACCACAGGCGATATTGAAATCTCAATTACATTAAATCGAAAGCAATTTACGGAAATACTTATCTATATCGTTGTGGGGCGGGGTCATCGACCACTTTGTTGGGCTCGTGTGGCTGCGGGGCATTTGTCCAAGGCTTGCCCGGGACAAAATCCTGCCCCACAACCCAAAAAGAAAAATGAAGCAATAACATCACAGACAACATCAGAGGCAACAGCACCGACAACCAAAAAAAACGGGAGAGTGGACGGAAGTCGTCAAGAAGGGACCCAAAAGTACAACCACTTCCCTTCAGTAGCAGAATGAGAGTCACCAATCAGAGCAAGAGGACCAGTAAGGGAAGTAGAAATGCAGGAGATGCCCCCTCACTCTCGGTCGTCTTCACTGAAAAGAGGGAGAGAGGAAACGGAAGAAGAAAAGGGGGGAAAAAATAAAGAAAAAAAACAAGCGAGCTGAAACCAACAAAGGCTCTGCCAAAACCAAGGCTCAATCAGCCCCGGCTTCGCCAGTCAAGAAGCCTAAAGAAAGTACTACAAGAAGCCTTCCTCCTTCCCCTCTGAAAGCTCCATTGTCCCCTATTCGCAATACACTTCCTCATCAACCCCCTCCCAGCCGATGACATTTCTACTCCTGAACACCCCACTTTCCACCAGCACAATGCCTAGTAAATCCCCAAAACCCACCACCTCCCAGCAGAGTTCTCCTCGTAAGAAGAAATTCCCGAGTGTGGTAATGTCTTGCTCTGTGGACAAGCAGTCAATAGAAGCGGGCATGTCGAAGCAAAAACAGAGCTTTGTTGAAGCCCTTGTTAAAGATGGACGTGGACTCGTAAATGGCCGTCTACCCAGGTAGGCAGCTACCTGGATAGAATGATAGTGAGAAGGGCCGATGTAGACCTGCTAGATTGTCCAACGTTCCACTGGTTAGGCTATTCGGACCATAGACTCGTCTGTGCTCGGATAGCGTTAGATTCTAGGCCTAGAATGACTGGACACTGGACGTTCAATCAGTCCTTACTGGACAGGCGGGACTTCCAGCAACAACTAGACTAGTGCAGTGGGAACTAGTGGGGGCGGATATTGGGAATAAGTAGTGGGAGACGCTTAAGGGTAGGATTAGGTCCCTCACCACCGAATATAGCCAGCGGCTCGCACTACATAAGGCTAAAAAGGTGAAGACAATTAAAGATCTGTCCCGGGCGGAGGCTTGGTGGGGACTCCTTAGAGATAGATTTATCTCAAGCAGGCCGTGGAGCGCTCGGCTAGCGAGCGCTACCAGGGTCAGGTAGTTAGAAACAGGTTAAAAAAGATGTCTAACGAAGCCGTGAACATGGGCACAAAATTGCGCAAGGAAGAGAACTGTCGAGGTTCCGATCGTTACATTCGTGAAGTTAAAACTACGGAAGGGCGTACTCTGAGGTCAACTGATGACATGTGCGAGGCTTTTCGGCGGCATTTCGAGAGGCGGATTACCAAGGAGCTTGGTCTCAGTGGCGATGAGTTTCGCAGGTATTCGGCTGACTTTCCTCGGTTTTCGCCGACGGAAACAGCTAGCTGCGAGGGTGAGATCAAGGAGGGCGAAATCTACTCGGCATTAAATAGGGCCGGCAGTGACAAGTCTCCGGGACTTGATGGCTAGGGTTAGTACTTGAGGCTGACGAACATCTTTGTGCCGATTTTGACTGTCATGTTCGACAACTGGTTCCGGCAGGGGCTCCATCCCCAGTCGGATCACCAAAGGTATGATCACGATGTTGAAACAGGGCAAGGATGGTGGGCGGGATTTTGACAATTACAGGCCCATAACTCTGCTGAATACAGAGAAGGATTTTGGCCAAGATCCTGACGGAGCGTTTGCAGTTAGTTATAGAGACTCTGTTGGAACCCGATCAGACTTGTGCTGTGAAGGGCCAAACAATTCAGAGCAATCTGCATCTGATCCGCACGTTCCTATAGGTTGTAAAAGACGACGAGCAAGCCGCGCTGATCAATTTGGATCAGCCCAAGGCATTTGATAAGGTTGACCATCGATATATAGCTACTGTCCTGCGCACCGCCGGATTCCAACCCGACTACTGCAAATGGATTTGCCTCCTGTATCGCCCCCCCCCCCCGTGCTGTGGTACAGGTGAACGGAAAGCGGTTGCGCGCTTTTGCACTGTCTCGGTTGGCTTGTCAGGGTTGCCCACTGTCGCTCCTACTTTACGCTTTGGCGTTGGAGCCTCTCCTTCGCCGGCTGAGGGACAGAACGTGCAGTCCGGCCCTACGTAGAATCGCTCTCCCTGGTGGGTTTCGCGCCAGGGTTTCCGCGTACGCTGATGACGTATCCATTTTCGTGTCGTGCAGAAGGGACATTGAGGTGGTACAGAAGGCGCTTGAACGGTACGAAAAGGTCACAGGGGCCAAGATTAACCGTAACAAGTCTTCCGGCTTGCGGTTAGGTGTCTGGAAGGGGGTCTCTCGTCCGGGGCCCTTCAGTTGGACGGAAGGTCCTTTCCGCATTCTCGGAGTGTGGTTTGGACCCGACCTCCAGCTGGAGAAAAATTGGTCAGAAGTACAGGCAAAGGCCGTAGCGTCGGTCTGGACTTGGCTCCGAAGGAGGTTGTCCTTGAAGGGTAGAGCTGAGGCGTGTGCCACTTACGTCTTTCCTCTCATCCTTTACCGCTTGGCTGTACTTCCTCTTTGCAAGGACCATTGTGGGTGGGTGCAAGCAGAAGGTCCGTACAGAAACTTGCGTACAACGTCTGTGTCATGACGCCTGGGATTGCCGCACTTGGTGAATCATCGACACGCCTCGCGATTGGCTTTCCTACGCCGCGTTTTGACAGAGGATTCGATTTTGGTGGGGAGTGTTAGGGACGCCTTCCCTAGCCTTACTATCACTCCTCCCTGGGCTAAGCGCCGTTGTAGGTCCGGGAAATTGTCGACTTTCCTCAACGAGTGTCGAGCGGCCTTGAAGGCATTTCCTCGGTCCAGTGACCTTTCATGGCCTCGAAAGGTCTTGTATCGTGAATTAGTGGAGGGGGTTGAGAAGGACTGCCTCTGAGCGGCTCAGCTTGTCGCTAGACGAGACGCGCTCTTTCTGGTCTTGGGTGCTAGCGGCGAATTACCTCAGTAACCCTGAGTTTTCGCTTACCTGGCGATTGATTTAGAACGTGCTAACTCTCTCAATGACATGACCTTCAGATGGGACTGGGAGGTTTGACCGACTGTTCCCGATGTAATCTTGATATGGAAAAACGGCTTTGCACGTCTTCTACCTTTGTCCTCAGGTACGACGTTTCTGAGACTATGTCGGCTCGTATCGCACCCAACCAACTTGTGCTCGTCGATCTCGCATAGACGTTCGAGAATTTGTCGCCCCCGTATTCTGAGGTGAAACGAATGCTGTTTCTAACGTTGCTATCCGTGGCAAGAATGGTGATCTAGATGACACGCAAAAGGAAGGGATCTTGCAACAAGAATTCTATTCTCATCAGGTTCTGATCAGATACTTTCAGCATCATCTGAAAGGGAAGATCAGAACTGACAGAAAGCGTTTGGTGTCGACAGTTTTCAACGAAAGGTGGGTAAAAGTAGCGAGCTTGGTTCGTGTGAAAGAGGCTATCCATGAGTTTCTTTTTTAAGTCCTCTTCGTCACAACGGGGCAGTTTCCTGCAAACCCTCCCCTGGTTAACGTAGACTCTCTTTCGTTACCTAGTTAATGTGAGTGAGCTTGTTCCCGGCTCCTAATTTCTGTTATGAGCCAAGTTGAGATTCCAAACCTCCCCAGTTTGTTTTGGCCCCTCTTTTCATCTCGACTGGTTCAATTTCTGATTTCCCCACGCTCTACATTCATTCCCCCCCCATTCCGTTAGAGAGTTAGTCTCTTTATTCTGTCTGATGACAGAATACAGCGGCAACTCTGATTTTTTGTTGGGTGAACGGATCCTACGAACATTAATTAATTTCTGTTAGTTTCTGTTTTATATTTAAGAAGAGACATTCCAATGTTCGAAATGCGACCGATTTTTGGACTTGGCATTGAAATATCTGTTTGTCTGACGATCGCAAAAGCGTGAAACCCAGGGTTGCAAACTCACATCAATCCAACCAAATATATATATATATATTATGAATATTTGTACTTAAGAAATTTTAAATCATGGGGTTTATTTTTTAGATTCCCTTTGTGAATGTGGTATTGTGGTATATGTCGGAGTAAAAGGTGAATTCTTTTGGTGAATGGGTTATTTGTATTGAATGAATGGGTCATGAATCCGGTTAGCTAGGTATAGGATAGGTAAGGATGACCAACCTCAAACCCAACCCCCACTTTGAGGCCACGTGCCACAATTATTGTATTTTGCAATAATAAATAGTATCTATCTATCTATCTATCTATCTATCTCAGTCCTTTTCATATCTATCTATCTATCTATCTATCTCTATCTTATTCATATTGAGAGGAAAACCATTTTTCTCTATTCATAGAATTAGTTTATTTTTTTTCTAATTGTTCAAATTGTTATTTTAACAAAAGAAAAAAAATTTTCACTCAGTTGAAAGTAGTTTCTTTTTCGGTTTTTATGTGTGGACCACTTTATTTAAGTAGTGCTTAATTTACTTGCATCTATGGGCCTTGTGCCATAGTGGATTAGCGAAGACGATAAAAATATAAACTTAGTAAGTAGTATAAAGTAAACTCATCTTGTACGTGACTATTTCAAAGAAATTTAAAAAAATAATTGGAAGAAATATTAAAATTTTAAAATATTACAATTGATGACAAGAGAATGTTAAATGTGACTGTGAAAGCGGCAAATTGGAACCCCCTCTCCCTCTGTTTCTTTTACCCTTTCTTTCCTTTCTCGAATTTCTCTTCTCTCTCCATCTCTCTTTCTTCATTGATAACCACTCTCTCCGATCCCCACTCTCTCACTATTTCATTCGCCCAACACCCTAATCTTCTCATCCCCTTCATTTATTTGGGATTTTAGAAGAAAACAATATTCTTTCTGGAAATCGATTTCTTTTTCTTGTAAAATCTCGAAATTTCGGGTCATTTTACTTCCGGTTTTATAAATCGACTTTTTTTTTCTTTTTCTTTTTTTTTTAGCTGATTTTGAACTTTGACTTTTTTTTTCTTTTCAGATTTGATTTTTATTTTCTGAAGAAATTTTCCAAATGTTCAACATGAGTGAAGGAGAGACATTCCAATGTTCGAAATGCATCGAAGTTTGGGATTTGGCATCGAAGACGTTGCCATATCTTCATTCTTTCTGTGGGTCGTGCGCGAAGATAATTTTTGAAGGAAATGGCCTGTGTCCCCAGTGCCAACAACCTCCGACCGGTGACGATTTGAGACTGGCCCCATTTTTGGTAAAGTCTTTGAGGCGCCGTCAGCTGGAATCCAGCGAAATGAATTGTGATACGTGTTTCGAAGACGGCATAGAATCGAGGAATTCCACCCCAGACACGAGACCAAAGATTGCATAGGGTGGAAGCTATCCGGATCATCACGATGGACAACTGTCGACGGCATCGCCAATCCAAAGACGCCTTCTGCGACCTGTGCAACGTGTGCCTCTCTGTCGCATGTCACAAGGATCACGTGACCGCCTCCCTTCAGTGCCCGCCTGGTCAGTTGTCGGTGAGGGAGAAGGCGTCGAAGGGGAAAGAGGAGGGAGGCCCTACCCTGGAGCGGGAACTCCGCCAGTTCTAAATTAACATCCGGGCGTCGAACGAGGCGATCCATTGAACAACTGTCAACGGATTGTGATACAGAATGCTCCAATAGGAGTATTTTGAGGCCTTCGTGGAAGAGACACAGCTCAAGTTGGGAGAGCTGTGCGAAAATATGGATGTGATGGCGTCTGAACTGGAGAGAAAATGGCGCCTCTACCTCAATGAAAGAGAAGACCCTTTGAAGAAGGTATGGCGCCACACATTGGGATATTTGGTGAGGGACAACACCGACGTAGACAATCGCCTCTTTGTTAGCATTCTGTGGAACCAACTCCCAAGAGGATACTTCCCTGATCACTACAATCTTAACCTGTTGAAGTCTAGTGTTAACTATTATCTTTCCCACATATCCACAGAAACTGTGCTTCTAACTTTTTAACGCTCGACATCAAACATAAAAAACCTCTTAGCCATAATTTTTGAATGAGCTTATTATTTACTTGATTTTATGTACCATAATTGTTTCTTTTCTTTTTCTTTTTTTCATGTCATCCCAAGCAAAGATCGATTAGCCAATGTGGATATATGGGAAAGATAATAGTTAACACTAGACTTCAACAGGTTAAGATTATAATGATCAGGGAAGTATTCTCTTGGGAGTTGGTTCCACAAAATAGTGGTTTGTAGAAAGAGGCTGCTTGATTGGGTGGGGGTGGAAAGCAGAATTATAATAAGACAAATGCTAATTGTTATTTTAAGAAGTAAGGGGGCACAAATGAAAAGATGCTAAATTTTAATTTGAAGCAGAAATAATCTGAATTAATTTATATCTGGTAATAATTCAATAGGTTTATCTGACCCCGATGAATGGCGTGAGGATGAAACTTTAAAGTCAGTCGATAAGTCAATTTATAAACCTTTATTAGTTTGACTAAATTATATACACAAACACATGCATCAATTCCTTAGTAATTACTTTCTTACATTTCAGTTTCAAAAATAAAGTTATCATTTTAAAAAATAATCTTAGATGGGCTTTCCTTCATAAGCGTAATTGAACCTTGCTTCATTATAATATTTCTCTATGGCTGAGCTGTTTAAAAGCACACTACTCAAGGGAGACATAGGTTCGAGCCTAGCATAAGGGCACATTCTCTTGTGTAAAAACTCTTGAGAAACTAAGGTCGACAAACAATTTTACCTTTTCTTTCAAGTCAACTTAAAAAATATTTTTAAAAAAAGCATGAGAAAAGATCAGGACCTATCACATTGCATATCCGTCTCTGGATTTTGTTGAGGACCTTCAGATGAACATTAGGGGGCAACAATATTCTATACAAGGACGAATGGTTTATTTCAAGGATGCAATCAGACAAGAAAATCCTTCAAACTTAAAAAAAATATGAAAAAAAAGCATATATCTATTAAATATACAGTTTCTATTAATTATATATCTGCAAGTTGTAGAATTAAAGAATTTTTGGATTGTAGACTTGTAAAATAACGATTCATTCCATAATTTCTTTTTTGTACCTTGTCAGCTGGTTTCAAGTATGTCTTGTAAAAAGATTTGTCACGGAAGAACTTTTATACAGCAACAAAAATTTGTGATTAAACTGATGAAAGTATAAAAATCACAATTTTTAATTCACTACGTCTACACAAAACACAATTTCTCCGGCGCAGCAAAATAAACTGATTTTACTATAACAAGTGGGAAGCCTTATTCGCCACTGGAATGGCTACAATTACTACTACCACACTCTACCCCCCCCACACACACACTGGTCTATATTTGTTTGACCTTTTCTTTCACTCGGTTACGTTTGACCTAATTTCACCCGGTTTACCAAACGGAAAACGCAACGCCATTTTTAACTAAATTCAACTCTTCTGGACTGAAATAGATAAAGTGTGAACCACATCTCAAACAAAAGGCGACTCACCGTCTTTTATCTGATCCTGAAATGATGCAACTCGAATGACCTAAGAATTTGCGAGAACGACATTCTATCGTCAATAATAGCAAATTCTTTCAAACATGCATTCGACACTGGGTAGAAATTCTGCTCAACTTCGCCACAACGCTGCTTCTATTAAATCATGTGCGCCAATTATATCCACGCATACCAAACAAACCGAATCAGGCGACCTGCAGGACAGCCGCAAGGTAGTGATGGTCAATCCTATCAAATGCCTTGGACTGATCTAAATTGATCAGCGCGGCCTCATCGTCTTTTTTACACCCTCTATGATCGTGCGGATCAGATGCAGGTTGCTCTGAATTGTTCGGTCCCTCACAGACCCAGCAGAGACTCGGCAACTGACTGCAAACCTTCCTGTAGGATCTTAACCAAAATTTAACTCTGTGTTTAGCAGAGTTATAGGCCTATAATCATCAAAATCCCGCCGAACACCCTTGCTCTTTTTCAACAGCGTGATCACACCTCTGGTGAACCGGTTGGGGATCGACCTCTGCCGGAAACAGTTGTTGAACACCACAGTCAACATCGGGACAAAGATGACCGAAAACCTCAAGTACAATTCATAGGGCAAACCATCCAGACCGGGCGACTTGACTCTGCCGACCTTCTTCAATGCCGCATAGACTTCACCCTCCGTGATCTCTCCCTCGCAGCTAGACACTTCAGTCGGCGAAAGCCGAGGAAAGTCAGCCAAATAGCTTCGAAACTCCTCCTCACGGAGACCAGGTTCCTTGGTAAATCGGCTCTCGAAATGCCGCCGAAACGCCTCATACATGTCGTCAGTGGCTTGAAGAGTATGCTTCCCTCCGGGGAATTGACCTCACGAATGTAACGATCGGAACCTCGACGGATCTCTTCCTTGCGCAAATCTGCAACCACATTTACAGCTTCGGAAGACATCTTGCTCAACCTATATCTAATTACATGGCCCATGTAGCGCTCGATAGCTACAGCTATCTCTAGATCCCCCTTATCCACCGACTAGCCTTAAGCGTCTTCACCTTCTCAGCTCTATTTAGGGCGAGCCGTTTGCTGAAATCAGTGGTGAAGGACCTAATCCTATCCTATCCTTAAGTTTCCCCCACCATTTATTCCCGATATCCGCCCCCACTAGCTCCCGCTGCACTAAGCTAATTAGCTGCTCCTGGAAGTCCCGCCTGTCTAGTATGAACAGATTGAACTTCCAGTAGCCAGCCATTCTAGGCCTATGATCTAACGCCATCCGGACACAAACGAGTTTGTGACCCGAATAGTCTACCCAGTAGAGCGTAGGACAATCTACAAGTCTACGTCGGCTCCTTTAACTAACATTCTATCCAGGTAGCTAATTACTTGTGTAAAAGGCCAATTAAGAGCCCACGTCCTCATTTTTCCCCCGAGGTGATCGACCCTGTATCTATCAACGAAGCCAAATTCGTTGATCAGATCAACCAGGCTACTTCCACTCGCTCCCCACCCTCTGTCTAACTTGGGGTCCAGGATGGCATTTCTGTCCCCCATTCACTCTAGGCGCGTTGAATCCACCAGAAATGGCCCCAACCGTCGAAAAAACAAGACCGTACCTCCTTGTCGTTGGGCGCATAAGCCGCAACGACCCGGAACTAACCACTTTTCACGGCAATATCGACCACGGACTTCGGAATCGGTATGCACAAAGTCCACCTTCGCATAAAGAGCACGCCTCAGCAGCAAAAGAAACTCCACTGGCCTGTCGGCCCCCATATGCTGAATAAACAGCAAAGTCGTTATCTAGTACACACGCATCGACGTTGCAAACAAAGTGGGCCTCTTGGATCGCGGCGACATCCACGCCAAAAGACAGGAGATCCCCGGGCAGGCGGGCCGCCTTACCCCAATCCCTCAAGCCCTTCGCATTCAGACTGGCTAACTTGATTGACATCGTTTAGGTCTGCAAAAAAATGAAAAAGTCAGAGCAAGAAACCTATTCACATACTGGGCGGAAATCTGAGTCAGTAAGAACCCCGACGGATTGTCCTAAGCTCCCTGTGCCCAACTCCGACGTCATCCTTCCTTCCAGCACAATTCCGCCGACCGCCATGGGATATGTTAATTTAACAGCTCGATATAAGGAGGGATGGAGTATGACGGGGACCCTCCCAGCACAAAAATGCCCGTGCTGTTTTAAGTATGGGGAATCCACCACTAACACCCTAATCTTGGGAAATGCGTCCTTGGCCTCATATGCGTCATTGGCTCCACACATTGAGGTAGCATCCCGTGTCCTTTATGCATTTGATTACCCCAGGGGCATTCGGGAAATTACGGGGATCTTCTGTGGACTTACCCTCTACCGAGGTCATCTTAAATAAGAGACCTAGCAAAGATTTCTTATGCTTCGGCAGACCCTTTTCTAATTCTTTACTATCTACCTCTGGGCCAGGGAAAGTTTTTTTTTTCACCTTTTTTCCCCTTGGCGGGTGGGGTGGGGAAGAAGTGGACACATGAGGGGGTGTGGAGACTAAAGTAAGGGAAGATGTGGAGGAAGAGGGGGGATGGAGTACGGGAAGGGGAGGAAGGAAGGCTCCTATCTTTGGAAACTACGACAGGGGCGGAGAGGGACCTGGTTTTTATCTGTGCATTTGTCCGCCCTGCTTTGTCCAAAGTGCCTTTGTTTTTGTACATCATCTTCATCGTCCGCCTCTCTGCTCCTCTTTAAAGATGATGCACGAGGTGGGGGCATTTCCTCCACCTCCATCTCTTCTTGTGATTGTTTCAGTTGTTTCTGTTATTGTTGCTTTGGGGGGGGGGGTCTGCTTTGTCTTTTGAACCTCCTGTACTGGCTTTTGCGGCTGCTTGTTCTGCTTCGCGGAACGACGCTGTCTCTCTTTTGGCTGCTCCTGTGGTTGCTTTTCTGGCTTCCTGCAACTGCGTTGCATCTCCTTCTACTGTGCTTCTTTTGGCCGCTCCTGCTGTGGCCCCTTCTGTTTTGGAGATTGCATATCCCACTTTTTTTGGGGAGGGGGGATCTCCATTTCATTTGTTTCCACTCCCCGTCAGGGGCCTTTTCTAACTATGCTGCTGTGATTAGTGCTGCTGTTATTGATGTTGTCGTTGTTGTTGCAGTTGTTGGGCGGGGTGGAGATTACACATACTTACGTGGGCACGCCTTGGACATGTGCCCAGAAATTCCACAAGAACAACAATATGGTCTACGTCCCTCAACTACCACGAGGATCCGCTTGTCACGGCACAATAAGATATTTGGTATTTTTCCCAAATGCCTGTCTTGTTAATGTCACCTTCAGCACCATGTCTCCGGTGGCGATCCCAGATTTGCTGATTATAGAAGATACTTCTTCTACTGGCCCATACTTAGAAAAGAACGCTTCTCTGCGATCTTGACAGATGTCCACGGGCACCCCAGGAACTGTAATTTTTGTCCGCCGGGTGCCCATGTACTCCGTCTGGAGTCGTACAGCTGCGGTTACCACTTCCGGCCATTTGTTTCGATTCCTGTTCTGTAGCTAGGAGGATGTCCCAAATAGCATTTGACCTTCTAGCTAACACTTTCGGCGCTATATTGAGACTTTTTAAAGTCTCCTCCATGGTCTCCCTACTGACTCCAATTAATTTCCGACTCTTTATGTCGGAGGTCAGTAGTGAAATTATTCTGGCATTCACTGCATCGAGAGCCTGTGGAATTGTTAAAAATTCATTTCTATTTAAGTACTTTTCGTACTTCTCTCTTTGTTGCTCATAGTAAGCAGAGTCTTTCTTTTTCGGTCTGTTTTCCGCCCAGGCCGTTGTGTTTGCCAGTGCCAAATTCTCGGATTCCACCGTCTGCGACAGTGAAAGTTCTAAATTTTCCGCCATGGGGGTTCCACAAATAAAAGTTCGCCTTATTTATATTTTTTTGTTTTTTGTAAACAATAAATTAAACAACAACAAAAAAAAAAAAAAAATCAAACAAGAAAGAAAACAAGAAAGTGGAAAATAAAAATGAAAAACACGTAAAAACTAAAACTGAAATAAAAACAACAATTCAAACGAAAACGATACTAAAAACGTGTTGTAAAATTACAATAAAGAAATAAACAAAAAGGAATATAAAAATGAAGCCAAAAACGTACAAAGAAAGGTGGGGAAAATGAAAAAATCAAAACTTTGTAAACAAATGAAAAACCTAACCGTTCGTTTTAAAGGCTCATCGTAATATCCAAAGAACAAAGAAGCAATAATCCAACTTGGGAGTTCTTGGAAGATTTATTGTGAAGATTACACAATTGTGGCACATGGCCTAAAATGGAGAGGAGTTGAGGCTGGTCGACACTAACTATCCTATACCTAGCTAATCCGATTCACGACCCATTCACTCATTACAATTTCCACATTCACCATAAAAACTCGTCCGTCACCACTCAATCCTTAGGACTTCATCCATTGTTTCCCTGCTGATTCCAATTAATTTACGGCTTTTTATGTCGGAACTCAGCAGGGATACTATTTTCATATTGAATGCCTCTTCGATAGCAAGAGAATTCATTTTCCTTAAACGTATCCTTTAATTTACCCCTCTGTTCAATATAGTATTCCGCGTACTTTTACTTTAGTCTATTGCCTACATTTTCTCCAATTCTGATTGGTCGATAAATACATACTAAAAATAATAGGACAATTTATCGATCGCATTTCACCATACTGAATTTTTTCCTACACTTTGCTCACAAACAAGTTTTTCTATAAAATCACTGATTGGTCCATTTTTTGTCCAATCGGGTATTTTTCGTGTACATTCAAAAATATATCCCGCGTTTGTGCTGGGATCCACCCTAAGTAATATAAATATTGGACACATTCCAAAAAACCAGTAGTAGTAGTTCCAGCATCACAGTAGAGTACAGACCAGAGACAATAGATCTCAACTACTCACTCGTGTTATTCATCCTACTCACTCCGCACGTACATACACACAGATACAGAACTTTATTTGATACACCGCCAGTTCTCTGTTGACATACTAAGTTGAATCAATTCTGTAAGTTGCAACACAACTGAACAATTTTATAAAGAAATATTCTATTTTCAACACTGAACTCTGAACTTTATACTCAGACAAATCTTCCTTAAAACATTTCCTTACAGTTAAAAGGGAAGCTACTTTTTTCTACCTATTCACTCATATTACAACTACTTTGTATTATTGTTGAATTTTAATATATATATATTTATTCATTAGAACAAAATTGGTTTTCATTGTTTTTTCCTTGATATTTTAAATATTATGTATGAATGTTTATTGCCTTCTCAACACGCAGCCACATTTATCTATTTAACCAAACGCCACTATAACATTGGCGACTTTCGACGTTCAGATTAACTTTCTACATTGGTGATTACAGCACTCAAGAAAGCAAGTATTCTACACTATCGTTACATCAGGAACTTTACTGAGGACACCGGCGGTGTTGTGTTGGCAATGTTCTCGTCGCTCATGATGGCCCGAATGACCACCATGACCGACCAAATAACCAGATGTTTTCTTTTTCTTCTATTTTTTTTAAATTATTCCAAAAACGGAAACAATGTCCAGTACAAACAAAATAAAAAGAAAGAAAAACATGGACAACCAAAGACGATAAACAATTCAAATAAATACGAAAAATGTAATGTAAACAAAAACCGTGGTAAAAATACAAGAAAGGAAATAAATAAAAAAGGAGAACAGAACAAAATGCATGAATATGTGACCAAATAAACGCAAAAGAAAAACTGAAAAATACAAAAGAGTTTTAGAAAATAAAAATTCAAAAACTTAACATAGCAGTTCATTCGTCAATATGCACATCCAACACACTGGAAAAAAACCACAAAACTAACAAATGACTTGGGCGTTCTTGGAAAAGCAACCCAGCTAATTTTACTTCATTTATAGGAGAGTACTTAATGCAGCAGGTGAGCTGATCCATTTTGTTAGAATGGACCCGCCCAACACATTTTCATGAGTGGTCTCTATTCAGCCATATATCTCTCTATTAAATGACTTAGGGCTAGTTTTAACTTGGTGGTTCTTTAGGAAGGTCTTCTATCATCTTCTAGTGGAGGGGGTCGCGAAGGATTCCCTACGTGAGCAAGCTCGACGTGTTTCACTTTCACTTTTACTGGTCTTGGGCGCCAGCGTCGGATTATCGCAGTAACTCTGAGTTTTCGCTGACCTGGCGATTGGCTCGGAATCGGCTGCCTCTCAATGACAAGATCTTCATATGGGGCTTGGCAGATTTGCCAGACTGTGAACGGTGTGACCTTGGTCTGGAAGAAACGACTTCGCCCGCCTTCTACCATTGTCCCCGGGTCCGCCCCTTATGGGATCGTGTCGGCGAGTTGACGGCTAATCTCGCGCCTGAAAAGCTCGTGCTAATTGAACGCGCATACGCGTGTGACAATGTGTCGCCCCCGTATTCCGGGGTGAAACGGATGGTGTTTCTTATGCTGCTGACCATGGCTCGAATGGAGGAGTGAAAGAGGTGAGCTTGGTTCGTGTGAACGGGGATAGCCTTGATTTTCTCTTTTAGGTCAACCTATGTCACATCAGGGTGGCTTTCTGTGGAGCCCTCCCCTTTGTTAGGTTAAACAAGCTCTTGTGTACCTAGTTAATGTGAGTAAGTGTTGTTCCTGGCCTGTTCCCGGCTTCTTTGATTATGATCCAAGTCGAGATTCCCAACCTCCCCAGTTTATTTTGGCCCCATTATATCTCGGTCAGCTTTTTTTCCCCATGTCCGTCTATGTTTTCACCTTTCCCACTCCCTTGGCGAGAGACCCTCTTGATTCTGTCCAATGGGCAGAATACACCGGCCTCTCCTTTTTGAGGGTTGGACGGGCCCTACTAACATCAGTTATGTTTAAGTTTACTTTGGGTTCATGTTTAGTTTGTTATTGGGCTCATCTCCCTTCCCACTCATTGTTTCATCTTTAGAATTGTATATATAGTTATTATCATTAAATTGATCATGGTACGGGGCGCGTTTTGTAGGTCCCCATTGAGAAGATGTGGTATTATGGTGTATGAAGGATTGGTTAGCGATGGACGAGTTCTTGTGGTGAATGTGCAAATTGTAATGAGTGAATGGGTTGTGGATCAAATTAGCTAGGTATAGGATAATTAGTGAAGGCCAGCCTCAACCCCTCCCCTTTTTCGGCCTTGTGCCACAATTGTATTTTTATATACAATAAATATATTTAACTCGGTGGCTCTTTCAGGCTTTGGACTGGCTTTTTCTGACTGGTGGTTGCTGCCTGACTTTTTTGGTTTTTCTTTGAGCTATATTATTGTTAAGTTTTTCATTTATTTTTTACTGTCTTTCTTTAGGACTGTTTTGAAAACGCTTTTTGATTTTTTTTCTTTTCCATTTCTTTTTTACCCTCCCCATTTTTTATTTTATTGTTATTTTTGCTCTTTTTCTTTTATTATTTGCTTTTTTTATTTTCTTTTACTTTAAATTCCATTTTGAATATATTTTCGTTTTTATTTCGTAACCCCTGCTAGAGTTTTTGTTTATTTTTTTTACGACAGACTTTAATTTCTTCTTTACGTGTTATTCCTTTATTTGCTTTTTTACTTTTAAATATACTTTTCGTTTTTCGTGTTTTATTTTATTTTCAAACCTTTTTGTGCCATATTTGCTCTAATCTTTGTATTTATATAGTCTAATCTGTCCTTTTATTTTCTTTTGTTTATTTGTTTGACTCTTTCTTAGCGTCAGCCATTTTTGTTTTGTGATTAGCTCTGTGTATTTTTTTTTTGTTTCGTATTTTCTTTGTATAAACGTTTTATTTTTTCTTTGTATAGCGTTTTCGTTTTATTGTGTATTTTCTTTTTGTGTTTTTTTTTAATTTTGTTTCGCCTCTAGGCGAACCTTGTTCTTTTGTTTCTCGTCTATCGTCTATTTTTTTATTGTACGTTTAAACTTGTCTCGCCTTTAGGCGAATTTCTTTTCATTCATCTCTCGTCAATTTTTATACGACCACCCTTTTTGTGGCTTTCCTTTTGGTTGTTTCGCCTTTAGGTGAACCTTGTTTCATTTGTTCTCATCCGTCATTTAATTTTTGTAAAACCTTTGTGCATATTTATTTATCTGTTCCTTGTTTTTCTACTTTTTTGATTTGCTGTCTCGCTTTCGGGCGAGCCTTGTGTTTCTTTTGGCTGATTTCATTTTTGTCTGTCACCTATTTTTTGTCTGTTTATTTTGTGTTGAATTTTTGTTTCGCCTATAAGGCGGAAATTGTTAACTATTTTCCCCTTTCATCCATCCCTTTCCCTTTAAAAAATGGAGAAAAAAAAAGAAAAGAAAGTATCTTTTTTCTTAATTTTAAAAAAGAAAACTAAAATAGCGTCCGTCAGGAGATCTATAAGGAAACATTTTTTTAACCCCAAAAAAGACTCGCCGAACAAAAACAATTTAGAGGAGTACCCGGCCAAACCCTAACCTGGCCTTAGAATCTTCTTCTTCTTGTGAGGAGGCTATTAGTGGCCAAGTAGAAAGTTTCAAGGCCAATAATGGCAAAAAAAATCCAAAGTATTTAGGCTGAGAATGGCCATGAAAAAACAAAATAGCAAAAAGTATGGAGGTCGATACAAAGCAAAAATCTACGGTGGCCAAAAATGGCCAAAAATCTGACAATAACATGGATGCCAAGAATGGCCTAAAGGCAAGTGATACCGTTTGGGCCAGGGATTCGCCCTGTTGTTGGAAGTCCCCTCCTAAATGCATTATCGATATTGCGGAGTTCTTGGAGCATGCCAAGAGTTACGCACACCTTGTGGTAGAAGGTGGGCTCTTGGAGGACAGCATAGAACTGAAGAAGATTGCTAAAAGAATAGTGTTGGTCTTTGTCGTCGAAAAGCGTTCGCGCAAAATTTGTCGTCCGACGAAAGACACAGTGGTTAAAATACTAGAGTCCCTGGGGTTTAAGCCACTTCGGATCGTAAAGAGTAAAGACTTTTTCATGTGGGGCGTTACCCACTCCGAAGATTGCACAAAAGCAACAAGTAGAGAACTAATCACAAAAGATGTAATTTGCTGTACAGAGTAAGAAGGCAGGAGAAGAAGCTTTGTAGCAGTATAAGAGGTCCCTCCTCATGTTATCGGCGGCTTTCTTGTTCCAGTACGGAGAAATTCTGGGTGCTTCCTGTGATAGCCTGACTGGGAGATGGAGTTTCGACATCATGTTGAATCAGAAAGCCTTCATCTCCATCTCCAACTTTCTAGATGTTGGTGGCCTGAAGCTGCCGGTCATAGTGACTAGCCGTAAACAAGTTTGTTGGAAGTGCAGAGCGACTGGTCACCTCTTCTCTTCCTGTCCAGAGAAGAAGGCCTCTGTAGGTCAGGCCCCAGTCGACCAAACCCTCCTCTGACCGAGTCTTTGATTTACGCCTGGCCTGCAATAGGCATGCCAGCTTCCAGGACCGGTGGTCAAAACCCCTGTTGGGCCAACACCAACTCCCTCATTCTTCGAAGACCTTCTACCGCTGCAAGTGCAGTTGTGAAGGAGGGAGATGGGGAGTGGAAGGTTGCTGGCAGAGTCAAAGGGAAGAGTCAGACAGCGGGTCCTCAGTCCCCTTAAGCCCCTGGAACAAAAGGCACTTACAGTCCCACTCCCTCCGTCAATAGTAAGGGCGATGCCCCGGCTTCATTACCGACCCTGAAAGATCTACAAAAAAAAATATGACCCTGCATATGAAAAGACAGAAAAAGTCAAGGGGGTAAAAAGGAAATCAGACAAAATCCTCCCCCATTAAGAAAACACCGCCCTCCGCATCCACTGTCTAACATTCAGCACAGTCTCCATCCACATCTTTTTCCCATCCCTCAATCCGTTTTAGTAGAGACCCCAGCCCTATTAGGCAGATATTTACACCCCGCCACATCCCCAGTCCTTCTCCCATTAAAACCCTAGAAATTCCCCCTCCGCAAAACAAAAGGCTTAGAAGCCCCATACACGACTTATCCGGTAACAGAGAGAAACAAAAACACATTTTCAACTCCGGAGATGTGTCTAAAATATCCTCTAGCCAAGCAGAAAAAGCTCGGGACTGTGGAAACAGAATAAAAAATTTAAAATATCTGTTATCCATCAAACAGTTCGCCGACAAGGACATAAAAGAACCGCAAAACTTTCCCAATGCGGAAAGGGTTCTAACCGTGATAAGAACTAGGACAGGCGCGAAGCAGGCTTGGGCTGTTGGACGAAGTTATAGCCTCTTTCAAAATGTCCCCGCCCATCGCAATCGTCCAGAATGCTCTCTCGCAACCTTCAGTGCCTTGGGGTGAATGTTTGTTGCGTACAGGAGACCCGGTTTTCTTCTTATGACCGTGAGGACATACTGTCTAAAGGGTTCTCCCTTTATTTAGCATGTTTTGTTGGTCGTTCGAGAGGTGTCTCTTGGCTGGTGAGCAAGTCTTTAAAGGTTTCGTGTACTCTTGTCTTCGCAGATCCGGCGGGCGGGTTTTGCCTGCTGGATGTTACCATAAAGTATAAGGCTCTTCGTCTCATCGGGGTTTATGCGTCCAATAACCATTCTGAGCGGTCTGCTTTTTTTCGGAAGATCGAGCCGTGCTTGACGACATCACGTCGGGTAGTTTTAGCGGGGGATTGGAATGCCGTCCTTGACCCCGATATAGATCGTATAGAGCAAAAACAAGGTACTAACAACCGGTATGTGAAACTATTTCGGAACTTTATCGACGGGTTTGAACTTGTCGATAAGTACCGGAATGAGCACCCGCGGGAGGTAGATTGGACTTGGACAAATAGTGGCAACACGGCTCCTGGGACGCTTGCTAGCTACCTCGACCGAGTCTTAGTTAGGAGAGTCGATGTAGGGCTCTTAGGGTGTCCAAGTTTCCATTTTTATAGTTTATTCGGATCATAGGCTTGTCCGGGTCCGTGTAAACTTACATAAGCCTAATGTTAGGTTGGCTGGCTACTGGAAATTAAACTATTCAATATTTGGTGAGCAGGATTTCCAGGATCAGCTGCTACTAATGATACAGAGTGAATTGACGGGGGCGGTTATTGGAACGCCTGGTGGGATAAATTAAAATCCCAAATGAGAACGTATGCTTCTGATTTTAGTCGTCGACTCAATCTAGATAGATTAGCGGCGCAAACGGCTTTAGAACAAAAAGTTGATCGGGCAGTTAAATCCCGTGATAGTGGGGAAATAGTCTTAGCTAAGGTAGATTTGTCCTTGCTTATCAAGACGGATCAAACTCTGGTAGTTAGGGCTAGGTTAAAAAGAATATCCTCTGAGGCGACGAATATGGCCGCTGAATTGCGTGCAGAGGAAAATTGGAGCGCGTCTGGATAAATCTCCGGGACTAGATGGTCTTCCCTACGAAGTTTACTTGAGGCAGTCGCCCATTTTTATTCCTTTGCTGTAACTGATTTTCAACAACTGGATGAAGCAGGGGTCTATACCTCAGCACTTCACCAGGGGTGTGATCAAGTTGCTGCGTAAGGACAAGAACGGTGGGGATGGGTTACATAACTTTCACCCTTTAACCATGTTAAACACAGAGTAAAACATTTTGGCGAAGATCTTAGTCAACTGTTTGCAGCTTGTCCTGTCTAGTCTAATTGGCCCAGAACAGACTTGTGCTGTAATGCGCAGGACTTTTCAGGACAACCATCATATGATACGCTTGACAAGTCGACAGTGAAGCCGCGCTGATTAATTTAGATCAGTCCAAGGCCTTCGATAGGGTTGATCATCGTTTTCTGGAGGCTGTCCTCTCGGCGGCCGGTTTTGGGTCCGACTTTTGTATGCGACTCCCGGTGCGCTGGTGGAAGTGAATGGAGTAAGATCGGAGCCTTTCAAATAGTTTCGCTCCATTCGCCAAGGTTGTCCGCTTTCGCCTTTGCTTTACATTCTTGCGTTCGAACCTTTCCTTCGCAAGTTAAAGGCGAATCCGGTCCTGCGCGGATTTTCTTTGCCTGGGTTACCACCTCAGTCAGATATTCTGCCTATGCTGATGACGTTTCTGTTCTTGTGTCGAGCAGTGCCAAGATTGACGAAGTCAGCAAGGAGATCAGTGGGTATGAGATGGTGACAGGGGCCAAGATCAACCGCGATAAGTCTGTGGGCTTGCGGTTGGGTGCGTGGAAGGGAGTTTCTCTTCCCGGACCTTCCCTCTGGACAGATGGACCGGTCAAGATACTCAGCATCTGGTTCAGTCCTGATATCCAGTTGGATATGAATTGGTCGGAGGTACAAGGGAAGGCCGAAATTGCTATCAATTTGTGGTCTCGGAGGAATCTTTCCTTGAAGGGGGGTGCGGAAGTATGTGTTTCACACATCTACCCGATTCTCCTGTACCGACTCTCTGTACTTCCACTTCCGTATGTCACACTATTGTCATTAGTTCGGACCTTGTTCTCTTTCTTATGGAGAGACAAGGCCGCTATGGTATCTCGGGAGATCTGTTGCCTTCATCCATCTGATATCGGTCTGGGCATGCCTGACATTTTGATTGGTCAATATATGCTTCGCATCGCCTTCCTAGACAGAATATGTCGCGAATCGGATGAAGAGGGCACCTTCTGGAAGGAAGACGTCCGTTGAAAATTCCCATCCCGGAGAAGTGTGCATTCGAGCGAGGAGGAGGCCCACCGTACACTCCGGGCAGAATATTCTTTCTACCGCGAATTTCGTCGTGCTCTGAAACGCCTCTTACGGGCGTCGGATGGCATCTCCTACGCCCAGGCGTTGTCTCGTAGGGCATTGTATGGAGTATTAGTCAGGGTGTCCGTTCGTGATGAGCTGATTGACGAGCTCGGCCTTATGAAGCAGGAGGTTCGCTCAATATGGCCTTGAGCGCCTGCGTTGAAATATCTCAATAACGATGAGGCATCACTCACCTGGCTGGTGATTCGTGGGGCCGTCTGGGTCGCCAAAAGACTTTCTTCAGCAGGATTGACTATTGGTCACGCTTTCTTTTATCGCAGGGTGGTAGCGACGTTGTGCAAGTTTGTCCTCATGGTCCGCATGCCGCAGGGAAAGTTCTTTATACTTGAGGTCAGTTCTGTTTGTAGCAATGTAGTGCCGCAGATGACGAAGGCTGAACACTATGTGTTCTGTTGCTTACTAGGTGTTATGAAAGTCGTGATTTGGACGACGCGTCAGAAGGGATTCTATGAGGGCGAGTGGTTCACTTCTTCCCAACTGATCTTGTACTTTAAGCATCAGCTTAAAGTCAAGATTAGAACGGAAAGGCGGCGGCTCACCTTATCAGAATTTGGCAAAAGGTGGGTGAATCTTGCAAGTTTGCGCCGAGTGAAAGGGGCTGACCTGGAGTGGGATTCTGATGCCGATTAGGCGTCAGGATATTGTTTTCCTGGGTTGAACTTGGCCAACCCATCCCTGAAATTAGGATAGTTTAGGTTTTGGATTTATATGATTTTTTATTTTTTTTCCATTAAACTTAGCTAGGGTGTGTTTACTCATTGGCATCTTTTATTTTTGTCCCTATTTTCCTTTAGTTTAACTCCCCATCCCCTCCCTCGTTAGGTGGTCAGAGATGTCAGTTCTCTGGTGGACGCCAAAATGAGTGCGTGTCTGTGTGAATGCTTGGGATTGATGTATGTTTTTTTGTACTTTTATAGCCCCGCATCGATTTCGTCTAGTTAACTGATATTTCTGTCATATTTAAGGTTTGTTGGGGTTTTTATTACTAACATGATTTTGTTTACTTACATGTAAATAGTTTATAAACATATTGTACATAATCATTGAGGTTTTTTAACTTGTGGTTTTTATCCCCCCCCTCCACACAGACATCGATTTGTACATATGGGGACTATTTAGGACTTTCATTGAGACAATGAGGTATTTTGGTGGATGTAGTAAATAAGGTAAGTATGAATGTGTTGTTTTGGTGGTAGGAATGTTGTTTTGCATGATTGGGTCTTTTAAGTTTTAAAATTAAGACAGATGATGACCGTCTTTTTCCCCACTCCCCTTTTGGGCCTTGTGCCACGTTTTCTGTATTTTTACACCAGTCTACTTGTGTGTCAGACCTCTTGCAAGCTACTCAATATTCAACATCAATTTTGTGAACTTTTGGGAGAAACGGATCACAGAAGCTTTAAGTCTCTCCAAAGCTCGCTCGCTGATTCGTCAATGCCAACCAATCAGATCGTTTGCACGTGAAGAATAAATCTTCCCACGCAGTGATCTGGAGCCTATAGTCACTTATTTAAGCAAGAGTTTTCTAATCCTCATTATTGAGATTTCAGCTGCCAAACGAATCCTTGGCAGTTGAAACCATGCGCCAACCTTCTCACTCACACACACCACTCACATGCTGAACATACATTGTATACACTCACATAAACTTTTCTTACACAGCAAAATCTTTCAAGAACAATCATTACAAGAGACTCTCATGAACATTCTTCCAGTGAACTTTGGAACACTAAAATAACAGTTAAAGAAAGACAACTCTTGGTTAATTCAACCTTTTCTTACTTAAATGCATGCTTTCTTTCACATCATTATTTGATATTGTGCATCTTGTCAAATACATATTTTATGTGTGACAATGTCTTTGGCTTATCCTTTTCTGCGTCAGCCATGTTTCCTAAAGTTAAATTAAAAGTTATTAATGTGGTGAAGTCTGCCACAGTCTCTTAGACAAAGTTGAAACAAAACTCCAAAAGTCGCCAAGTACAATTGTTATCATTAACAAAAGTCTTTATTTGCGTCAATACCTTAATAGGCCTTATAAGTCAAATCAAAATAAAATATAACTTTTCTCAAGCTATATTTAAACAAATTTTAGCTTCGGAATTCTACCGGAGCTAATAAAAAATCTTTTCTACAGAGTCGCCCGAAACGAAAAACTCACTATACCCTCTTCCCATCCCTAAATTAAATCAGATATATAGCAATTAAAATTAAATAAATATTACCTATATTAAGAAAATAATTCGACACTGTAAGTCGAATATTCTAGATAACACGTTACTTTACGTGGCAAACTAAATTAGTTGCCCACGGAGCCAGAATACAAAGCGTCTTCATCGACCAAAGAAAAATCTCTGACTGAGGACAATCTCTCCCGATCAAAGGGAGGCACCGTCCCCCAACTTCAACCCCCATAAAAAGGCGGCAATAAAAAAAACCATCGTCTACTTTGCTATCAGAGGCGTATCGTTCCAAATTTCAATATATTAAATATTTATTTACTGAACTTATTGAAATGTTTTCGAATTTTATATCTTTAACATTCTAAAATTTTGCAAATAAAAAATTCTCAAAGTTGTGTAGCGGTTATCAGTGTGGAAAATGGAATTGATAAGCCAAGTTCAAATACTCCACAAACTAGTCCATTGCATTCATTTAGTGCTAATGTTTTGGGGTAAGGTGTGAATCCATCTCCCCCCCCCCAGATATGGGTTAAATATCAGGATAGACTGGCTTCTCCAACCTTGAGTGGCAGCCATTCTTGGAAGAAAACAACTCTGAATTTAAGAACCACTCTACTATTCTTTTCAACAAATAACTAGTCAGAGATACTAAATAAAACTGGAGCGAACCATGATCACTTGCCCCCTAAGGGACATGCCTCAAGTGGCTCTTGGGCCTTGTAC
This sequence comes from Acanthosepion pharaonis, assembly GCA_903632075.3. Classification (NCBI taxonomy): domain Eukaryota; kingdom Metazoa; phylum Mollusca; class Cephalopoda; order Sepiida; family Sepiidae; genus Acanthosepion; species Acanthosepion pharaonis. Next base: position 199,240 of record CAHIKZ030001566.1, on the reverse strand, counting down.
AGGATCACTGTTATTGTAAAATATATATATATATTAGGAGTCTAATGTCGTCGGATCATCGGGTTAATGTGAACAATGTTTCTTTGGCTGTATACTGTGTACTTCATCAGGGCTGCATACAGTTTTGAATTCAGAGCTTTTCTTCTACTAGACCAGTTGTCATCCAAAGCTATAGAACCCAGTATTTCCTACTATTTCCCCATCACATGAGAAATGTTGGATTCATGCCTTTTCCAAGGGTATTATTTATTTACTTTTAAAAACTTATAACGCAGGCACAGAGAGCTTGACAAGACAAAAAATGTTACTAAATTTATCTTGGTAGCTCAATTAGTAACAAAGTCATGAACATTCAGTTTTCTGTCTTGTGTGATCTTGCGTCAGAAGCCAATTTCAAAAGTGTATATCTGAAGATGCAGGTGTTACGGGGCCGATAAGGATGTCGCCCCAGCAAGCTTTTAGAAGAAAGGTGTGAACAGCCAAGACAATGAGGGAACAAAGGCAGAGGTTTAGAATAACAAACGTCGGATTTATTTGTCGATCTGGACAAATGTACGTACAGGAATTGTTTGGTATAGTTCGATCGTGAAGTCAGGGAGTGCCAGTTGAAGGATCGTTTTGGGGCTCAAGGCGGCAGCTGGTAATGGAACAGCGGCATTCGAGGTCCAGTCGATCCTCGGATGTTCGCCTTTTGTAAAGAAGCGCATCGGCGTTTTTGAAGAGAGAGGATCAGCGTAGACAGTGCTGGGGTAGCCTGTTCGTCCTTAGAATGACAGTCGTGTAAGAACGCAGCTTGGTAATCCTTAAAAGGACTATCGCATGTAAGACGGTTAGTTAGTCCTTAAAAGGACTATCGTCGAATATAAAGTGGCTAGGTAGTTCTTAAAAGGACCATCGCATATAACGTAGCCAGGTAGTTCCTAAAAGGACCATCGCATATAAGTAGTGCTAAAAATACTATCGCATATAATGTTCGGCTGTTGCTGAAGTTGTTCCGACCAGCTGCTGCTGCTGAGGTTGGCTGCTTCGTGTGGTCAGCGACGAGGGTCGGCCAGGTGAAGGTTAGAGGGGGAGAACGCTCTATCCCGGGGCCAATTTGGCCGAGTTAGCCAAGTTGTTTGGTGGAAGAAATCGGCTGTGTTTATGTCGGCTGCGATTAGCATCGTTGCCGGTTGGCGATGTCTTTTGGTTGATGACTAAAACTTACCTTCCGCATTTTGACTGTACACATGGGTTTCATTTGGACACCATGTGTATATAAAGTAGTTTCTGGTCGTTAGGAGGACTTGTGTATGTTTATGTTTCATTTGTTTTGCTTTTTGTGTGTTGTTCTCTGAAAAATGCTGAGTCACCTGAAATTAACGGCATTCGTTCTGTTTTCCGCGGTGACGCTTTCGGACGTTTGAGTAGCCGGCAGTAACTTCCGGCCGGGTGTGACACGACCTGGGCCAAACCAACCTCAGCAGCAGCAGCAGCTGGCCGAAATAATTTTTTTTCATCTTTGTTCATTTTTAAAGCTTAGGTATCGAGAATTAGTGATGGTACCTACCACAATTAAAAATAAAATGCGAAAAGAAAACTAATTTCAAATGTAAAATGAAATAAAGTATAAAAATAATTAAAATAAACATTAGGTTTAAAAGGAAATAAACGGTTTGCCTTTGAAACGGGTTTTTATCAAAATATAAGTCATTAAAAAGAATAAAGAAACCTTTTAAAAAATTAAAACTAAATAAAAACAAATTATTTTCCTTAACTAAGTAAAACTAAAACGTTTATGAGCATAAGGGGGACAACCCTTAAAAATCATGTTACATATGAAACACAAAACTCAAAGAGAACATTTAGACGCATAAAATTTTTTTTTCTTAATTATTGTAAAAATTTTGGTTGGGATGATTTGTATTAAGCTTTTCAATCTTCAATTAGTAAATATAGTCTTCACTTAATGACTTAATAACCTAACTTTGTCTATGTTTGGAAGAATTTTAAAATATTTTTGAAACTTTATAAATAAAAAAGAAAAATGAAAACAATTCTAGTAAAAAATTAATTATTCATCGAAAATTTCTATTTCTTTTGAATATAATGTCCTTAATATCTATAATTTATAAAAGCAATTAAAAGCTTATCTAATTAAATAATTAGATAGTTATATTGCAGTTTTTATTTTACGATTTGGAGCAGATTTTAGGAAACTTGGTAATAGTTTGGGAAAAAATTGATTTATATTCTCCAAGGTGTCCTGCTTTTAACTCATGAAAAAACATTTCATTGGTAATTTTAAATTCTAGAAAAATCTTATGAAATTAAGTGGGGGGTTCCAAATGTAAAAAAAAAAAAAATATTTTTATCAAGATTTTCTAAAAAATTTCAAAAACTAATTCATTAATTTGTGAATAAATTCTGAAAGTTTCATTAAAATTCGACAATTATTTGATTTTTGACAGAATTTCAAAATTAATGTTTTACACCTGAAACTGCTGTGTGAAAATATCCATTGCCTGTTTTGTTACACTGTTGACACACACAAAAAATTTTAACACAAATTTTAAACGCGTTACAAAGGAGTAAAAAATTTTTTTTTAAATAATTAAAAAATACTTTGGTCTTTCCTCTTAATAATGACATAAACATTTGAATGATAAAACATTTTTTTTATTAAGTTTGGGGCATTTTTTCATCATGGTATGCTTTTTTTCAGCAAATTATTGGCAGCATTTATATGAATGTCTTTTGTCATAGATGTATCTAATTTTGGAAGATTTTGTGAAATTATGCAATTTTTTAACTTTGTCAAAAAGGGATAATAATGACTGGAAAACTTAGAAATTACTATTCTTTGTTAGGTAACTCACTGTCTCCTTTTTGCTCTCATTATGACCTATGAGCATCTAATTCTAAAGAAAGAGAGGGGGAAAGGTATGCAGACCCAGAAATAGGTGGGTATGCCCTTATTTTTGGCTTTAGTCAGGGTAGAAATTACAAGCGACCAGTTGTTACAACCCAATGATTTCCAGGCATCTTTGTTATGAAGAAACCAATAAAAAATCAACGCTCTTCTATAAAACCATAGTCGATTATATTTCAAATTTAATAATAATAATTCCGTCTCTCTTGACACAATTATTTTATAAATGCTTTCGCTAAAGTATAATTCCTCGTAATATTGAAAGATATTTATGTCCATGTCTCTTCTTCTCTCCATTTTCATCTTTAATCACAAACTTAATTCAGTATTCCTCTACATTGAGTGGCTCTTAAGGTTTTTATTGAGTGAACTTGAGTAAAACAAGTTAAAGCAGAAGATGACCTATACTAAATTAAGTATAAATAAATAAATATATATATGTGTGTGTGTGTATCTATTAGTCTTTAAAATATTGATCTCTAATCGATAACATAATCAGAAAACATAAATTTATTAAATTTAAAATTTATTGGTAATTTTCTGAAATTTGTTTTGCAAGACTTTTCATAAGTAAGGCTATAAAGACCAAATTCCCTAAAATCCAACAAAATATTAAATAGTTTAGAATATTTTCTTAAATTTTTAATACTGGGTAGATGAAAAATTAATTATGCGAAAAAAAAAAAAGTCCTTCACATTGTATTCATCAAGTAATTTTCACCGCCATGCACTCCTTACTTAAATTTCCCAAAAGTCATTTTGCTAATAGATCTGTAAAGACCTCACAAAAACACCCACTCAATATAAAAAAAGAATTAATCGATTTTTACTGACAATCAAAAACAATGATCCCAGTCAATTTAAATTCAATTTGAAATGCAGCAAAGTATTTCACTTATTGCAAATTATAAATTTAATCTATTAGCTTGGAATTAAAACTAAAATAAAAGCTTCACGAAAGATTTTTTTCATTTTTTTAAAAATGCATTGTAACATTTTTAGGTACCCCCCTTTTTTACATAATATTTTTATTCCATTATCAAATAAGTGTTTAAATAAAGAATTAAATCCTAGGTCATGATCATAAAAAATAAATAATTATAGTGTCAAAAATAATTATAAGAATTAAAACAATTATAATTATCATTAATTCGCTCATTCAAACAAAACCAATGAGAATCGAGCCAAATTTTCTCTTCTATACACACAGACACTTGATATTCTCCGTATCAGACAGTTCACACTTACTGATCCTTAACATGTGCGTCAAAAGTTTCATCTCCTTTTCAGGACATGATAGTATCATTTTTAGTAATTCGGGGTAAGAAAACCCCAGACACATCTTGCATTTTTCCAACAAAATTATCTGGACACTCTACACACAACTAAAAAAAAAACATACGTGAAAGCCTGTATACATGTTTTACTTATTCTTTATCTTATCATTCTGTTGGATTCTGATCCATATTTGATCTACATTTAAACCTAAACTCACAATTTTACTCAGTATTATTGTCTCACGTGTCTCCAACTCCACATAACAAGCAAATGATAAATAATACTCATTTTCTTGTTTCCATATCTTGCTCTTTCTCTATTTTACAAGTATTTTTGTGTATATGTTAGGGGTTTTATAATAATTTACTCAGAGATATAACTCCCCTACATCAGTTTCAAATTCCTTTGCTCATGTAATGGAAAAATTGACCTAAATATTTATTTCCCATTATTTCACTGACAAAAACAAGTTTCACTTTTTCTCTTCTGCAATTAGGAAATTACCTTTGAAATTTTTTTAGCTGAAATATAAGTTATTGCCCTAGATTTTTATTCCAATTAAATTCGTGACAAAATAAATTTATATCCAGACTCATTATCACCCAAGGCAGCTTTTTGTACAAAAAAATTTATATGATTAGTACTCATGAAGATAATTTAAAATTAAAATATATTCGAAATTCTCAGAATTAAAGAGTAAAAACGAACGATAATAATTCTTATTCTCAAATCGGATTACCGGTTGTTTTTTGTTTTTTATTCTGACTAAAGGCTATCCAAGTATCTATTTTTAAAATTTCTATTTTCTTGAATTTATTTTCGCATCTATAGAAAATAAAAGCATAACTCAAATATATATATATAAATTAAACGAACAAAGTAAATTTAAAAAAGAATATTAAATAGTTATTTGACAAAAGTTTAATATTCAAATATTTGGGTGTGTCTGGCTAAAACTTAAGAACTACAACAGTTAACCTGTGACTTATTAATAGTTTTCGGCCATTTTATGGGGAATCATTTTGTATTCAATCTTTAAAAAATAAACTTGTTTGTTGCTTTGTAATTAATATAAAAAGTGAATAATTTTCAATTAAGTTTTATTAAAGCAAAAAACTATAGCAAACCTTATTTCTTTAAAAAATAATTTAAACAAAATATAGTTAATAACTTAAATTAGTAAAACAAATATTCAGTACAACTAATGTTGACTGTAAGTCAAATTTGTTTTTGCTAATTTTTATTTGACTAAAATTTTCTTTTCAAATACAAATATAACTCTAAATTTAAACATAATCGCTTTTCAAAACTAAAATTCTCGATGTATCTTGCTTCTACTCTCTTTCAAAATAGAAATTAAAAGCATTTATAGAGAAATGTTTGCTTCTTTAATGTAATGTTTAAAAGTAAAACTTTATTTACTTAAAAAAAAAACTAAATTCCCCTATAAATTAAACAGTAGATAATTATTTTTTGAAGAAGGCTCGCTAGTTTTTTTCTTTGAAAAAAATGATTAAATATATTTAAAATATATCTTATTCTTAATTAATGTTTATTTACATTTTTTTTAAAATTAATAACAGGGATACCCGACGTTGCTCAGATCTCTGAATAATAGTTTATTGACAATTTATTGATATCTTTCAGCCATCTTATGGAAATTAATTTTTTATTCAGTCTGTTTTTGTTTTTTAGTTTGTTACAAAATAAATTTAGAAAAATACCAAACTACCAATACTTTACCGTTCGGAGTCTTCTCAAATTTTTATTCAAAACGTCACTTTATTTTTCTATTTAAATACTAACATACTCTGTTAAAGTTGTTTTTAGATAAAAGTTCATTAATCTTTTTTTCAAATTATTATTATTAATAAATAATAATAAATAATAGAAGAAAAAAAGAATGACAGTGGATAGCAGAAAGGAGAAATGACCAGACAACATATATTAAGAGATATAAAGGAGAGGAAACTGTGAAGAGCCATGATCGCCAACGTCCTGAATGGACATGGCACATAGAAGAAAAAATTATTGATGGTAAGAGGGAGAGAGGAAAAGAAGGCAGATATTACCAAATATAAGTGACACACCCTCATGTATGTGTGAGGTTTGGGGGTGGGTCATGTGTATTTCATTGCCAGTCAACAAATGTCCACCTTCTTTTCTGTTAGTTTATCTATCTCATATCTATCTGTTGACCTTTGTTTGAGGTGAGAGGTTATTGGAAATTCCTGATGAATCATAATTTGGTTACTTGACGGAATTTCACCAATAAAATTAGTTTCACTTTGTCTTTCCTTCAAAGTCATGAAATTCAAGACTTTTTAGGTTTTTTACGATTCAATCAAAATTATTTTGACCTTTTTGCTTAAACACCAGAGTTCAAAAGTTTTTGGATTAATAGAAATATTTTGGGGCTTCCTTATATTTCCAGGATTCAAAGAAGAGTTTATTTTCTGTTTTTATTAACGAATCTTTAAGTCATGTTGTGTTAAACCGGAAAATTTCAATTTTAGTATTTTTAAAATTAACAATTAATTAGAAATATACGAATTACATTTACATGTTTATTAAAAAATTAATTAGTATTAAAACAATTAAAAAATGTCAGAAAATAAATATTTTACATTATTTGTGCAAATAAAAATCTTTTTTTTATATCTTGCACAAAAAGTTAAAGCTAACAATTGATAAACTATTTTATACAAGTACGAATAAAATACTTTATAGTAGTGTTTTTATTTTATACTAATATTTTTTCATTTTACACTTTTTTTAATTTACTGATAAAAAAAAAAAAAAAGTAAATATGAATTGTATTTTTAATTTTATTTTGATAAAACTAACATTTTCACCCCCTCTCTCATCGTTATAGGTTCTCTTTCTCACATGTATAACACGTTAAGTGTCCAGTGGCGTGATTATTCTCATCCAATGAAATGCTTTGTATTCCGGTGACGTCATCCGTACGGCCGACGCCCTTAATTATGAAAAAAAAAAAAAAAAAAAAAAACATATTTGGCGAGCTTCATTTTTATTTACGGATCTCGTTGCAAAGAAAAGACAGAAGGATTCAAAAAAATCACAATTAAAAGTGTCATCTTAATTATTTAATCTTTAGAATTCTATTTTTAATTAATTTTGAAACATGGATGTATTTCAGCAAATATTGCTGTTTTCGAAATAATTTCAATATAAATTTTTAAAAGAATTTTTTTTGTAGAATTAAAAAATAAAAGAATCTGAAGAAATTAAGTGTTAAAAAAAGATTTTATAAATAAACATATTTTCTTTTACAATAAACAAAATTTAAGTTGTCAGCTTATAGAATGATACATTTCAGACTGACAAAATTATTTATATAGTAAGTAAATCCTGTTTTCTTACTACTTCTTAGTATATGGAACAATATGCATGGAATTTTTGATTTATGAAAAGAAATATTTTTATCTGTGAAATAATATAGATTTTTTTTTTCTAATACTTTTCGCTTTCAATTAATAACATATTGAGACAAAACTTTGTTTTTGTTGATTTATGAGCCTTTTTTTTTTTTTTTTTTTACGTGACCTAACCTACAAGTATAAAAACTAAAGAACGTGAATCATACATGGTGAATGGGTCGGGAGTCAGATTAGCTGGGTATAAGATAGCCTCAACCCCCCCCTCTTTTTTCGGCCTTGTGTTATAATTATGTATTTTTACATAATAAATATCGTGAGACCAGAAGCTCCCAAGAGAAAATCTGAAATCTTTCATGAGAATTGTAGCTGAATAGTGAAGCAAAACATATCTTTCTCAAATACTGCATCAGAAATTTCAACTCACTAAAAAAAAAAAAAAAAAAAAAAAAAACTGCATCTATCCTTTTTCTCTCTCAATTTGAAAATTACCTTTTAAAAAAAAAAAAAAAAAAAAAAAAATCAAGTGATAATTCTATTTCAATAACAAATTTATCTTGCAACTTCGCATAATCAAGTTCACGTTAAATTCATTCATTTCTGAATTTAATTTGTTTTAAAATTATTTTACAATTTAAAAGCTGAGCAGAAAAAGAAACAAATCAAAAGATTCAATCTTACATTGACTGAAATATTCCAAACCAAAAGTCACTTTTGTTGATATTATGTGATGTGTGCTTAATTTCACTGCATGTAAAAGATCCATATATCCTCCATACATTTATATTATTCTTCAACAAAATGAACAGGAAAACATTTGAGAAAAGACAAAGCAATATTTTTGTTAACAAATAATTTTTATTTATATTGTAAAAGGGGTTTACAATGGCATAGAATTTTGATTGAAATCTGAACGAATTGGCCTATGAGACTGCCTCATCTGCCATATTCACCGGACCCCTCTTGCCCAAATTTATTTATTTCCTAAAGTGCCGATTTGAGAACTGAAGAAACACAAATGACAATTCTAAATATTTACTGTCAAATCAGGACGTTGTTAAATGATAGAATTAAAGAAACTTAGGTGTCAGCCACTTTTGGAACAAAAATTGAACACTTATCTATTTGTAATAGAATTCTACAATTTCGTGTAATATTCAGTCACAGAAGTCATTATGAACAATACTTTTTAAAAAGAAAGTAGGGAAATTTTCCTGAAAGCAAATAAAACAAAAATTTTTGTATATAAATTCAAACATCTTTCTCATATACAAAAAGAGTCATTTTGTCATTTATTGAGAAATGTTTTTATTGACCTTGTGCCAGGCGAACAATGAAATTTAAATGTTTGTAGCATTTTCTTCACAAAATACAAATCAGCTATAACCAAAAATAATAAAAAGCCTTTTGATAATATTTTTTTTTTTTTTTTTTAAATCAATACTCTTAACTCTGCAACAAATCAATCTTTTTCTTTTCTCTCTCCTGAAACAATTGAATTTCTAAAACTCCTTTTTTTAATAGGGGGGGGGGGCTCATCTGACTAGTTCTTTTTTACTTTTTGAATAAAGCAGGCAATAAGTTATTCTCCCCATCCCAATTTCCTATCTGCTTCCTTAATGTTCACTTTAAGATTATAAAATGCTTGAAATGCGCCGAAATTTTGGACTTGGCATCAAAGACATTGCTATATCTTCATTCTTTCTGCAGGACATGTGTGGAGACATTTCTTGGAAGAAATAGCCTGTGTTCCCAGTGTCAACAACCTGGAACCAGTGACAAGTTGAGGCCACCATTTTTGGTGAAGTCTCAGGCGCCTTCACCAGGAATCCAGAGAATGGAGGTGCAATTTGTGCTTCGAAGAGGATGGGACAAAATTGATCGGCCAGATTTGATGCCACGATTGTGAGAAATTCTCGTGCAATAACTAAAAACAGAGGCCACAAGAGATTTGAACTATCGCACAACTGGGAAGACTTGTCCAGCAAGGAGAGGATCGATGCGACTCGGATCATCAAAATGGACAACTATTGCTGACACTGCCAATCCAAGGCTGCCTTCTGCGAGCGGTGCAATGTATATTACAAGGATCATGTGACTGCCTCATCCACTGTTGGTGGAGGAGGAGGTGCCAAAAGAGAAATGTGGCTCCACCCTGAAGCAAGTGCAAAATATAAATCCGGGCAACGAACAAGGCAATCCATAGGCTAACTGTCAATGGATTGCTATTCCGAATATCCAAAACGCAGTCAGGATTTTGTGGTCTTTGTGAAAGAAGCACAGCTCAGAGCTGTACAAAAATATATGACCACAGTGGAGAGAAAAATGGCACCTCGCCCTCAAGAAGAGAGATGACTTTGCAACATTTTGTTAATGGACGCTGCCAACAAAGAGGACGTTTGTGGAAGAGGAGCTTTCTGTGCAACTCCACAAATTGTTTGCTCTACCAGAGTATGGACACTGGGTAGCAACATTTACCAAAGGGTGTCACAACTCCTTGAAGAAAGAAATAATCGATTGGACGATAGAGACATTTGGGCATTTGCAATTGGAAAGTGAATGCTGTCTGCAAAGATCAAACCTGCTGTGAATTTCATCGATTGTCAATGAAAACAATCATGTCTTGGCTGGCGATTGAGATGGCAGATCCAATGCAGAATTCGGTGACTCTAGGGAATTGGTCGGTCAATGTCACTTAATGGATGGAGAAAATAAATTCAACCCCTGGGATATGTGTAGCCTGTCGAAAGACATTTTGATTGTCTGTGGTTGTGAGTTTGGGGGCCAAGAGTAGGGCGGGGAGTTTAGAAGGAAAATATCTGGAGCCGGGAAAACTTTCCTTTTTGGCGCTAAAAAAATGTCCACCAATTTATAAAAACAAAAACAAATTATTGTGTCAATTTGACAAAAAAAATTTTCATTTGTGAATTGGATTTGTAAGAAATTGTTTTAATGAAAATGGAAAAGAAATAAAAACATTACAACTGGGTGGGGGTGGGTAATTATTACGCCCCACATTCTTCGTGCCAATTCAACAACTGGGAATTGGGGTTGACAAGAGTCGGAAATCTTTGTCTGGAATCAAAACGGAGAAATTGTTGGAAATAAAAGAAAGAATTCCAGAGTTCTGCGCAAATAATAATACGAGTCGAGGTATATAGAGAAAATTGTTCAGTTTCATAATATGAGCTGCGGCAAATATTGAGTAACATTTCCATAATTCTTTCATGGATTGACTGTTTTTTTTAAAACTTTTTCCATAAAAGATACAATTTTCTAAAGGACAACAATGAGATCAGTCAAAAAAAGAAAAAAATTTTTTTTTCTCTTTCTGATAATCCAATGTTTGAAATGCGAACATTTCTTAGACTTGGTATCAAGGACATTACCATGTCGTCATTCTTTTGGCGGACTGTGCTAGGAAGAAATAGCCTGTGTTCCCACTGCCCGTGACTGGCGACAAATTAAGACTGGCACTATCTCTGGTAAAGTCTTTGAGGCGTCGTCATCTAGAATCCAGAAAATGTGCTTTGAAGACGACAAAATCAGATGGCCAGATTTGGTGCCATGATTGCAATAGATGCAACAGTAGCCACAAGAGACTGGAACTATCGCACAACTGGGAAGACTTCTCTGGCAAAGAGAGGGATGATGCCATCTGGGTCATCACAATGACACACTGTTGCTGGCACTGCCAATCCAAGGCTGCCTTCTTCACATGATCACTCTTCTGCAGTTGATGACAAAGACAATCATATCTTTGTGGGTGATTGGGAAAGCAGATCGATTGCAGAATTCGGTGACTCTAGGGAATTGGTCGGTCAATGTCACTTAATGGATGGAGAAAATAAATTCAACCCCTGGGATATGTGTAGCCTGTCGAAAGACATTTTGATTGTCTGTGGTTGTGAGTTTTGGGGCCCAAGAGTGGGGTGGGGAGTTTAGAAGGAAAATATCTGAAGTCGGGAAAACTTTCCTTTTTGGCGCGAAAAAAATGTCCACCAATTTAAAAAAAAAAAAAAAATTCTTTGTGTCAATTTGACAAAAAGAATTTTCATTTGTGAATTGGATTTGTAAGAAATTGTTTTAATGAAAATGGAAAAGAAATAAAAACACTACAACTGGGTGGGGGTGGGTAATTATTACGCCCCACATTCTTCGTGCCAATTCAACAACTGGGAATTGGGGTTGACAAGAGTCGGAAATCTTTGTCTGAAATCAAAACGGAGAAATTGTTGGAAATAAAAAAAAGAATTCCAGAGTTCTGCACAAATAATAATACGAATCAAGGTATATAAATAGAAAGAATCGTTCAGTTTCATAATATGAGCTGCGGCAAATATTGAGTAACATTTCCATAATTCTTTCATGGATTGACTGTTTTTTTGTTGAATTTATGCAAATGAATAAAATTGATTTGCACTGGTTTTTTTTTGGTTTTTTTAAAACTTTTTCCATAAAAGATACAATTTTCTAAAGGACAACAATGAGATCAGTCAAAAAAAGAAAAATTTTTTTTTTCTCTTTCTGATAATCCAATGTTTGAAATGCGAACATTTCTTAGACTTGGTATCAAGGACATTACCATGTCGTCATTCTTTTGGCGGACTGTGCTAGGAAGAAATAGCCTGTGTTCCCACTGCCCGTGACTGGCGACAAATTAAGACTGGCACTATCTCTGGTAAAGTCTTTGAGGCGTCGTCATCTAGAATCCAGAAAATGTGCTTTGAAGACGACAAAATCAGATGGCCAGATTTGGTGCCATGATTGCAATAGATGCAACAGTAGCCACAAGAGACTGGAACTATCGCACAACTGGGAAGACTTCTCTGGCAAAGAGAGGGATGATGCCATCTGGGTCATCACAATGACACACTGTTGCTGGCACTGCCAATCCAAGGCTGCCTTCTTCACATGATCACTCTTCTGCAGTTGATGACAAAGACAATCATATCTTTGTGGGTGATTGGGAAAGCAGATCGATTGAAGAATTCGGTGACTCTAGGGAATTGGTCGGTCAATGTCACTTAATGGATGGAGAAAATATATTCAACCCCTGGGATATGTGTAGCCTTTTGAAAGACATTTTAGCTCTCTCTCTGAGAGAGGCTACCATTAAATCAAAAATGAGTTAGTATTCACTCGAACAAGCTACTAGTGCTCTAATATAGACTGTGCTCCATTCATTGACTTAACCTAGCTAATGAATTTGAATGCCCCAGATCAGAGGTCAATTTGCTAGTCTTTTTCAGCTCGTCAGAGTAGATATTTACAGATCTTATTGCATTTACCCCTTCTGTGTATTGATAAGCAGTGTTTGTTGACTGTAAGGCCAGTTTTTGAGGGTGATCTATTCACAAGGTTTGCCATAAAGGTTACATTTTGTTTGTTTCATTTGGTAGGTAGCAGCACAAGATTTTTCGACTGAGAAATTGGTTTGTGTCATCAATTTGGCAGGTAGACCTAACAAGTGACTGGAATGCCATCCTTGATCCCAGTTTAGACTAAAGATGATAAGTGGGTGAACATCAATCAGGATGAAAAGTCATCATTGGTATCCTAGAAAAAAAAAAAAAAAATTTTTTTACAAAAATCTTAAGGGATATGTCTATTAAGATTATCAGCAAACTACTTGTAATAAAATGTAGTGTCAAAAGGACCGTTTTTCATGACACTGGCCTCGATTTAAAAAAAAAAAAACAAAAAAAAAACTTCACTATTCATCAATATTTGTTTAAAATTGGAATAAAACCTACTACATATGAGAATGTATTTATACATTTTCTTTGTTCTTGAGAATTGACAAAAATAAATATTAAATACTAGTTATTCATTAGATTGTTTCTTCGAATGGTTAGTAAAATAACAGCCAATTGATTCAAACTTTATGAAATGGTAAATAAGGATTTACTTATAGCCAATTCAGATGTTTAAAAAATTTACTAAACATTTATGAATAAAAAAATTGTTTTCCTATTTATTTCTTTATAATTTATTAGTTGCATTTCATTAGTCCTAATTTTATTATTTAGAAGGTTTAAAATAGAAAATTATTTTTGTAAATAAAGTCTAATAAATTTCAATATTCTTGTAAATTCTCAACAACAACAACAAAAAAAAAAAAAGTAAAAATTTGCTTTCATCATGTTTAGATTCTATTCCACTTCTAATCATGTCTTCTTAAAACAAACATTATCAAAGAAGCTAATTCTAAAAAATGTCCACATTTGGTAAGATATCCTCTAAATAAAAAAAAAAAAAGATTAAGGAAGATGTAAGAAATGAATTACAAAGATCTTAATATGTGTATATTGAACTATTAAGAGATACTTAACAAATGGTGTAAGAAAAAAATATTGGAAAAAAAAGGAATGACAATTACAAAAATATTGGCTGATTTCAGTGAACTTATCTAAAATGTCTAGCAACAAGGAAATTTTTTTTTTTTTTTTTATAAATTTTACAGAAAAAAAAAAAAAAAAAAAAATTGTCTGGTTGTAAAATTTTAATATTCACAATATTTTTTTTTTTTTTTTCACATTTTATGGAAAGATTAATTTTTCATGCACAATTTAAGTTTTTTTTTGTTTTTTTTAAAGTGAGGTCACAGTCAAAGGTCACTGTAAAAATGCAAGAGGAGAAAGTTTATGCAGTTTACAAGAATTGGTAGTAAAGACAACAGTTAAGAGACTGGAATAGGTTAAGATTTCTCACAATTGTCCAATTTTCTCCTGCCTGCTATTTAAAGACATTCCAATAATGAGAAAAGATTATTACCCAAAAAGAGGAGGTTAGAGTTGAGAAAGAGTGTTATTAATAGGAATTTACCATATAAAACAAAAGACATTCATGAAGTACACTGACATATTACAAGGCCAATATTGCCCACGGGGAAAATATTACGCAGGGAAAAAAAAAAAAAAAGATTAAGCAGCCCTTAGCCAGGTGATTCTGAAGATAAATTTAAACAGCTTCATTATCATGATATTGGCACTAAATGGTGTAATGAAGATGCTCAGGGATTTGTAACACCCCTTGTGAGCTCCGTACAATTTCTCCGGCGGCCGTTCTCCACGCTGTGATGTTGCCGGGGGTTGGTTGAAAAAGTCGAAGTCTCAATCTGGGGGCACAAGATAAACCCTTGAAAGAACGAACTTCCACAACTTAGATGAGTTTAATCAAGCTTTATTTCGTTCAGACTTAGTCTTGCCGTTGGGGTAGGCGATGTGACACTCAGCTCTAACTAATGGAGATCAAATGCCGAACCGACCGACCGACTCAGACGAACGGAGTTTCACTTCTTCAGTGTGCCTGACACACGTGGCTACTTCAAGCACACGCCCGACTGGGAAAAATCACTCGTATTTATATTGAACTAATCGAAAATCCTAGACCACCGGGTGAAAACAAAAAGATAAGCATTGGCGACTGTAAGTTAAAATTTCAAGGTACTTAAATTTTGCTTTCTTTGATGTAAAAATCCTGCGGATATCTTGTCTGTAATCGGCCTCCCACGATGTATTTTCCAGGATTTTTAAATCTTTTTATCTTAACAAATCTTCGTGTGAAGGCCGTCGGATGTTTTATAGCCCTTTTCTTTTTTTTTATTGCCTGGAGAAAGGAAAATTCTGTTATCTTTTCTTTATTTCCTTAATGTGTTGTCGAGATACAGTAAAGACGTTTTTTTTGACCTGGTCATTTAAAATCTATTTCCTAAACGTTTATCTTTTATCACATCTAATCACTTAGTCAAATATTTTATTGGATGACTGGTAGGATTTAACAGTAATCTGATGCCCTTTTCTCTTCCACAAATTTACTTATAAAAGAAAAAGCGTTTATTTATTTATTTTTTCCTTTTCTTTTTCCCTTAGTACTTTTGTTAAACGAAACGCATGTTTTTAAACTATTTTTCTATTCTTAACCGTTTTCTATCCTTAACTTATTAAAATAAAATACATATTTTACAAATCAACTTTAATAGACGCCTAGTTATCGTGTCACAGATTTATGCCAAGTGTTACGTTGGATTTACTACCAATATTATGGAACATTAAAATGTCCTTAAAAAGAAGTTGTAATTTTCATTTTGGGTTAATCAATTTATTCTTAGCACAAACATGCAATAAACAAGTTGTTAATTTATCCAGAGTTAAAATAAATTCTATTATTTTCTTAGGAATTGTACATAAGTTAAAAAATTTATACAGATAGAGCTATACTATGGGATTGTGTTTGTCCTGATATTCATACTGGTAGTTAGAATAGATGGATTCATACGTTTACCAAGAGCATTTGCTTATAAGTGAAGGTAACAAACCTGACTAGAATTGGAACTTGGCTCCCAAAGTTCTCATTCTGGGCAGTTATCCATCACACTACAACACACATCCTTTCTCTTAAAGGGATTTTATAAAAGATAACGATACATAAATTTTCATATATCAAGAAAAATTTTAGGGGACACATATATGATAAAGTGGAATAAGATTTTGTTTGACACTTTTCATCCTTTGGAACTTCAGACTAAGTTAATGTGACTGCAAATCTGAATGAATGAGAGACACTGAGAATTTTAAATTTATTTAGATTTTTTTTTTTTCCTAAAAATTATTAAATGTGAAATAGCATTGATTGTCAATGGTATCACCCTTAAGTAGAGTGATAGCATGTATTTTAGAATCTACCTATATCAAAATATTTTACCCAACCAATCAACCTACTTTCAATACACGGGTTTACCTGATCTTGCAGATCAATTAAACAAAATTGAACCCACAATAGAATTTACATACGAAATGAAAGAAAACAATTCTTTACCATTCATTTCTAATAGGAAATTTCCACAAAAGAATTTACCTCCCCCACAATTTAATGCTGACAGTTGACTCACACTTTGTAATCGAACAATTTAATTTTGTGCTAAGGGTCGGTCAAATGTACATTCAGTATTTTCTTAAAAATGAATTCCACCAGATGGGGTAACTGGTTAGGGTTAGATGGTTTTAATTTGTTTCAAAGTTCTTTTGCCTCTTTCCCCAGAGTTTATTAATACATCTAATGGTTATCCACTATGTAAATGTGCATTGTGTTGTGTTCATCTAATATTTTTTTTTTTTTATAACTATTTTGTGATTGGAAAAAAAAAAAAAAAAAAAAAATACAACTTAATGTTTTGAACAAACACACCACAAATTAACAGTGCTAGTCGTTTTTCTCATGGTTCTTAAAAAAAAAAAAAAAAAAACAACAAAAAAAACAACAAAAGAACTGGGATTCAAGATCCTATTCCTTATAATTTCTAGGAGTGCAGTAAGTTAATATTTATGATAAAATTATAATTTCTTGGTGTGAATCGAAAGATCTTTAAACTCCAATATCAGTCTTATTTTATTTGTTTTTAAATGTTTCTTTTTTTTTTTTTCCCTCCTCTCTAATCGCTGGAACTATTAGATCTATATTATCCTGAAATTAAAACTAATATAAAAATTTCAAAGGCTATTTTTAAAATAAATTAATAATCACTGACTTCAATTATTTTTTTAGCCCTATTTTATGTTGTGGGCTTTTTCATTTTCCATCAAACTGCGATCCTCAGCTGACATTAAAAATGTATCAATCACATGTACAACAGTAAAACACTATCATGTATTAAAAAAAAAAAAAAACAGAAAAAAAAACACACACACGGGTGCTTATTCAGAATACTACTTCCAGTGAACTGGATATTTACCTAACAGAATTATTAAACCTAAAAACTCAAATCTAACCAAAACTAACCTCCCTGCAAATCTCCAATATTCGTTGAAATCATCGTTCATTTCAAATATGCACCAAGAACTTTTTTTTTTTTTTAATTCTAAAAATTTCTTATAACTTTTTCTTTTAATAATTGATAGTGAAAATAAATTACTACCATGCTCTTCTTCCTTCATAAATTCATAGCAGTTTAGAAGTTGGCTTTGAAAATAACTGGGGGAGGGGATTATTATTGGCACCAAAGTGTACAGGAGTTTGAGTTCTGCCACCACTTTCATTTAAGCAAAATTGAAAATATACATTTCAAAATGTTTGACTATCTTTGAGGAGGGAGCAATAAATCTATTCTTTATTTCATTTTTCTGTGATCTTACATCAACATTTTGTGCTGCTTAGATTGGGACTGAACATACTTGAGACAAGACCTCATTCTCTAAGTGGAGTGTTAAGATACAAGAAGGGGGGGGGGGGTGCCAGCTGCATTTTCTGTCTTTTCCATATCTAAACCTGTTCCAGAGCCTGTGCAGTCCCCCCTAGAGTAACTCGTAACAACACCTCTATTACTGAACCTGATGAATTACTTGTAGAAGAGCTGATTCCTTCATCATCCAAATAGCAACTCACAAGATACAAATGGCTTCAGGCTTCACTTTTCATGTACTTTGAAATATGTACTATACATTGCAAAAAAAAAAAAAAAAAAAAAAAAATGAAACCCTCTTCACAAATCAAACAAATGCACCAACTTTCAACATTTTACTGTCACTCACCATAATTTTATGCCATTCTGCTTGAATATTCCTACAAAAGGTTTGGTTCATGGCATATCAACCTCACTGAATTACTTAATGCCAACAAGGCTTTTTTTATTGCTGGTAATTTTTTTTTTTTTTCAGAAATTCATTTTTTCCTCAAAAATTAATTGCTAGTACTAAAACCTATTTTTACACTTTCATAATGTTTTGACTCCGGTTCTGGGTTATTGTCTCATAGCTGGGACCCTAACATGTGCTACCACCATGGGTCAGGGTGGACCTGAGAACACCAGCAAATTAAGAGTAGCTGCCACACCCCTCAAAACCTCCTGATCATAGGCTTTGCAGTTGGATGTAGTTTATCAACATACTCAGGACGTCTACAAAAGGGCTTAGATCCAAGGAAGGTGAAGTTCAATAGTCAACAGAACAAACCATAAAAAAAAAAAAAAAAAAAAAAAATGAGAGGCATTGGTAGCATTGATTTGCATTAAGCTTTTTTAATTTTTGGAGTAAATAAAGTCTTCACTTAAAAAATTAACTTACGCCATTTTTTTTGGAAGAATTTTAAAAACATTGTTTTTAAAATTAAAGAAAAATACAAACAATTTCTGTAAAAATTTTTATTCATCAAAAAAAATTTATTTTAAAATTGGACTTAGTTGTGAAAAAAGAAAAAAAAAGGATTTAATTTCTCCAATGAATCCTTCTTTATGAGTTAAAAATTCGCGATCTGTTTGAAGTTCTAGAAAATTTCATAAAATTATTGGGGGGAGGGAGTGAACAGATGGAGAAGAGAGAAGAAAAAAGAAAAGAAAATGTTCTTCTAAAAAATAAAAATTTCAAAAATAAATTCATTCATTTTTGAATAAATCTTGAAAGTTTTCAATAAAATCAGACAATTTAAAAAATTTCGAAACTAATGGGTTTTCCCCGCAGAAACACTTAAAAAGAAAGATTTGACCCAAATTTGGAACTAACACAGTTAGAAAAAAAAAAAAAAAAAAAAAAAAAAAAAAGGAAAAATACTTTGTTTTTTTTTCCTCTTAATAACAAACATTTTAACGATAAAAAAAAAAAACTGTTCTTATTAAGTTTGGGGCTCTTATCTAATTTGAAATAAATATTACTTATAGCATAAAAACCCCCAAATATTCAAGCATTTTTTTTTAAGGATTGGTCCCTCTTCTTTTTGATCTTTGACCTAGAGAAGCTATCAAGGTGATAACATCTATGGATGAAATCAGAAATGACAAATTTACGAAATTAAATAAACGCATTCTTTTTTTTTTTTTTTTACAAACAATTATTTAAATATTTTATTGACTTTAATTAAGTTTTAAGAAGGCATTGATTTGCATTTCGTTTCTTGGTTCTTAAAAAAAATTAATAATTGAAATATGACCGAAACTAAAATACATAAAATAAAAATATTTAAATAAAATAGCAATTAAGAAAAGTAAAACTTTTTGGATATTTTCAAGGGATGATTTGCAAAGACGTTGTTAAACGGAATCTTAAAAGTTACGTGACCTTTTTAAGGATTTTATCATGTATAGATTCCCATAGTTAGAAATTAGAAACGTTTTTTTTTCACTAAATATTTAAGTACAAACGACTGTTATGAGCTTTACAAATTTTGATTCGTAAATTTACTTTTCATTTAACGATATCACCAAACTCCCATCTTGAAAGGAATTAAAAATTTTAAATGATTTTTGAACTATTAAATAATTATTATTAAAAAAAAAAAATTTTTTTACAAAATAAAAATTTAAAAACTAAATTTATTCATTTTTGAATAAATCTTGAAAGTTTAATAAATCAGACAATTCAAAAAATTTCGAAACTAATGGGTTTTCCCCGCAGAAACACTTAAAAATAAAAATGGCCATTACAAGAAAAGAAAAAAAAACGAGATTTTTTTGACCCAAATTTATTACGTGTTAGAAAAAAAAAAAAAAAAAAAAAAAAAAAAGATTTTTTTTTTTCTTATGAAGTTTGGGGCCCTTATCTAATTTGAAATAAATAAGACTTAAAAAAAAAAAAAATTAAAACTTTTTGTAGAAATTCATTATTCATCGAAAAAAATTTTATTTCTTCCGACAATGGTGTCCTTAAATATAATTTATTTACAAAACTTAAAAGCAATTAAAAGATTTTCTAATAAAAAAATTGTTTTATTGCATTTTTTTTCATTTTACAATTCAGAAGATTTTCAATGAACGGGGTTTACCGTAAATAAGTCATAATATAAGCATGTCTTTTTTTTTTTTTATAATAAAAATTTTAAAGTCTGTAAAGACGCCATTTTTTCTTTGATTTTTTTTTTTATAGAAAGTTCGAGAAAAAAAAGTTTTTCCTGTTTTTCTACAAAACATTTTTTTTTTCTTACAAAATTTTTATAACGTATTTTTTAAAACGTGTAAATTAAATAAATTTTAAATTAAATAGTTTAATTTATTAGAAAAATACTAGTAGTGTGTAGTTATATTCTATATTTCTAATTATTACTATTAGTATTACACTTCCTATTTCTAATTATTACACTTAATTTTATATTTTAAAGATTAGTAGAAAATGACATTTTTTTAGTTTTATGAAGAAAAATTTGAAGATTTTGTTTCAGTTAAAGATATTTTTTTTTGCAATGTCAAATAATCTGAACATCTTGAATAGAATATTCAAGAATGTTCTAATTTAATATTGCAAATCAGATTGATTGAATTCAGAAAAAAAAGTTTAAAAAGATGAATTTTGACATTCAGAGATTATTAAAATAATCTCCATTATCGAAAATGTTTTAAAATGTAAAAATTTAATAACCGTATTAAATGTGACACAGAACCGAAAATATTGAGTATAATTGAACGACCAAAAGATAGAATAAATTTTTCTTTTTTTTCAACTACGGAGATGGTTAAGTAAATGAATTAATAAATTTATAGTTCAATGCGATGTCTAAAATTTTTGGACATAGACAGATTGATAGAAAAGATAAAGCAAATCGCAAAATTCAATTCTTACCTTCTTAATGTCGACCGTTCTTGCCCACTGTCAGAGGGAAAAAGACAAAGATGGACCTTTTTTTTCTTTATTTCTTATTTCGCAACCATTTTAACACATGTGATGTTTCAATCTGAAAATAAAAAATAGAGAATTGGTCAGTAACATTCCCTTTTTTTTTTATTTGGCTAAATCTAAATGGATGTGTAAAAATGCCGTTTGGCATACTCACTCAATTCGCATTAAAAATTTCCAGAATATTTACATGTATGTGTAATTCTAAAGGCTTCATTCGAATCTGGCTGGATGAATGTGATAAAATCTACCGTTTTGGAGTTATTGAAAGTAAAAGTTCGAATTCATTCGTGTTGTTGTCGGTAGCCATTACTGGCGTTGTCTGCATACATTCGCTGCGGAAAGCTAAACGCGGAAGAATGTAGTTAACGGGCTCTTTTTTACTGATCTTCTGTGTCTCAATTACTACGCAAGCGAACTATTTACTTACACGATCAATTGTGCGCTGCGTGCGCAATAATCAAGATAAATGGATATTACACTCGATAGCTATTCGGCAGCTAATGTGTGCAAACAAAGCCAGTAATGGCTGCCGCGACACGAATGAATCCAAACTTTTACTGTCGATAACTCCAAAACGGTAGATTTTATGATTAAAAAAATGATATATTTGTAACTTCTACAATCATCTGAGAAGATTAACTAAAAATTTTAAATTTCCACGTTCTTTTATAATATTGTTGCGGTGTTGATTGAAATCATAACCGAAACATGGAATTCCGTGTAAAATATAAAAATAAATAAATAATGACAAAGAAAGAGGAAAATGTCTAACTAAATAAAAAATGTTCCAGTTCAAAATTTTAAATTTTCAACGTTTCTTCTGTCTATAACCAACATTTGAGTTCTAATATTTCCCCTCCTCTTCCTAAACATTTTTATTAAGCAACAGCTTTTTTTGCGAAAAAAATATATCGATTTATAAAGCATTCATTTTTTAAAACGGTTTCGGGCGCTTTGACATGATGTAATAGTTAGAAAGCTCGTTATCGCAAGAGATCAATTACGACTGATTTGTGAGTTCGATCCTCCCTGAGTGTCCCATACTTTCGGCCTTGTGCCACATCTAAGCTGCATTGTTTTGTGTTGACTCCGGTAAATTAGCCATGCTGAACACGTTTTTAGTTTAGGCTTTATAACAATTTACTCAGAGTTATAACTCCCCTACAAAAAAAGGAACAGACCGATAAAATACCTTCTTGCCAAATTCAAAATTCTATCGTGAATCAGATTAGCTAGGTGTAGGGTAGTCAGTGATGACCAGCCCTTCCTCACTTTCCATTAGGCCTTCTACTATAATTGTATTTCTAAATACAAAAACTGTTTGGGAGCTTACCAATGATTATTTAAGAAATCCACCATTCAGCCCTATGAATACAAAAAACTCGTTTTTTCAACCAGAAGCCATATTCCAAGCACGTAATGTCCGCTCACAGGAAATTAAATTTGCAAGCTAACTGCTTACCTACTGTAACACTGTTTCATATTGATGCTGAAAACTTGATGCGACAAGAGTGAATTAATTCCTCACCCCCTTCCTTATTTTTAGTTGGTAGGAGACATCAGAAATTACACTGATATTTCTTTATTTCATTTAATTGGAAGGAGACATCTCAGTTAAATTAAAAAAACTCAGTATGATCTATCTTTTCATAGTTTAGTCATAATTCTTTCCGTATATTCCTCCAGAATATAAATTATGCGGTAATCCCCCACTCCAGGCCTGGTTAAGGTCTACCTACAACCTTATTCGGCAACCTCCTTAGAATAGGTTAAATCGGAATAGATAGGCTTACCAATCGTCCTGTAGTGGTGCTGTAAGTATTGTTGGCTAGGGTCACCGTGAATATAATAAAGAAGGAAGGCTGTGTTCTTGTAAAACAACACCCCACATGAATAATGCACCAAACACGAGAGAAAAATAATCAAACTCAGTGAACATTAATAAAATATTGTATTAACAATGATATACAAAAATATCAACAATAGTATAAAGAAAGTTGCTTCCCTTTTTCCGTAATAAAAAGGGTAAGTTTAGCTAATTAATGTTGAGTACAATATTGAATGTTATTTAACTACAAAGTTCAATTGAAGTCTTAAATAAAGAATAGTTCCACAGTGTTTTATCAGTGTAGAAAGATGTAATGTTCATGAGTGATATCAATAGGAATTAGTATGATTACTCGATTGAGTGATAATTAAGAATTAAAATGTCAATATAGCGCCGTGCCTTATTTTCCAAGAATTGAACTGCTACTGACTGTTAGCAAACAGCGAGAGTCTTTATATAACGATGGGCAGGCTCCGGAGAGCTTGGCGCTAAAAATATAGAAAAGATACTAAAATACGCGATTGGTCAGGAAATGGACCAATCCGTGATTTTAGAGAAAATTTCAAATTACCTGCGATGGCAAAATTGTCATATGATAAGTATCATATATTTACGAACCAATGATATTGAAGGAAATGGAGGTGTGGCACATGTAAGTGATCCCCACAGTCCGACCCGCACTCCTTCCATATCCATTGAACAGGGACAGAGGATCATCCCTTATTCCCTATTCAGGATATGATTACTGGTTGTTTTTTTCCTTTTCTGTTTTTCTTTTTTCTACCAGGCCTATAAGGATTTAACTGTCTTAACTTTTTGGTGATCAGACGAGTCGGTGACCGTGATTTTCCATTTTAAGGGTACCGAGTTGGCAGTTTGTTGACTGCTGCTTCTGACTGGTCATTAGGATCACAAATTTTTTGGTAGCATAATATCGGACTATTCATAGTGTCATGTCGCACATGGGTAGACATCTGTGTTGTAGGTATTTCAGTGGTAACCCTCAGGCCAATATGTAATATTTCAGCCATAAAAAAGGCAAGTAAACGACAACAAATACGCATTCCTGGATGTATTAATATCTCGAACAGAGCATGGGTTCAAGACATCCGCATACCGCAAGCCAACATTCACCGGATAATACCTCAATTACAACTCCCACCACCCATACAGTGTAAAGAAAGGGATCGTCCGCTGCTTACAAAAGTCATGTGACGACATATGGTCAGCATAAGCACTAGCCTACAACGTAACAACTAACCTGGGTCCATGGTAGCAGCTCCAGCAAACTGGGATAGAAAGGTACAGGAAGATGACAATACTCAGAAAACAGCTTCGGTCTGCCTACTCTATGTGATGGGATAATCATATAAAATACAAAAGACCTGTGGTTTATATAACATCAGGACGACTTTCAAGTGTGGTTCGACACTTGGTGAACATCTCTTCCGAGTAAGACCCCCATAGAAAAGAACATGACTAAGAACTGTGTGTACGCCATCCCGTGCAGCTGTGGTAAGAATTATAAAGGAGAAACAGGCCGCGCCTTTAAAGTAAGAATGCAAGAACATCGTAAGGCTTTAACACGAGAGGAAATAGAAAAATCAGGTATCTGTCCATCAATATAAAGAGGGAAAAGAGATTCATTGTATCCCTGTGGGATGAGGTTGAAATAAAAACAAAGAACATCACTTTAAAATACGAAAACTTAATGGAATCAGTACATATGTTATATCCACAAAAAAGGAGTTTTAGCCGACCAAGCATAGAAATGAATACAATATAGAACTATTAATACGGAATATATTTCAAAAAAACAATAAAAGAACAAAAATTTTTGAATGAGTTTTTGGTAAAAAAATATTTTCTTTTTCAGTAAGTTTATAACAAGGCTAATTCATACACTGATATCCTCAAGGACACATGACCCAGTGGTTGGAGCCAGTGACTTTCCTCGAAGAGTTTTGACATCAATACCTGGCTCCTGCAATAGTGAACAAAATCTTGAAGAACAGAGCTCCAACGTCTCTTTCTGAGCCACAATTAAATTAATTGGGACATATGAATTTAAAACTGAGCCAATCATTATGTCTTCCCCACATACGAAATATATGTTCTGTTTAAAATTTCAATTCCCGAAAAAAAACCGTTGAGTATACAACGACTGAAATATAATGAATATGGCAATAAAGATGAGGACAACAGTCCGAATAATGTAAATAGTTACAATAACTCATCTCAGAAATATAAAAAGAATTATGTTTGCCTTTGTCTTTTTTTGAGAAACACAATGAAAAGAAACACAAGTAAACAAAAAACAACCTAAGCACATCAACCTTTCTTTCTCCAATATTCATGGTATCCGTTCAAACTTGAATCAAAACAGGTGTGTTTAGATCAAAATAGAGAGTACCGTCTTTATTCAGATTCAGATTTTCCCTTATTGGTACTAATGATAGATATTTATTGTTTTTAAATTATCACTAAAACTAAAATCATAATAACATCAAAATACGATGTAAATTTATTTTACTTGTATAAAGAAAAACAAAAAAATAAACTTTGCATAAATTCTGTAGGTAACCTTTAAAAGAATGCA
Organism: Acanthosepion pharaonis; assembly: GCA_903632075.3. NCBI lineage: Eukaryota > Metazoa > Mollusca > Cephalopoda > Sepiida > Sepiidae > Acanthosepion > Acanthosepion pharaonis. The sequence goes on along the minus strand of CAHIKZ030001566.1, from coordinate 173,625 downwards.
GTTGATTTACAATGTTCCGAAAAATGCTTAAAAATTAAATAAAACATTTTTGTCAAGAAAAATACTTTCAAACATCATTGATAATTAAATAGTACTCACAAAATGATGCAACGGAAAATTGGACACCGGAAAATTAGCAACAGAAAATTACGTCAACCATGAGCCATTCGAGACTGTCGGATCTGGCTGTGCTGTCCATTGAAAACGAGCTTATAAGACAAACAGATTTTGACGATGTCATTGACCAGTTTGCCACAATGAAAACAAGAAAACATTCATTCTAAGACCATAGTATTGAATGTCATTCTTTTGTGTATTGCCGTGTTTTGTATTTAGTTCTTCTGAAAGTGAACAGTTACATTTTAAAAATCTTTTGATTTGAACTGATTATTTTATGGTATTGGATTTTGTCTTGGATCATACATGTAAACAGTAACGTACCAGTCAGTAGAGTAAAGTAGAGGTAGAGCATGTATGAAAATTTAGCTACAGCTAACCATTCAGCATAGGCTGAATCGGGGTCATTGGGGTGACATTTGAGCGGACCGCCCCGGGTGACGTTTACTCTAGCTACACCACTGATCATGTAGGATTTCTGTTGCTGCTGCTAGTGCCGGTAACTTAAAGGTGTGTTTTGCTATAGCAGTGACATTAGCCCCGGTATCTATTTTAAATTTCACTGGCTTATTATTTATTGTGCCAGTTCAATCCCCAATGGTTTGTTCTGTTTTATCTCAGCCACTGTCAATAGCCCTAGGGTGGGGTTATCGTCGTTGCTGTATGATTAGTCTTCATCTTATTCTACCTGGTGAACCTTTCATAGACTTGCAACACTGTGCGTAATGGACGACTGATTTACAGTAGCGGCATGTCGCTAAGATGGCAGGGTACCTACGTCTCGAATGGTTCACTCTGTTACTACAACGATGGCGCCTTGTTTCTGGTTGTCGCTGTTGTCTGTGTCCTCTACGGTTAATGTTTTAGAGAGTTTTCTTAACAACTGTCTACCATCTACCAGTTGCATCCTCATCTAGTTGCTCGATTTTATTTTATTTTTTTTTTAGACGGTCTTAATATCTTCTGTTGGGTCTTCATAATTTAATTCTGGCGCGTCTTTTTGACTGCGCCTTCCAAAGTGAGATTTGGTATCATTGTAAGTGTCTCGTATAATTTGACGTTACATCTCATTACTATCCTGTCGCGTATAAACTCGTCCTCAGGTCCCTTAAAATCACATGTTTTTGCTAACACGTGTAAGTCAGTCACAAAAGCATCTCCTCATCTTCTTGTTGGCAGCGCTTGTTGAACATCGCTCGTTCATAAATTACGTTTGTACTGACCGTGAAGTAGTGGTCAAATCTCTGACTATGTCGAAGTTTTCCGTGACCTCCAGCGATAGTTTAAAGGTAGCTAGGATATCCTCAGCTTTATCGCCCATGGTGTATATAAGTGTGTCCATTTGGACTCTCTCACGCTTTTCTTCAAGGCCCGATACGGTTTTGTAGCAAGTGAATCTTCTTATCCATTTTATGGCCACTGTCCGGGTTTTAACTGTTAAATTTAACGGCTCTAGTTTCGACACGTTGCCGTTCATTGTTTATTTTCCGGTTCTGACTGGAGATATTTTATTAGTCAGACGTTCATAGGGATGGATCCGTTCTCTAGTGCTTCGTTAATCTACTTTAGTTTCATGACAATTTAACTTAACACCATGTTGTGTTCAAATGAAGAACAAATCAAATCAAAGTGTTAAGAAGATTAATATCAAAATGGCGACTACCTTTTTATTCATCCCCCGTTCCAAGGGGGAATCACTTATCTAGATTAGATGAATAGGATCATAAATAAATAAAATGGGTTGCGAAAAAAGAAAGAAAAAACTCACGTGAAAATAAAGTGTAGAAATATAAACAAACAATTAGAAATGTTGCAATGCAACATATCATCGTAATAAATTACCGAATAAGCCACCCTATTATATTTATTTTATTTTAAAATTATATATATATATATATATATATATATATATATATATATATATATATAGAATTAGAGAGATTGAGTTAGTTTTCATTGAGTTTATGTATCTTGTTTTGGGTTAAGAACAAACGGGAATTTCCTTTATTGAATAAAAAAAATAATAACTCTTTTATTTCTATTGCCTTTTTATAACTATTATTGAATGAAATTGTATATATATTAATAATAATTAAAGAGTAAAAATTTATAATTAAAATCTAAAGTTTCAAATTTTGAATCTTAAATTTTAATTTAAAATTAAAATATAAATTAAATTAAAATATAGATTAACCTAATTAACCTGGATTACTTACCTAACTCTCTCTCTCTCTCTCTCTCTCTCTATATATATATATATATATATATATATATTGAACAATAAAAAAATATTAAAAAATTAAAATCTTCAGACACACTGAGCTTTAGATTAATATTCTTTCGTTTTTTTTTATTATTATTTCATTTAGATTCCTCGACTAGTTTCGGCCAAAATGGCCATCATCAGGAGAAGAAATATTTCTGCTTGCTGGTAGCAGCAAACTACAGAAATGAATGTCTTGCTGGAGAAAATGAACTTTTGTCTGTAGTTTTCATTTGTTTTTTTTTTTTTTTTTTTTTTTTATCTTTTTAACATGAATCTTTTAACATTGCTTGTGTTGATCAGTCTCTTTTAAGTTGTTATTTGAGATAAGAGCTGGATGGATCTATGCTTCATATATATATATATATATATATATATATATATATATATATATAGCGAGAGAGATTTGAGTTTTCATTGAGTTTATTGTTTTGGGTTATTGTTAATTTCCTTTACTCCTTTTATTCTTGCCTTTTACAAAACTACTTACTTGAATGAACTTGTATTTTCCACATTAACTCAATTTAAGATGAAGGATAGAAACAGGCTTGACACTGCACCTGATATATGTGTAGCATTGCCTTCTTGTGTTCCCAGTTGGAATCAACTGCTTATGAACAAACAAGCGCATCCATCTCAATAAATGACATTTTTTCAAATATTATTTATTTTATCTCTGTGTTAGAATTTCCTTTAAATATATTTTTCTAAAACTAAAAATTTTATATTCATACAAATAGATAATACAAATAGATGCATGAAATTCCAATATGTGTGGCTCATAATAAATACATATAGATATGATAGGCCGCAATCAAGGCAATACCTATAACAGGTCAGGTGATCATGCAACTGGGGTCTTTTACTGGGGGTGATGCGAATTTTCAAATAGAGGGAAAATTCACCTATGGGATGAGTTTGAAGTTTTTATTTGTTTTACATGCTAAAACAAGTACCAGAATGAGATAATTGGTAAATTTGACGATTAGCGAATTCTTATAAATGAAGAGACAGGTAACTTTGAATAAACAAATTCAAATGCATAAAATATTTCAAGGATTGATTTTATTTCAATGTGATTTTTTTTATAGAATTTGTACTTGTGTCAAAAAATCATTTGTATATTGTAGTGCAAATAAAGAATACGTATCAGTTGATGATATCAAGCACAGAAATATAGTTTGTTCCATGCACTCTGTTTGTATTGAAATGATGTCCTTTCAGACACCAACATGAAGATTAAAAAATTTCTATAAACCTTTCATTTGACAGCATTGAACATTATGAAACAGAAAAACACCCACTGTACAGTGGTATCCATTGGAACTTTTAAATCTCCACAATCTATTTCTTTCAAAAAACTTCCATACTCGGGATAATAATAAGCAGTATCATTGAATATTTCCTCCTCTGTAAGACAATCTTTTCATGTGATATATCCTGCTATATAAAAAAGCAACATGTTAATATCTTTGGGGAAACCGGTTTCTAGGTCTGGCAGGTGATCAAATATTTGGCATGCCAATTCACCCAACGTATATCCACATTTTGAGCAATTATGGCCTGGATCGTGGCTATATTCTCTAACATTAACTTTCAATCGAAGAAGCAATTTTGTTTTTTTGGATATGAAATTTCTGAATAGCATTTTGTACAGTAATAAAGTAAGTACTACCAGAAACGTGTCTCAATTGACCAAATTCAGTTTCAAGATAGTCTGTGATAAATTCTCCAAGAATGACAAAATTCAACCCATTGTCATGTCTGCAAAGCATTAAATGTATGCTTGATAGCCATACGAGTGTCGCTTGTGAAGGATTTTATTCTCTTTCTTTGCTTTCCCCTCATTTGTTTTGCCATACTTTCAAAATCTGGAAGAAATGTCAAATTTCCATCATTTCAATCTGATACCACCCAGGGATCATTTGTCTTGGCACTTCCATAAATATCTTTTACACTCACTATTTTCCAAAATTTCAGAATTTCTTCGATGAAAGTAACAGTTTTTCTTGCCTCATCATCCTTTGCAGTTATAATATCACCACAAAACACTTTCAAAAAGTGGGAAACGTTTTTATCTCTCAATTGGTTTTGGAAGAACTGCTATTTCTGTTAGTTTTCATAACTTAACAAATTGATTTTTTCATGTGCAAAAAGTTGTTTCATTATTTCCAACTTTTCTGTCATTTCTTTATCATCAGAATAAGACAACAATTCTGAACAAGCCTCAGTTATCCAGTGATTGCGAATAAAAATCAAGGATAAACCATTTATAGTAATCCAAGGCTTTTTTCAACAGTGACGAATTCCTTGAATAAAGCTTGATTAGTCTGATTATTGTCACAAATAACTGCAATTGCATGACCTTTCAAATGACTAACTAAATCAACAACATTTCTAACATTCTGAAAGAAAAATTCCAAATTTATTTTAGCAAGTGGGATCATCTTAATCAAAACTTTTGGTCCACCATGTGATCCTTTGATTATAATAACCGATACAATTTTTGCTAATACTTCTTCAGAATCTTTGGCAAAACCAAATATGTTTCATCCTTGGTACTGTAAGCTAATTTTAATATAAACCTCATCAACTAGGATGATACATTTTTTCTGTTCGTCTGACATTTTGCTAAACACCTCACCAAGAAAATTCCGATCATTTACCTTCGAAACTTTTGCTGTCATATCCACTAGACTTTTCATGATCGCTAATTTGAAATCATATCAAATTCTTTTAAAAATAGACTGAGATGTGGCAAAATATTTGAATGACTGGACAAGAATTTCCGACTCGTAAACTTTTTTGCCAACTATTCATGGTGATATATTGTCTCAAAACTTGTTTCTTTTTAGTTCAATTTTCCAAGTTACCAAGGACACGAATTGCTTCCTCAATTTGAGGCCAATGTTGAAACATGTTCATTCTGTTTTTCAGTTGGGAAGAAATGTGTGTGCATATACCTGCATGATTACCTTTAAATGTCAAGTTTTCAAAAATTTTAATAAAAAAATCGGAATACCTTCAATGAAGAAATGAGAAGACTGGATGAAATGTTGATTGTTCGATTTGTAGCAGGTTGTAGCCGACCGTGTGTTTACGTGTTGTTAAATTAGGAACACGTGCGTTTATTCCTGCTAGAAGATGGTCCAACTACATGAACATGGCGGACCCAGAGATCGAATCCACCATAAAGAAGTGTAAAGAAAACCAACAAGACCGATATGTATATACAACAAGTATATGTATTAAACAACAAAATTTACAAAGGACATACACATTAACATTTGTATTTGTGTGTGAACGTAAAGAGTTTGTATTTTGGTGAATGTGTATGTGTGTATAATGTTCATGGCGTCTCCCATAAATGGGAAGACACAATGTTCTGCAAGAGCTTACATTGTAGATGTGTTCGCTGAAAATGAAGAAATGAAAAAGAGAACGAGGCAAGAAATCATCCAGTATTTATAGTATAGGGAGAGCGCCCCCTAGTTAACAATTTGGACAATTAAGGAGGAGTTAACTCCGACAAGGTAACTGCTGGCGCCAAATCATGATGGCCAATATCAGAACACAATTCTCAATTCTATCTTTTTCTAAGAAATGTGCAAACTCATCATTTTGCGTAATTCGCATGGAAGCAGAACTTTTTTTTTGTCCTTGGTTTTCGTTAAAGACTTTTGGTATCACACTTGATAGCCAATTATTGAATGTTGATGAAAGATTTTTGGCCTGTGCTTTTCCATGAATAAATACAGTTTCATAACCAGATAGAAAATGCCTTTCACAAACAACAGTGTCTGGGTGGGTAGGGGTGTTATCTCTTGGCATTACCTTTTGCCATCTTTCTTTCTCATCTTCATCTTTTAGGAGATGAAACATCCAGACCAGCTCATTATAATTGCCTCAACAGGATTGCCTCAACATCTTTTGACCATTTTGAGATAATTTTCAACAGAATCACGCAAAAAAGTTTTTAACAAAATTATAGATTAAAGTTTCCCCGAATTAAATGAATTTAAGTTTTTTAAATCAAAAAAGTGGTTAGTCAGTCTGTACGTTTATATATTGGATCGGATTTCCTACATTTTTCAACCGATTTCAACAAAACTTCACAGGACTACGTAAAATTACCTTGCGGTGGTTCTGACAGTGCCAAAAATTGGAAAAACAATTGATTTTGCATGAAATCAATTTGAAAACACGATTAAGAGGCATCGCGAGAATGAAAGGGGGACAACTCATCTCGAGTTATACTTATTATAAAACCCAGATTGTGTGTGTGTGTGTATTCGTTTATATATGGGATCATATTTCTTACAATTTTCAACCGATTTCAACAAAACTTTATTTTTTTTGGCAGGTAGTGTTTCTTATTGTCTTGCACACTTTTTCTTTATTTTTACATTCAGAATTCTTTAAAAATTCTATTTACAAGACAATTGTTTATAATACAATTCTATTCAATCGGTAGACTCATAACGATTGAAAACAATGTTTTTGTTTGAGTTTGGGTTTGACCAATTCGTAAAAAACAAAACAAAAAAACAAAAACAAATTAAGACATGCGTGTCCGTCAACCTTAAACAATAATCTTTGTCAATTTTATTTTTCAGTCTTTATGATGGTCGATACTTGATCTATCTCTTACTGTTAAATCCCCGGGCAACGCCAGGCACTACTGCTAGTCAAGAATACTTGTGATGACTTTATATCATCTGAGATTAGAAAAAAAGAACATGTTTTTGAATGCAGTTGAAATACAAAAAGTTATTTTGGGAAAATGTTCAAAAGTGTTTTATTAAAAATGTGCGACTCTGTTCAATGGACATGTTACTGTACAGAATATGTTCCTACAAAATTATTATATCAAAGTTAATGTGAATATATCAAACAGAGTAACTGATGTGAGAAATTCAAATAATTCTTAATAAAGCTGGAACAAGATTGAGAGATTTTAAAAAAGGTTGAAAACGCGTAATTTTTAAAATTTTCAAACAATATTTCTTAAACTGCTCTGTTATAGGTACGGTCTTCGTGTTGCTGTTATTCTTCAGAAAAACGTTTTAAAAAAATTATTTTCTTCATTCTAATAATTTTCAATCTAACAAAAATTTCAAATTTATAATAGATAATACTAGTTTAGCACATTAAATCAGTGAGTGTAGTTCAATCAAATTAATAATGGCGGAAAAATAGATCTCAATAAAATACAATCATTTTTGCAGTACTCATAAACTTATAATAGTCGAAATGTAACTGTTGATAAAATACAGAAGCTCGACTGAAATAAATTTGATGAATGAGAATTTCCTTTTCGAATGAAATTGCGATGAGTCAGATCAATGAAAACTTCACTTTTTCATAAGAGATGGACATGTATGAATTTAACCAGACAGGATAGTGAAAATTACACTACATTTGCATCGGTCGTGAACAAGCATTGCGACGATTTTAAACTGTCAGAATTGGATTGGAATAATTTCAACTGTCTGATATTTGTTCAGGGACTCGTTTCATCTAAAGACACTGAAATTAGACGTAGAGTTCTGAACAAATTTGAAAACGAGCCAAACCTTACTCTCCAACAAATAGCGGAAGACTGGAAGAGATTCATAAGCGTACGACAAGATTCGAAAAACATCGAGGAATCTGGCATAGCCTATATAAGAAAGTTACGCCAAAAGAAAAAAAAAACGATATAATTCTCCCTCTAAATCAAACATTCGTCAAAATAAAAAATAAAAAGTCTTGGCGTAGAACTTTCTCATCCACTATAACCCAGACCTGGACATTATAGTTGTCAACGACGCCAGCACGTATAACATTGGAGCATGTATTCTACACAAGATGCCGGATGGATCTCACAAACCAGTTGCTCACGCGTCGAGAACACTTCTTTCTGCAGAGAAGAACTACCCCCAAATTGAGAAGGAGTCGTTAGGGATTATTTTCGCAGTAACGAAGTTTCACCTGTACATTCACGGTAGACACTTTACATTGCAGACGGACCATAAATCATTACTTACTATTTTCGGTCCAAAAAAAAAGGTCTGCCTGTACATACAGCAAATAGACTACAGAGATGGGGGACAATCCTCTTAAATTCTAATTTCAAGATGGAGTTCCTATCGTCTAAAAACAGGGAACCTCTCGAAGATACTGTGATCGCATCTCTTCAAACAGAAGGAGAAATTAAAACCACATTATGCAACACAATAAGGGAACTTCCTGTAACTCTCAACCAAATCAAACAAGAAGCTCTAAACGATGAGTTCATCAGGCAAACCAAAACCAACATTCATGAAAAGGACCAATAGACTTCAGATATTTTCTTTCTATACGACGAAATACTGTTATATAGTGAGTGTTTCGCCATTCCCACAATGCTACAAAGAAGAATTCTGAAAGATTTCCATGTCGGCCACCCAGGGATTATAAGGATGAAATGGAAAGTGATTAATTTTCCAAAAATGGGAAGTAATCAATTTTCCTGGCCTGACAACAAAGAGATTTCTTGTTAGAAATCGAGATTTACCGAGAACCTCAGGCCCCGTTTGGCTCCACACTGGGTTTTGGCCGGTACCCATAAAACGAACGTCTTCGGGTCGTTCGGTAGTTCCCGTTCAGAGTTCCAGTTAGAGTCAAACCAGAGTGTTGCCTCGCGGAAGCTGACTGAAAGATTACACGACTTCCGACTTCGCCTATTCTACCAATAGGAAGTTATACTGATGAACGAAGCTAAGCCAACATCTAAGAACTAAATCAGTTGACTTAAGATACCAAACTTGCTTGAAACATAGAAGTGTCACATTTCGTAGAAAACGGGCTGGGAGAAAAACACACTCCTGTATATAACAGAAGGATAAAGTTAAATTCTTATTTCTTAACATACTTGAACCTCTTGGGTTTTTCTTTTATTTACTTCTTTTTCTTTACGCTTGTGCGATACTGTAACAGAGCGAGGTATACACACGCACACCCACATGAATGCACACACGCAAATATAACTTTTATTGACTGGAAGTGGAAATGGTGTTTATATAGCAAAGTAAAATTCAAGTTAAGATGTGTGTTTACCGATGAGAAACACGATCTCAGGGCAGGAGGCGATGTTTTAAATCTCGGTCACTAGTAAACAATGGCGATGGGCGAGATACTTGGTTTTGTTTAACAGTATTTGTTTCGATCAAAAAGTTGAATCAATGTTTAGAAGAACTCATGATTGAGATAAGGTAAATAATTAGAGAATAGCTTTACATGTCAAGGGATAGTTTTTGGCATCTCATGATAATCGCGTGCCGGGCCAAGGGTCGATTCATGATCAACCAGATTTATCTATATAAACGCATAGTTATGCTGAAGAAGAGGAGACGGAGGAGATCAGACGGGAGAGACCGCGATCGGTCGGCACATCGATGTCGCATGCGTGAGCACCCGCAGGAGACCATTACAGGTCGCAGTGCTACAGGAGAGAAAGAAGACTGCCCCCTGTTCTGAGAAGTCTGTATGAGACTGGACTATTAGTCATAAACCTACCTCAGGCAATTCAATACATGTTTATCACACATAACCCCCCCCTCTGTTGGGAATTCGCTGGATGTATTTTGTCTTTTTCTTTTCTCATTTATGTTAAATGTTTTTATTCTCCCTGTAACCTCTGTTTTGATGTTATCTTCTTATATAAGATGTCAATATCCCCCCCCATTGTTGTCTGGCTTCTGCAGATGTTTTATTTTGCCACATTATAAACTTCCTAGCGCCAACTCTCACAGCCGTGTCCACACCCCCAGTCGACTGTGAACGTATGGACAACACCCCGTTTACTAGATCTAAAAACTAACACAGCGTGGGCAGCAAGCAGGACTTCACCAGTTGACCGGTCGAAATAATCTACGGGTACTCAAGGAGCGTACGGCCAGTTACCCCTAAGTTCGGTTCGGACCGAGTGGACACCTCAACCCAAACAGGAAGACGCCGGAGGTTGAGGGGCTGGGGACGAAGTGGTAGAATACTACCTTCAGCCTGGACTCAGCTTACACTACGGCCTGACGCCTGATTGATCTCGTCTACCTAAAATCAAATTCACAACGTGGGTAGGTTAGACTTGAGATCGAAGCAGTTACTCCAGACGTTGCAAATGAGCTGGAAACGATAGAGCTGGTATTGATCCGGTACAGCTGGTGAAGCTGTTAACATCGACGACCAGAATTCGACCCAGGACGGACCAGTGTCACATATTGGTATCCTGACCAGGGGATTTCGTCGAGTAGCGACGACCGGGACACAAGCTGGTGGCAGTAACGAGGAGTCAACTCCAAAACGCCGGTGGAAGAAACATTACAGCTTCGTGCCGCGACTGGGAGTTGACCACGGGCCAACAGCTTAGTGTCACAATTATATATAAATATGTGTGTGTATAAAATAATAGAAAAGTTTATAGAGATAAATTTGACCAGGAAATAGCAGTATTAAAAAAGTGCTCAATACATATATAAAACGATAAAAAAATTAACATGTTGAGCTTTTAAACTTAGTAAACTGAGGCAATTTCAGTCAATTGATTTGATTATATATATATATATATCAAATAATTCAAATGTCCATAGCATTTAATTTTAGAAAGAGGGCTCAATACAGAGTAGGGATTTATATTATTTATTTATAAGAGATTAAAACAAAAACATGTTAAAATCGCTACACAACTTTCGTGTTTGGGCACCACACTGTGCCTCTTCAGGTGATATGTAACAATATCTAACATGGCGTACGGACGAAAAGGGTTAAACGGGCACAAAGTGTTAAAACAAAACAATTTTGTCTTTTTGTCAAAAAGAGAATTATTTTCCCAGGATATTGAGAACAGGTTGAAAAAGTTACAATGTGATTCAGCGAACTGGTGCAGGATCAGAGGCCAGAAGTTAAGGTCGGCTGTTGAAAGATGTCCAGCTTGACTACGTGCTGAGAGGATTGTCGGCCAAAATTTCCCCGAGAAAAAATTATAATTGTAAACAGAATAAAGGCAGGAGATGAAAGAGGAGAGGATCTTCCAAAATTGGAAGTGTGAAATAGAAAACAAAAGAAAACGACTGGTTGAATGTTAGGAGATATGCATAAAACCCACCTATTCGCCCACACCACAGCAGTTAGAAGGGACACCCATAAATACAAGTGCCCACAAGGACCAAAGTTAGTTGGGGTCCGTTAGAAGGAGAAGTTGGAGCCAGGCAGTCGGAGGAGTTAGGATTAGTTGCCGTTGGAGTTGCAGTCGAGAGATTTCTGATAGAACACACGCTTGCCAACCCAATGATAAGAATAATAATTATCCGCTGAAGAAAAGCTCCGATGAATAACCTTGTGCCCTCTGTGAATGTACAAGCAATAGTACTTGAAGTTAAAACCAGTTGTCACTGAGGAAAAAAAAACTCTGACAATAAACCTTATGCCGTCCGTGAAAGTACAAATCACAGTGCTTGAAGATTCTTCAAAGAAGCTACCCGCAATTTTTGTTCCGTCGCCAATTATTAGAACGGGTTGGGAAAAGAAGAAAAAGAACAAAGAAAGAACTGTAAATATATTTTTTTATTCTGATCTAAACATCATACTGTGACTTATTCAGGCGTCGTCCATTTTATTTTTCAATTTTGTATGCACGTGTTCAACTCCTTGGTTTAGCGTGGTTAAGATAGCCCAGTGGAAATTCGGCTTGACCCTCTTAAGATCAAAATCACAACGTAGGTAAGAGGGGTCACAGTTGAAGAGGTCAATTTAGAGACCAGCTGCTGTGTCAAATGCCATCAATGACCGACGAGTGGGCTGATGGCCTGTTCTCTGATACTAGGATAGATCCTGACCAAGCGAGCAGACCGGGTGACCGGACCCTGAACAACCTCATAATTGGTTGCTGTGACCAGACCGCAGGCCTGAATACGTTATAGCTAAATAGCTGGAAAACAACGATTATTTTAAGTTCAAAAGCACCGCCCCACTCCAAAAGAGTGGATGAGAAAACACATGATCAGGATTAATTAACCAATCAGATGTCAGACCTACACTAACTTCATAATTAACCGCCAACATATATTCATAGTTGTGCAATTTATTTTTTTTTTAACTCAATAATATATTATATTGTAGTATAAATATAATTAATCCAATCTATAAGCAAGTGGTAAATCCGACATATATTTTGAACAAAAAGACCGTCTCATTGTAACGATGACTAAGTTAAATAAAGCAATTTTTGTTTCAAATTTTCCTTAATTGCGTTTCAGGTTTTAGAAAATCTTCCCCACATTCTCAGTATATATTTCTGTTTTTGCTTCATTACAATATTTAGTGGGAAAATGTAAAAACAAGAAAATAAAAACAAAATGAGAAATTTTACTCGTTGGAATCTCCATCCATTGGTTAAGTTGCTCGTGCTTTATAGGTTTTTGTACCTTATACTTCAGACCATAATCTAATTTGATGATTTTCTAGGACAAACCTTGCAAAAGAATTCTACAGTCCAAAATAACAAGTAAGTGAAATTGTGATGTTACTTTTCTGTAGGACTTGCCAAAGTCGAGAGAAAAAGCTATATTATCTTTTGGTCATTTTATTGAAATTATTAAATAGCATTTCGAGAAAAAGTTTAATTTATAAAATTTGGCTTGCTAAAATGACAAACTATCCCCAGCTCCATCATCATATGTGATAAGAAAAAGAATAAAAAAAAGAGCAAAATTTTTAGTCGACCTTTCCACTACTATCAACATTTTTTTTTTTTTTAATTAAATCAAGCCAACTTGGTTCCTAAATACTGTAAACTATAGGAAGACAATAGGTAAGGGGGTATATTAAAATATTAACGATTTTATTTGAAGTTTATCAGACGAGTGAGTTAGGAAAGGCAAATACAGCAACAAATTAAAATAGCAGTTGACAAATTTGATTGTTAGAAAAAATGTCCATTTTAAAATCGTGATTTGTTTCAACTGTTTTTCAGTTTTCAGGGAAATAAGCTCCTCTATTTTGATGTAGAACATCTCAAAGGAAGATGCATGTCACAAGTAATTTTAGAAGCCATTCATTTTGTGAACTGTGCTATTTCTACAAATAAGAAAGACAACATAGTATCCAGAATAGCGTTCTAAACTTCATGTTTGGTGGTTAGTTGCTGTAACCCAATTTAACCATTCATTTTTCAAAATGCTCCGAAAGATTTGCTTGGGTTAAAATCAAGCACCCCCCCCCACCCCAAAAAAAACAAAAACATCCACTTCCCCAAGCAAGTGACGTGCATTAGATTTTTGGACGTAATGAGCATTTTTTTTTCTTCCTAAATGTCTTTGCTTTCTTTTTGGGCCATGGTTACATGGATGCTGTAGTCTGGTGGTGAAATCCAAAGAATCTGCAATATTATTAGCCATGAGCTGGAATCTCAGTTTCAGTCGCATCTCCATAATGATCCTTCATTCTGCCTTTTCTCTAAATATTTTCATTGTAATTGTTCGGATAAGCTTTATTTTTTGGTATGTCGACTTTACGTTTTTAAGCGCAGTACTAGATTGGCAGCTAGGTCTCATCATTTAAAGTTGAAATGGCTAGATGTAACCGTAAGTTCTATGCTAACCTCACTTGTGGCTTATTGTTTTCCATGCAATTTGATCTTCAAAAATTTAATGTGATATCAACTGTTATCTTGCATTTTCTTAATTCCATTTTTTGCTCCTTAAGATGAGTAATCATTTGCGTTTTAGTGGCTTTCTTGCCTTGCTTGCAGCGAGGGATTAAAAAAAAAATATTTAAATTTGACTTTTTCAATACTTCTGATAATTAATATTTTCTTACCAACCAGAAATCCTCCAAAACATTTTAAAAAAATTAAAATAGTAAATAAAAAATATCAACATATATGTTTCAAAACATTAAAGTTTTCTGGTACCCTGGATAAGCTGAACTTCGGTGCCCCTTACATGCATATTTTTTTTTCATTTCCACAAGGAAAACAAATGAAAAATGTAGAATAACAAGTTCATTACAATATAGTCATACCGCCACTCTTTGTGCATTGACATTCTCAGTTTTACTATAGTGTATCCCCACCCCCAATGCCGTTTCTTGATGACAGGGTTGGAAAAAAAGTTCTTGCCAAGATCTCAGGAGCAGACACACATTCGATCCTTCAGTTGATGGATGCAGTGAAAATAATACAGCAGGCGATCAGTTGTCTGAGTCAATTATACATCCCTGTATTAAAATAATATTTGTAATGTCTAATGTCTTATATTTCCCAATATATTAGACAAAATAAGTGTAAAAGTGACTTGATAATTTTGCAATAAAGGAAGTTTAAGTGTTAATAGGCTGTCAATTGTTTTTTTGAGCTCCCTCTTCATAATGAATCAATTCCTTAAAAGAAAGAATTGTCACAAGTGTGAGCCTAAAAGTGAACATTCATTGCTCCAGTGCTAAAAAAAGACAAAAATTCGCTATAATAGACAGTATTGCAATAATTATTTGAAGTTCCGATTTTCTTGGTTTGAAGATGTTGATCAACCAAATCGATTTGGTGTAGTTTGCAGCAAAGAAAATGTCAAATGAATCCCTGGAATCATATCAGTTAAAAAGACATTTCACTATTAAACATTCATATTTGCAAGATAAATCTGTGAACTTTTTTTTTTTTTTAAAAGACTATTAGAGCAACGATAAAAACAATGGAATGTTTCTGGGAGAATGATAACTGTGTCTGAATGGGTTCAAAACTCGCATCACTTGAGGTGGCAGAAATAGTAAGATTGAAATCTATATCTCCCACCCTTGCTGAGTCAGTCAGTCATACCTGCTTCTAAAAAGATAGTTAAATCCATATTTAGTGAAAAAGGCTTTCAAATGATACAATGCATAGGAGGAATTCTAGATTTAACTAAAAATATTGAAAAAGTTTTCAGAAAAATCTGAAAGATTCTAATTTTGCTTTAACTGTTGCTAAATCAACTGATATCAATAAGACAAGTCAATTGCTTACATTTCTTCTTTTTATTGATGGAGATGAAATAATCAAGCAGTTTTTGTAATGGAAAACAATGTCAATAACTACTAAAGATCAAAATATGTTTAATATGATGACAAGTTACCTTCAGGAAATGAATTTAACTTGGAAGTCTTGTGTTGGCATTTGTACCGATGGAGTCCCATGTATGACAGGACGTATTAAAGGATGATATCCCTTGTAGAAAAAAACATATCTTACTCGCAGTCATTGCTTTTTATGTAGAGAATTTCGTTTCAAAAATATCAAAACAAGCAAATTGGAAATAGTCAATTATAAGCCATTGAAGTTGAGATTATTTGAACAACAATTCAAAGAAATGGACTCTCAACATGTTAGATTATAGTTGCATACCAAAGTTTGATGGAAAGGTAAAGTATTGTGTCCATGAAATACACAAGGAATTAATATTTTTGGATCATGAAAAATAAGACATTGTGTGAACATCTTCGTTGTGCATTTTAGATGTCTAAACAGAAACACTTAACGAATATATTTAGTCAACTTTACAAAATCATGCAAAGTAGAAACCAAAATATTCTCGTTTCAACAGATAAGTTGGTTGCTCTCAAAAAGAAAATTGTGATTTGGAAAAACAGTAAGGTTGCTAATTTCGATGTTTCCTTCAATGTGTACTAACTGTATTTAAAGTTATTGTAGTTACTAACATTGACTAACCCTCTGTCTCAGTCTGTTCACACCTGTCTATTATCTATCTCTGTCCTTTTCATATCTATCTTTCTACTTAAATCATTTCAGACCAATGAAGGAAAAAAGACTATGACACAAGGGGTTTCTAAGCCTGAAAAAAAGAAAAACATTTAGCTCTCTTCATTTCTGTTTACTGGTCTTGTTGCAAAGTGAGGACAGGAGGATTCAAAATCACAATTAGGTGTTGTCTCTTTATTAAATTCACCTTTTTCTTCTCCGAAACAATTGAATTTAATTTCTAAAACCAACTCCTCCTCTTCTTGATTTGTTATTGAATAAAGCAGACAATAAGTTATTCTGTCCCTCAATTTCCTATCTGCTTCTGAAATATTTGTAAATACTTCAGAAAACTGGGTCAGTCTGTTTTCTATCTATGTATCGGTCTGTCTATCTGCCGAGGATGAGTCAACAGATTACATTATACAGGTCAATAATTGTTGAGAGAATAAGCTGCGTAATGAAATTAACAATTTCCTCTTACAGTAAAAGTTTAGTATTCAACAGAATAAGAACAATACAAGAAACAACAATAAATCTCTTTTTGGGATAACAAAAAATAATTTTATATATCGTAAGAAATACAAAGCAATTTGTAGAGACTTGTCAGTGAAAAGGTGTTTGTGAATTTTTATATGTTGATTGACAAGTGATTTTGAGTTTACTGAAAGAAATACTTATTATAAATAAGTATGTAATATTCACAGTTTGTGTAATACAATTTCTGCAATGTAAATTGTAAGAGTCCCTTATGAAGTTGTCTTTCTTAGACCATTAAAAAAAAAAAAAAAAAAATTTTTTTTTAATCAGAGAATGAATTAAAATGGATGCTGGCTGAAAAATTGTTTTATTGTTGAGAATTTAATCTGTACTTAATGAAATGTTCTATAGATTCTGGCTGAAGAGAAGTTCTTCGGTCTAGAGCTTGCACTGTGTAGTGAATGAATCCAGTGAATGATGAGCGAGTGAATTGGAGTTTGTTTCATGTTAAGAAATTTTAACTTTGAAAAAATCAAGTCTTAGTTACGTGATTGGATCAATAATACATTTCAAGATTTTGGCAGTCTTTTGAGTTTAAACACTCACGTGTAGGCATTGTTACAACTGTGACATATATTGACCAATCAGAAACAATTATTATAATACTCAAGTCTGAGTTGTGTTTAACTTCCACATGAAAATATACAGTAGAAATGTTTTAATATTTGTTGTCCAATCAGGACATAGTTAACTCATGGTAATTGGTTTTGTTCCACTGGAATACAAAAGTTAAGCTCTACATATTTGCCTGGTGGCTGGTTAACTATCTATATGTCAGTGTTTATTTAAAAGAAAAATGGCCTTCTCTCTCTCTTTTTCATACAACCCTTTCTTCTATTGGTCAGTCCGTTTATTTAAAAGAAAAGGAAAAATACCCCCCCTCTCTCCTTAAATGAATGGGTTCATTTGTAATAAAATAGTGAACACTGAGGTTTGGAAATTAATTTCTGTAGGCTAAAATTCATTGGATTTTCCTCAAGTGTCAATGACATTTTCCAGAATTAAAAATTTAATTTTTTTTCCCCAATTTATAAAATGAGGATCTTGTTCATAATATTGATATCATGTAAAATCAATCCCTGAAGAATTATTGCACTTAATAGTTATTTACAAATATTATGTTTGAAACTGTGTTTCCATCAGAGATATCAGCATTTTTTTTCTTTTTCATGGTTATTCTTGGGAAGCAATTCAGACTGTGGAATAATTCTTTATCTTTACATGAAGAAACGAATGCATACTTTGATTAATTTATATAACTTTTTTTCATACAAAAGCCGCTTTCTTAAAAAAAAAAAAAAAAAAAAAAAAAAAAAACTAATGTGTCAAATAGATGCTAATCTACAAAGCTACCATACACACCCCAAAAATAAACTCATTTTTAAAAACATTTTAATGAGTGAACCAGTTTAAGATGTGTTCAATTCTGTCGTTATAGAAGAAAAAAAAAAAGTAGTTTCGTAAGCAGATGATAAAAGGCCGCCATCTTCAAATTTTTTAAAGCATGCCTGGTGAAAGGGACACCGAAGCAATTTACTTAGCAGCTGATTGTTAAAAGTGATTGTGAAGGCAGCAAATTGGAATTACTGTTTCTCTTTAACTGCTCATCTGTCCCTCTTGCTTCTGCATCAATAACCAATCTCTCCTTTGTTTCTTCCGATTTCTCACTTTCCACTATATCCCACACCCATCCCTATTTTTTCTCTCTCTCTCTCTTTCTCACATTGACTCCCCGCCTGGTCATTTTACTTTCGGTTTTATAAATCAACTTATGATTTTGAGCGTTTTCAAATTTCATTTTGCCTGAGAGAAATGAAGAAATGGCTTTGTCATCTTTGAGAAGTGAAAAAGTGCCTCCTTGACCCGCAGGAAGATGTCAAAAGGCGGCTCTGTGAAATAACCCAACAGACAAAACAATCCATTGACCAACACTCAATCGAATTAAACTGTTCAAGCCTGGCAGGAATTTGATGCACTTCTAGAAAAGGCAAAAGAATAATGACCAAATGAGATGAAAGACAACCAAAGAACAGAGTAAACAGCTCCAGAAGCATAAGACGAGCTGTTGGAGGAGGCAGGAATGTGGCTCATCGATTTGCACCATTTGTTAGGTGCTGGCAGCGACAATTTGTCACGTAGGATTGAGGCTCCATGAATTGTTTACTCCTGTAGAGAAAGGTCATTTTGTGGTGACCTTTGCAGAATGATGCCATTGCTTATTGAATCAAGTTCAACAAGAAATAACTGACTCCACAGTAAAGTGAATGCTTCTGCAGGATTTGAATTTGGGGATTTATTTGATTGCTGTCAGTGATAAAGACGGTCACATCTTTGTCTATGCACATGACAAAGAATTTGTCGTGTCTGGGAAAGTTGTCAGCTGACGTCCCTTGAGGGAGGGAGTGAGGAGAGATATTCTTTCCCTTGAACATTTGTTGTCTTTCCAAAGACATTTTGGTTCTTTGTCAGAAAAAGCAAAAATCAATGCAGAAGAAAATGAAAAGAATTTTCATTTCTGAATGGGATTTTAAAAGGAATTATTTATTTAAAGAAGGAAATAAAATAAAAACAATGCTACTCGAGAAGTTGCCGGGGTCATGCCGTTTTTCTTTACCCCCCTCCTTTATGCCAATCTCATGACTGGGGATTTCTTAGGGACAAGAGAATGAATGTCCGAAATCTTCGTTTGTAATCAAAATGGACAAATTCTTTAAACTGTGAAAACTGAAGAAATTCTCAATTTTTGTGGCGACGAATTTGGGCATTTATATTTTTGCAACTTGGAATTTTTTCTGTTTTATCGGAAAAAGTTCTGTACAAATTTCCCTAAGATTTTTGTCTCACCAAAAGAATTTTATCATTACCATTAATAACAATTAATAAAAAAAATCAGATGAAATAATCACTGATAAAATCCTTTTGTTTTTCACCCCCCACCTTTGATATTGCTTATGTTTTTCAAAGCCATCCAAATCTTCTCATTTTTCAATGACCGCAAATGAAAGAAATAGTAAACTGAACGCTAAGCAGTCCCAGGGAAAACTTCAAAGTCAATTAGATTTCTAATTAAGTCATACTAATGCACAGTCTAGATAATCATAAAACTGGAGGCTATGGAGAGCCATAAACCCATATCTTGAAGGGAGATGAAATTTAATAAGGAAATAGACAAAAATAGATTTGAGTAGTAGCCATAGTTATTGTTTTATTAATGCATTTTCTTTCTATTAAACAAAATATTAAACTGAATCCAATTGGCTGGTATTATAGCAAGGTGATTTAATTCAACCTAATTAAAAGAATCACATTCAAGAAAACATCTAAACAATTCCAAAACAAAATTAAAAAAGACATTAGAGTCATCAAAAATTATGGATTAAAACAGTTAAGCTGAAAATATCTACAAAATTAAATTCCTTCTAAACAAAATCACTAATACATATAAAAAGAACAATAACACTCTTTCCTCAATAGATAGAGAGACTGCCAAATTTGCCAACAACTTTGATATAGCTGACATATTGTGGGAGCAACTCATATGAAAAATGCCTATTTAAAAACCATAAACCTAATTTTGATAGCAACTAACAATACCGATTAATAAATCCCTCCAAATCTGAATTAGGCTTATTTTCCAAAAACATTCTAAAAAGAATAGTAGTAGCTGTACAAGAAAACTACTCTATAAATCTTTGCAAAGATTCTTCTGATACCATTAAATGGTTCTGAAATATCAGTAATAAGAAAAATGCAACATTTATCCAATTTGATATCATAGATTTCTACCCGTCTCTATTTCAGAAGAGCTATTACTTAAAAGCTTAGACTTTGCTAAGAATTATATTAACATTATCGATGAGCTTCAAGTTATCACAGCATCTAGATGATCTAATATATAACAACTTTTCTAGGATAAAAAGTAACAATAATAACTGATGTTCCTGTAACAATATTTAGCATGACCGAAGGGAAGAAAATTATATTAGGTGATGTTCTATTCTGTTTCCAATATGAACAGAGAAAAAAAAAAAAAAAAAAAAAAAAAAAAAAAAAAAAAAGCCTTTTTTTTTTTTAATGAGGTAAAATTATCACAAGAGTCATGGTATTTTCAAAGTAAAACATAACGGATGAGATTGTGGGGGCCAATCAACTGCTGACGGCAGCTATGAAACAGGACTGTTTAGTCAAAGAGCAAGCATTTTCCAGCTGTGGATTGTAAACCATAGAAAAAAAAAGTGCCAACACAGAACAATGGATGCCCTCTGACCCCAAATGGAATGAGTTGGAAGTGAATTTTGTTAACAGGATTTAAACAGGCCAGGTAGTTTGAAATTCTAAATTTGAACAAAGCCAAAACCCATATATATATATATATATATATATATATATATATATATATATATATATAATATGTCATAAGGAAATTGCTTATTTGGTTATCTATGGCAGGTTCAAAGGTTATGCTAATTGGTGAAATATGAAGGAAAAAAAAAAAAAAAAAATTTTTACTGGGAAACTAATTTATTATTTTGGAAAGAAAGAAAAGGGCCGAGAAAAGGAGTGACATCATGAAGACGACACTATCCTATTGGCTGTGTCACGAGGGAAGATAACGAAAAGAATGATTTCATAGAAATAATGCTATCCCAATGGCTGTGTCACAAGGGAAGAAGACAGAAAGAAATGAAGCCATAATTTCATTGGCTAAAAAGGGTCTGAGATGAGGTTCGCATAGACACCCCAGTGACAGTCGTCCCCATCCCAGTAAAGGATGGACAAGCATAAATACAGAGCCCCAGGGGCGAGGGGGGGAAAACGAGAATGGCTTACGAAAAATAACTAGGAAGTTTTCGTACCTAACCCAGAACCATACTTTGACATATACGTAAACAGAGGACAATACATAGGGTATGGAAATCTGGTTGGTATAACAAAGGTGCCGAACAAGGACTTCAGTCACATTCAGCTGATGAACGGTAAAGATGCAGAATTACCAAAATACAAATACGCATACGGGGCACCAGTACATTTAATAAACAAAATTTGTAGCGGCAATCCAATTACAGCAGATAATTTGACGACAAATTGTTACATGATAAATCTACATGACTGGAGAGAAATGCCAAATATAACAAAGTAAGACAAGGAGACAGTTTTACTCTATGGCACCTTGCATTTATTGGAAATATTCATAGAAATATGAGTTAATTTTTCTTATTCAGTTTATTAAACAGGTTGTTAATTTTTTTTTTTTAAAACGGAAAAATAACTGGGTTGAAAATAATTCACTAAGAATGTACTAAACGATCCTAAAGCAAGGAAAAAGAAAGAAAGGAAAAAGGAAGAAAGGAAAGATAATAACAAAAAAAGGGGAAGAAAGGAAAAAGACATGATATCAAAACAGGCCGCTGGGTGTGGACCAGATGTCGGTCAGAGCCTCTGACTGACCTTAATTTTTTGTTGAAAGAATAGAATTGAGATATCGGGTCGCGAGCGCTGACCGACATTTTCAGAGAAGAATTCTTATCAAAATAACGAAAGGTAACTTTTAAATTAGAATAATAGAAATGAATTTTACTTTAGTCAGAGAGAAAGTGTCTTTGGGTTGGGGAAGTGACTGGTGAAAACGATATACGGAATTGACCTGTTAAGAATTGGACACCCACGTTAAGAAAGTAGAGATATTTCACCTAGATAATTAAGATTCTCGGCTATCAGGAAAAACAAAGAGGTAAAAAAGAAGAGCAATTGTTTTTTGGACCACGGAGGGCGCCAGGAAGGCGGAAAAGATCCTTTCTAAAAGTCAAGACTAATTAGCAGCGGGCTGTTTGACAAAGTCCAGGTGAGAGAGGGCAAGGATTGTCATTTTGCGTACGTGCAAAAAGGTGCGAAATCGGATTTTGTTTTTTTTAAAACCAGCACGATGTAACCACACCCGCCAACAAAAGGGAGAGGGTGTTCGGTCAATAACAATTGGTCGAATACAATCACGTGACCGCGGAAGAAGAAGGAAAGAAAACCTCGATCAATAACTGTTGGACGAGGCGGTCACGTGGGCTGCGGAAAAGAAGAGAAAGAAAGGTTCGATCGGAACCGATTGGTTGAGAGCGATCACCTGACATGAGAGAGAGACTAAGAGAAATAGATATGCGCCTACCCCCACCAAGAGCACTGTGAGAAAGTAGGGGGAAAACAATAACGATAATGGAAAGTCAAAATTAATACGGCTTTTGAAATTATCGAAAACCCCTGACGCCGACCGACCCACCCCGGTTTGTTGCGGCGTCAATATAAGCAGGACCCCAGTCGGCAGAAAGCAGTTGGAGCTGAAGTTGAGTTGAAGTTGGAGTT
The DNA here is from genome assembly GCA_903632075.3 of Acanthosepion pharaonis. Taxonomy (NCBI): domain Eukaryota; kingdom Metazoa; phylum Mollusca; class Cephalopoda; order Sepiida; family Sepiidae; genus Acanthosepion; species Acanthosepion pharaonis. Next base: position 150,607 of record CAHIKZ030001566.1, on the reverse strand, counting down.
AGGTTGGGCGTGAGTTGCAGTTCACCCTCGGACGACAGAAGAATCCTCGAAACAAGAAATCCTTCCAGCCCAAGTTGAAGACAAGAAATCTTCCACTGAATCGAAGCAAGAAATCTTCCACTGGGTTGAAACAAGAAATCTACCAGTCTAAACAAACGAAGAAGAAGAAATACAGTTCACGTCGAAGAGAAGAACCAACTGCGAACGACCGATAGAAATTAGCCCAATGTCGAACTGAACCACACGCCGACATACATACATGATTCTAGAAAGTAGGTAGTTCGACATTTTTTTTTTTTTTTGCTATTTTTGTGATAGAAGCTTGGTGCCATAGTTCACAGAACGGGTCGGGAAGTGAGAACTATTTTGCTTTTATGTAATAGACATTGAGATATAAAAGGTTGTTACCCTTTTTTATCAGCAATTTTGTTGGTGTTGTGAGTTTTTGTTTTGTTGTGTTTCGCCACCCCGCCGGACTCAGCTCAGATCGCCCCAGCCCCCTGCTGGTCCCGGCTGTCTAAGATCTAAACACAGCGTGGGTAGACAGACCGGAGATCGGTACAGTTGCTTTAGTGACCAGGTGTTGGAAGCGAGTCGGGAGAGGCGAGGCTGGTGATCATCTGACCAGAGGGTTGGAGCGGCACGCTTGGACCCAGGAGGAGCGACGTCACCGTCGGCGCCGTAACCAAAGGATCCGACACTGGGCCAGGTGTGTAACCGTCACACTCACGTATGGCAAAATCAGTCTATTGAGAAAGCCGTTGAGCAACATAATGGCACAGCAAAATTACTTCGTGCAAGGGTCACTGATAGCGAATTTAGGACTAATGACAAGCAGCATCGCCAGAGGCAGAAGCACAGCATGGGATTCTGGGCTAGACGTAAGCACCGCCCCTAAATGGGGAACGATGCTGATAGAGGCCGAAAAGAATTTGGAAGTAGGCTGCAAGCCTAGAAAGAGATGCAGAAAAGCAACGCAAGAAGATTTAAATTTAACAGAAGTTTCTGACATAGCTTTCGATCACCAGAGAAGCATAACAAAAGAGAACAGCACAGACCAGTCACAACACGAACAAACTTCGGGGTGTTTCACTGTAGCTAACCGAACCCTAATAAATAAAGTATTATACACAAACGTGGACGTGCCAGAAATGGTACTAATTCATGTTCCGCCAGTACCGAGACCAAATTCAAGCAGTGGCATATTATATTTCACTTTTGAAATGACTTACATGTTGGAAGTGGAATGCTATTACGATAATATGTCACACCCACAGAAAGTACCAATAGACGATCACACGTGCGCCACAGCTGCGACTTCTAAAAATTATAATTACGAGCTATTCAACATTGTGGCCCCGAACAGGCATTTTCACGGTCAGGAGACGAAAGGAATGTTGCACAACCATTCTACCCATATATGGGCTGATGAGAAAAGCAAGAAGACATTGGGATACAGCTTGCTGAAGATTCAAACAAGACTCAGAACGATCCAGGACCGAAAAGAACAAGAACAGAATCGTCTGTAAGGTAGGACACCTTATTTTATTTCCCAACCTCGATTGTTGCTGCATAGATTGTCTTTCACTGTAGATATGTCAGACTATGATTCAGATAGAGCAATGGGGGGGGAGGTGAAGAGGAAGTAAGACAGGGGTTGTCAGTTGATTTAAGAAAGCTGTTAGGTGGACCGAGGGTCCCAGTATTTGACGGCAGCGGGAAAGAATCTAAAAACTGGCTGGCAATCCTTGAGAAGAGCCGAATTATCGACGAGCTTTCAGACCAAGAAACCCTGTATTTGGCATACGATGCCACAAAGGGGAAAGCATCTGAGTTCGTGAAGGAGCTCTTGGAGAATCAACCCCGCTTGTCTTGGGAAGGGATAAAAAGACTGTTAACTAAAGAATTTGCCGACGAAGGCACAGCCATAGAGGCCATGAGGGCCCTTTTGAAACTGTCACAGCTGCGGGATGAAACCCCGAGAGAATTGGGGGCCCGAGCAGGGAAGCTATCGTCGTTGGCATTCCCCGAAGTGGTCAGAGATAATGCAGTTATGCAGGCCCAACTGGTGGACCTGTATGTAGAGGCGCTGAGCGACGAGCGTGTTCGTCACGACGTGCTGAAGGAGGGACCGCTGAGACTGTCGGCAGCGGTGGAGCTGGCCGGGGGGAGCCAGTGCGTGTGGGATAAAGTAAAGAGGTGTTGGAAGCGGGTTGGGACGGCACACTTGGAACAGCGAAGAGCGACCAGGAGGAGCGACGTCACAGTTGGCGCCGTCACCAAAGGATTTCAGCCCTGAGATAACCACGTCACATCACATCGATCGACCGCCGTTGCTGAAGATTCAAACAAGACTCAGAACGATCCAGGACCGAAAAGAACAAGAACAGAATCGTCTGTAAGGTAGGACACCTTATTTTATTTCCCAACCTCGATTGTTGCTGCATAGATTGTCTTTCACTGTAGATATGTCAGACTATGATTCAGAGAGAGCAGTGGGGGGGGGAAGGAGGTGAAGAGGAAGTAAGACAGGGGTTGTCAGTTGATTTAAGAAAGCTGTTAGGTGGACCGAGGGTCCCAGTATTTGACGGCAGCGGGAAAGAATTTGAAAACTGGCTGGCAATCCTTGAGAAGAGCCGAATTATCGACGAGCTTTCAGACCAAGAAACCCTGTATTTGGCATACGATGCCACAAAGGGGAAAGCATCTGAGTTCGTGAAGGAGCTCTTGGACAATCAACCCCGCTTGTCTTGGGAAGGGATAAAAAGACTGTTAACTAAAGAATTTGCAGACGAAGGCACAGCCAGAGGCCATGAGGGCCCTTTTGAAACTGTCACAGCTGCGGGATGAAACCCCGGGAGAATTGGGTGCCCGAGCAGGGAAGCTATCGTCGTTGGCATTCCCCGAAGTGGTCAGAGATAATGCAGTTATGCAGGCCCAACTGGCGGACCTGTATGTAGAGGAGCTGAGCGACGAGCGTGTTCGTCATGACGTGCTGAAGGAGGGACCGCTGAGACTGTCGGCAGCGGTGGAGCTGGCCGGGGGGAGCCAGTGCGTGTGGGATAAAGTAAAGAGGTGTTGGAAGCGGGTTGGGACGGCACACTTGGAACAGCGAAGAGCGACCAGGAGGAGCGACGTCACAGTTGGCGCCGTCACCAAAGGATTTCAGCCCTGAGATAACCACGTCACATCACATCGATCGACCGCCGTTGCTGAAGATTCAAACAAGACTCAGAACAATCCGGGACCGAAAAGAACAAGAACAGAATCGTCTGTAAGGTAGGACACCTTATTTTATTTCCCAACCTCGATTGTTGCTGCATAGATTGTCTTTCACTGTAGATATGTCAGACTATGATTCAGATAGAGCAATGGGGGGGGAGGTGAAGAGGAAGTAAGACAGGGGTTGTCAGTTGATTTAAGAAAGCTGTTAGGTGGACCGAGGGTCCCAGTATTTGACGGCAGCGGGAAAGAATCTAAAACTGGCTGGCAATCCTTGAGAAGAGCCGAATTATCGACGAGACCAAGAAACCCTTTCAAGACCAAGAAACCCTGTATTTGGCATATAGAGGCCATGCCCCTTTGAAACTGAAACTGCGGGATCAAAGATGCCAAAAGGGAAAGCATCTGAGTTCGTGAAGGAGCTCTTGGAGAATCAACCCCGCTTGTCTTGGGAAGGGATAAAAGACTTAACTAAAGAATTTGCCAGACGACCAGGAGCACAGCCATAGAGGCCATGAGGGCCATTTGAAAACTGTCACAGCTGCTGGATGAAACCCGGGAGAATTGGGTGCCCTTATTTTATTTCCCAAGCAGGGCAAGCTATCGTCGATATGGCATTCCCGATAGAGTGGTCAGAGATAATGCAGTTATGCAGGCCCAACTGGCGGGACCTGTATGTAGAGGCGCTGAGCGACGAAAGCGTGTTCGTTGGAGAATCAACGCTTGCTGAAGGAGGGACCATAGCTGAGACTGTCGGCAGCGGTGGAGCTGGCCGGGGGGAGCCAGTGCGTGTGGGATAAAGTAAAGAGGTGTTGGAAGCGGGTTGGGAAGGGCGAGGTTGGTAATCATCTAACCAAGGGGTTGGAACGGCACACTTGGAACAGCGAAGAGCGACGTCACAGTTGGCGCCATAACCAAAGGATTCGACCCTGGACCAGGTGTTGCCGTCACCCTGAAAATAAATGGATTACACATAACGGGTGTTTTGAATTCTGGAAAGAGTTACATTTTACGAAGCATCAAAAACGGTTTAATGAATTGCGGACGCATGTGTTGTCAAGCCAGCGACAACTTTACTTTTGGGTCATGTGTAGATAAAACATTAATCTACACAGACGAAATGTGGTCTACACCACAAAACGTTGAAGAAGGTAAATGTATCCTAGAGGGTACAGAAACCTACGTAAATGTAAAACACCAAAATGAACGATTACTAAAAAGAACACCATCACTATCAATGTCAAACGAAGATCCATGGTGACATGTAAATGGAGAAGCGGATGCCATGAATAACAGAATTTTTCTTTTTCAAACATACAGACCAATGCCGCAACTGAATTAAATCCTATCATGTGGCTGACTATATGGAAAGAATATATTAACAAATTTGTTCTAGGAGAATACAAGGTTGAAAACGATAAAAAACAAATTACCAGAGGAGGCTGGAAAATATAGAGAGGATGACACAGATACGTATTCACCAACAAAAAAAATTAGACTACACAATGAAAGAAGGGAGCCCCACCGTTACGAGAAATGAAGATGAGGCCTGGAAAGTTGAACCAGGGAAATGCCAAAAGGGCCACCCCAGAAATAAGAGGGTGGGTGGCCCGTATAAGTAGAGGAAGAATGTGTTGTTGGGAGTGTGGGTCGATGGGTCATTTTGCAAGGAGATGTCCACAAAGAAGGTGCTGGTTTTGTGGAAAACCGGGGCACCTGAAGAGAAACTGCCCCTACAGAATTACACCGACAGAGTCAAGGAAGATTCGGTCCAAAGAGCCCCGACATGGCAACAAAAGAAAAGGAAGACCCTGTAATGACAGTAGTGAGGGATTACTGCTGCCAACACCCATGGCTGGGTGGGCAAGGAGTCTGCAACGAGAGAGGAGAAGAGCTAAAATATTCTCCTTGTTGACACAGGAGAGAGAGCTCTCTTGTAAGGTAGTGGTGGGAGGATCAATGGTGAAAGCCATAATAGATACTGGAGCATCGGTGTCGTTGTTAAGGGAAGGAGAATATAGGAGATTGAAGAATCAGGGTAGAATGAGAAGACCTGATATAGAAATCACTCAAGCAGATGGTGGTTCTATGAGAATAAAAGGGATGGTGAACCTTCCATTAAAGGTGGGTGCAACACAGAGCTTCCACAGGCTCTATATTACCCCCAAGTTGTGTGCAGGAATGATCTTGGGTGAGGATTGGCTGCATGGGCACAGGGCTGGAATTGAGTTTAACCCTACTGTATTAGTGGTCAACGGTGTAAAGATGCCGTTGGGAGATCCCCCTGACAGGCATGTAACTGTAGTAGCAGAAGAGGACATAAAGCTGCCTCCTAGAGCCGCAGTGTCGGGCAGGGGAAGACTAATAACAAGGGAAAAGGTAAGAAGTGGGATCCTATAGTTGGTTCCAGTAGGGGAGGGTAAACCTGAGGAAAGCAAGGCAGTCATGTGTGAAACGGCAGAGGTAGTTCCCATGTTGTTTATGAACAAAGCCAGTAAGACAGTTAAAGTAAAGAAAGGAGAGGAGGCGGGTAGAGCCTTGCCACCGAGAACCATGAAACAAATAAGGTTAGAGAAAAAGGGCATAAAGAGGCAGAGGGTATAATAAACGAAGAAATATTTCAGATTGATTTTTACCTTCAGGAGAAATTTCCAAATGGCATCAAATATGAGTGAAGAAGATATTCCAATGCTCAAAATGTGACCAATTGTTGGACTTGGCATCGAAGAGGTTGCCAGGCCTTCATTCTTTTTGCGGGTCATGTGTAGAAATGATTCGGGAAGGAAATGGCCAATACCTCAGTGCCAACATACTGTGACTGGTGACAAGTTGAGATTGGCACCATTTTTGGAGAAGTCTTTGAGGCACCGTCAACTGGAATCCAGAAAAATGGCGGTAAGATCTGTGCTTTGAAGACAGCATATAATCAACCGGTCAGATTTGGTGCCAGGACTGCTGGTAACTCTTGTGCCAGACCTGCAAAAGAGGCCACAAGAAATTGGAAACGATGCACACCTGGGAAGACCTGTCCAGCCTATAGAGAGTGGAGGCCATCCGGATAGATGACTGTTGCTGGCACCGCCAAATCCAAGGATGCCTTCTGTGAGTGGTGCAATGTGTGCCTGTGCGACACGTTATGAGGATCACATGACTGCCCCTCCACAGTGTCTGCTTTGTCAGTTTTCAGTGAAGGAGGCAGCATTGAAAGAGGAGGACGACTCCACCTCGGAGTGGGAACGCCACAGGTTCGACGAACGAGGCAATTCATTGAGCAACTGTCAACAGATTGTGATCCCGAATGCTCAAAACTTAGGATTTCAAGGCACTGATGGAAGAGGCACGAGTTACAATATTGAGATGGAACTATATGAAGTTGGTAATCTTTCCAAGCAATCCATTTCAAGAAACCAATAAGTTTAGGGTTAGGTTACAGATAGACTAATTATTACTGAAATGAAAAATATCTTGTTTCATTTTTATAGTAATCAAGGTATAAAAAGAAAGCAAAAACAAACATCAGACAGAGATGAGAATCATCTCAAACTGGTAAACTTTCCAACAAGGCATTATAACAATTTCTGTCTACAAAAGTGCAACCCCAATGATAACTTACCCAGCTTGTTTTAGAAGAGCTGATGATTTAACAATACACACATAAAAATATAGAAACTGCAAGTACAATAGTTTTTGTTTTTTTTTCCAAATTGTATAATTTCTGTTGAAATGGCCCTTATAAACGGAAAACAAGTCTCCAACAATATTCCACTACCCAAGACAATAAGTTGTCGGTAATGCTAACAACTGGTGAAAACTTAAATGGAATTTTGTCCCCTATTCCATCACCAGTAGGCTGTCTAGTGAATCAGACACTTCTTACCAGATATCTGTGTTCTTAGATCCTATTAGGGAGGAGGCCTATTATTTATACAAGGTAACCAAAAAAAGTTCTGTTTGTTTTTTGATTAGTCATTTAATGAAGTTGAAATATATACGAAATGCGGTGTAGCAATCGTTTTCAAATTCAGACAGCCGGAAGTAGGAACATCAGACGTTATAAAAAACACGTGCACCGTGTCTGCGAGAAGGATGGCAGTGTCTAGAGATCTCGTTCGGGGCTGTTTGCTTTATGACTTCAAAGCGGGCTTATTAGCAGCTGCATCAAGTCGCCGCATATGTCAAGCGTTTGGAGATAGTGCTGTGGATGAATGTACTGCAAAGCGTTGGTTTTGAAAATTCAAGTCGGGAGATTTGTCTCTCCATGATGAGCCTTGCAGTGGACGACCACAGGCCTTGAAGGTGGCCATTGAAGAGGACAGTAGTCTAACGTGTGGTGAACTTGCAAGACAGTTCAACGTTTCCAATGAAACAGACTTCACCTGCACAGTCTAGGTAAAACGTACAAACTGAGCAAGTGTGTTCCGCAAACGCTGTTCTGTGGCAACTTGAAATGCAATTTCTGGCAGACACAAGAGAGGCTTATTCAATACTAAGTTGTCCTTGGGGTGAGAGATGATGCAGTCAGTAAGCTACAAAATTTTATTTTTACCATTTTAAACTGAAGATGGTTTGCATTGAAGAAAAATTTAATATTTTAGTTTTTTTGCTTTTTTAAAATACATGTTCTTTTGAGAGAAGTGTAATTTTATGAAGGCCAGAGAGTTTGTATAAAAAATTGTTACACTTGTATATCGTTTTCAGCTCAAAATTTGTGAAGGACCCATTTCCATTTTATGGAAAATTATTTTTTTTGTCTATACTGGCGAATGAGAGGTAGGTGTATGTGTGGGGAGAGAGGGGGTCCTGTGAGCAAAATTTTCCAAATATATATATATACAGAGCTCATGTCAGTAGATATGAACAGAAGACAGAAAGGGGACAAGGCGAATCAACATTAAGGAACATCAAAAAGGCACCAGTTACCAGCCAGCTGTAAAGAGAAACTAAAATTCTCCTTTGGTGGGATAACAAAGAATGAAAAAGAATTTAAATAAACAGTGTGATTTTAAAGAGCACTTTTCAAAAATTAGTATGTCCTAGAGATGCTTGTGAAGCAAAGCAATGACACGGCAAAAGTGAGGAAAATAAATGAGGAAGATGAGATTTTACACTTTCTAGGTTCAGTCACTATGCAAAAAATATATATGCGCGATCAACAAGGACAATACCCCAAATTGTCAGGCTATGGCCAGGTCGCCACAAAAGTTATCAACTTTAGGAGATACAGGTGCAGATGTGACTGCAGTTCCAAACTGGTATTTCAGGAAAAATTCCCCACTTGGCCAACAAACAGAAGACTGTATAGAGCTGGTCATCAAAAAAAAAAAAAAAAAAAAAAAAAAAAGAAGAAGAAGCCCTCAACAAGGCCGCCTGTATGTTGGAGAGAGTTTGAAAGAATGACGACTGGTAGGACCAGCAATCAAAGTCCTCAATCTGTTGAAAGCACTTAATATTGGGTTGGGGAAGAAGTTGTGAGCATTTTTTTTTTCTTAAAGTAAAAAAATCTTTGAAAAACTAAACAATTAGATAGCACAACAAAAGAAATTAGTGTTCTAACATTTACATGTATGATTTTTGTTCATTTGATTACTTTTTGGTTTCAGACCCCTAAAATGGAATGTCAAGTAAACAAACTGCTCATTTTTAACACCTTTTACTTTTTGCATATATTCAAGGAGTTAACGCGGCCAAAGCAGCTCGAGAGGCTCGTGATGTGTATGGAGATGGCACGATGCCTCAAAGTACCGGCCGACATTAGTTTTCGTGCTTTAAAAAAAGAAATTTTGAGCTGGAGGATGGAGAGTGACCTGGTCGACCAGTCAAGTTTGATTTGGAGCGATTAAAACAGTTTCTTCACAAAAATCCACGTCAGACGACCAGAGAATTAGCAGCACAGATGTATTGCAATCACAAAACTGTGGTAAATTACGTCCAGGTTGCTGGTTCAGCATCACTCAACATATGGCCATATACAGCGTTTCCTTTATTGCATTGCCACTGGCGATGAAAAATGGTGTATTTACATCAACATGAAGCAGTGTAAAGAACAGCTCAGCTCCAATAAGCAAGCGACATCTTGAGCAAAACAAGACCTTCATCCTCAAAAGATCATGTTGTGTGTATGGTGGGTCCAGGAAGACATAATTCATTAGGAATTGCTCGAGCAAAAGCAAACGGTAAATGCTGAGATCTACATTCAACAACTGCACCGTCTCCATGAAGCAATTCAGCAAAAAAGCAAATTGGCGACAGTGTGTTGTTCTTCAACATGACAATGCAAATATGACCAAAACCATTAATCAAGAATTTGGATGGGAAGTGTTGCCTTATCCTCCATACTCGCTACATTTGGCACCATCAGATTTTCAATCTTTTTTCAATGCCTTATGTGGTGTAACGTTCAATACTGATGTTGAATTGAGGGTTTGGTTGAATGGATGAATTTTTCAGCTCAAAACCAGATTTTTTATCATCAAAGAAAAAAAAAAAAAAAAAATAGAGTTATCAACAGCAACGGAGATTATATTGTCAACTAATTTTATGTAATTTAACATTGTAAAACCATGACAATAAAACATTTAGAAAAGACACTGCTGACTTATTCCCCAACCCAATACAATCAGAGGCAAAGGGCACCATGCCAAGGAAGAGTTCCCAGAACTGTTCACCGACCTAGGGAAACTGTAACAGATACAGGAGTTCAGCCCTTCTCCATTGCCACTCCCTATCAAACAAAATTAAATAAAATATGTAGAGGAGGAGGAAATATGTCCAGTGAAATTGCCAACAGATTGGTGTGCCCACCAAGAGTCGCTGTCCAAGAAAAGCAATGGTAAAGTTTGATTGTGTGTCAACTTTATCAAGCTAAATGAAAGTGTAAAAAGGGAGAAATTCTCTCTACACACCACAGGTCAGCTACTGGCCAAACTCAACAGAGCCAAAATATTCAGCAAACTTAATTAGAACAACATTATTCACTAAGTTGTTGTTCTCAAAAAACCACGTGAATTTATCACATTTCTGACAGTACATGAGAGGTACTGCTTCAAATAGCACCCATTTGTCTGGAATACCAGGGGTCATCTGCATTATAGATGTTGTCCTCACAAGTGGACATGATCATCAGTTAAAAGTGGTACTTCAGGGAATGAAGGCAGCTGGAGCCACACTAAATGATAAATGTATTTTCCATCAACAAAGTTTCTGGGACACATATCAGGGGAGGAAATTCAAATATATGCAGAAAAAGTAAAAGTCACACTATATATCTTCCCTGGTCAGGGAATGTGTCTGATCTAAGATGCTTTACTGTGCATGGCAAATCAGGTTGGAAAATTTGCCAAGAACCTAGCAGATACTATAAAACCACTTTGAGAGAATGGAACAGGGATGAGTTTCAAATAGCATCATACCAGACAGAAACAAAATTATGTCAAATGTCATTGGGCCAAAGAGTGCCCTTCCTTTGTAAAAGGGCAGTGAGTCTGGGCCAAGACACCCAGGGACAGTCCTACTACAATCATCAAGATCAGCACTAGTTAAAACAGATTCAGAATTGCACCAGCACAATAAAAATGATATTCACCTAAGGAATGGAGAAATCACCTTACCACATACACCTTGATACAAATTCATGTAGGGTTGTGATGAGGAATCAGACTTTCCTGACCATACAAACATTAGTACCAATCAATGAACATACACCAGAAGCAGGCAAGTTCAGCCACATAAAAGGCTCATCTTGTAAAGGACTTTTTGAATGAAAGGGGGATGTAAGTTTATGTCCCTTAAGGTTCACCTGTTAAGAGAGAGTTACAGCCCCTGGCAGTTTTATTTATGACTGGTAATATAGGACTACCATGATATATACGTCTCTTCACCTTTCTTCTTCAAAACCCAATCAGTAACATTACACACTGCACCAAAACAAAAGGGGTGGAAATCAGAGCTGGGCTGCAGACCTAGAGAATTACAAGTAGCAATGATGGAAAACTGCCTGGGTGATGACACAATGAAAATATACCAAAGAATGCACTTTGCAACACTCAACATTGAGCACCCCTTAGAGGTAATATGTAATAGGGATCATTAGTAAAATATAAATATTTTCTATTTTGATAGCAAAAGCAAGATGAGGGCTTCAAAGACATGCAATGTTTGTGAAAAATGGGACTTGCTAATGAGATCAAATCACCACAGGTATATGCAACCGCAGATAGTACATTTGAAAGTTTCCCACCACTGGTAGAAGACATTTCCAATAAAAGAGGGCAGTGGCTGGCAGACAACAAACCCCAACAAACACACTCAGGGCATATCATACAGAAACTGACCCATTCCAGAACTCCATTTCATCTACCTTTCCAAAAAATTCACTATTCCTATAGTGACTTTACTGACCAAAATGCCCCCCACCAATTCCACATATAACCAACCCTTGACCCACTTATTGCCCCTATTTGCGTAGCTCTCCTGTTAGGGAGGGATAACATTTCTTGTAATGTTGACTAGACAAAGTTCTTATTGTGCTTAGCTCCATTAACCAATACATGAGAGAGAGAGAGAAAAAAAAAAATAAATGAAGTTAACCTTTTCAAAACATTCTTATATTTGTTCACACCTAGCAGCATATCAACCCTTGTGGATCATTTAATTCTGAAGATAAGATTTGTATTCGATAATAGTTTAGGAAGTTTTATAATTTGTGAAGTATAGTTGAAAATTTGCTGAGGTGAAGTTGTCTGGATTAAAGTTTGGTGTATTATTTAATTTTTTTCTCAAGTAGGTTAAAATGGTTTTAGCATTAACATTTTTGAAAAGTTCTTAAAAGCTATCCATCTTATAAAAGGCATTTGCAGATAGAGGAAAATTCGGCACAGTCCATCATAAAATGTTTTACTGTATATATATCCCCTGGCATAAGTGTTTTAGTAAAAAATAAGTGATGTGCTCTGCACTCACTACATTGGCTTCTTGTGTCTTGAGAATTATATAGTTTTTTTTTTTTTTTAAATAATATTGAAGTACTACTCGAAGCTCTGTTTCCACCACTATAATTGTATGATGTGTAGTGGTTAATTATATTCTCAATGTCCTTTAAAAAAGAAAAGTTTCCTGAAGGCAGGACATAAATCTGCAATAAGCAAAAACAATTAGTCTTGATTTGCTTTTACCCCTCTTGCATTCCACTGAATAATTTTGTCAGCCATGATTGTTATGTTGAGTTGCTTTAAGTTTCCATTTTTTTCTTGTTTGGTTTTAGGTGACTTCTTCCTTACATCTTAGAGATCTGGGAATGTAAGTTTCAACTTTTGTTATGATTTTACCTATTTCAGAGGATAATTTGGGAGTCTTGAATTTTACTATGTCTTAGTTGTTATTCTGGTTACATCTATTACATTTTTTTTTTTTTTTTTGGGTTAACTGATTTCTTCTAGAGAGCAAGCTGCCAGGTCTGGACCTTTGATTCTACCTCTGAATATGTTTAGACTTGAGTGAGGATAAGTTTTGATTTCTTAAAATTTGAGAATTTTGTTTGCATTTTTTTTTCTTACTTTGATTTTTAGTGTAGGTTTTCTTGAAGAGTAATTTTGGAGTATATTGTTTTTTTTTCAATTATGTACAGTGATAGTTTTGAAAATAGGAGTCTCTTCAAAGGATTCCATTACTCTATATTGTGGTCTTTGTTGCCATGTTACATTTTTTCTTTGACCATCCTTGGTCCCAACTCTCCTCAGAGGTCTATCATAGAAGACATTTGTGGAGAAGCCATTTGCCCAAGCATCTCAATGGTTTAGTATTTATATGCAGTCATTAATAGTTTTTTTCATTCCTCTGTATTTGAGGCTGAATAGAAGTTTAAATTTTTGATGATACATTTTAGCTACAACTTGATTAAATTTGGTTGGTGTGCTTTTAGTTCAGTTTTTTTTTTTTAGTGTAGTTATTGCGTTTTTGGAGAGTGGATCAGTACTAGGGTTTGACATAGCTACCCAATTGATCAGATCTGGTCTCTCTGACTGTCCGTCTTAAGGCGCTGGAATTCAGAAATACTCTACCTAATGCCTTCAGTCCTCAACTATTAGGATCCCATCCACAGGCATCACAGGTTGCAACCCATGACAAACAGGTAGCCTTATTAGAGAGGGGAAGACCCCCCTCCCCTCACAGAGGTGCTATTGGCATATTTTACAGACCCAGCTGACTGGGCATGACTATCAGACTTTGAAATTAACTTTCTTATGGGATATTGGTAGCCTCTCTCAGAAAGATAACATTAAATCAGAAATGAGTTAGTATTCACTCAAACAAGCAACTAGTATTCTAATATATTCGTTGACAATCATAGTAAGACATGAGTTAATGAATGCCCCTAGATCAAAGGCCAATTTGTTAGCCTTTTACAGCAACCCAGTAGATATTTACAGACCCTTTCTTACTGCAATTTATTTTCCTCTTCTGTGTATTGGTAACAGAGTGTTTGTACACTGGTAAAGCCAGTTTTTGAAGGTGATGTATTCACTTTGTAGATCTGGTCAGCAAACCTTGTATTTGCAATGTTTGCCATAAAGGTTACATTTTGTTCATTTTGCGTTGGGCTGAGAAATTGGTTCAGGTCATCCTTGATCCCAGTTTAGACTAAAGATAAGTGGGTGAACATTAACCTGGACAAGAAGCCCTAAAAAAAAAAAAAAAAAAAAAAAAAAAAAAAAAAATAAGAAATGAATTTAAAATAATAAGAAAAACTAAATGTGTATTTCTGACTATTAAGATATACTTAAAAAAAAAAAAAAAACAATGAAAATTTTTACAAATGAAAATCACAAACATTGACTCATTTAGGTGAACTTACCTAAACCATCTACAACCAGGCAATTTTTAGAAATTTTGCTGTCACATTATAAAAAACAAAAACACTGTGCCAAATTAATAAAAATTGTAGAGTTATAAAATTTTAATATTCACAAAATATGTAAAAGTGCAAGAAAGTTTATGCAGTTAACAAGAATTGGTAGTAAAGATAACAGTTAATCAGAGACTGGAATAGGTTAAGATTTCTCACAATTGTCCAATTTTCTCCTGTCTGCTATTTAAAGACATTCCAATAATGAGAAAAGATTACCCAAAAAGAGGAGGTTAGAGTTGAGAAAGAGTGTTATTAATAGGAATTTACCATATAAAACAAAAGACATTCATGAAGTACACTGACATATTACAAGGCCAATATTGCCCACGGGGAAAATATTACGCAGGAAAAAAAAAAAAAAAAAGATTAAGCAGCCCTTAGCCAGGTGATTCTTAAGATAAATATAAACAGCTTCATTATCATGATATTGGATTTACTACCAATATTATGGAACATTAAAATGTCCTTAAAAAGAAGTTGTAATTTTCATTTTGGGTTAATCAATTTATTCTTAGCACAAACATGCAATAAACAAGTTGTTAATTTATCCAGAGTTAAAATAAATTATTATTTTCTTAGGAATTGTACATAAGTTAAAAATTCTCTCTCAAATATATATATATATATATATATTATATACACACACACGCACAAAAACACTTCTTCCCAATGTTCAACACAATTTTCAATATCTCACTGGTAGAAATCACCATTTCAACTCTGAAAATTCATCCAATCAAGGTCTCAATTCTGCATCAGTATTGAATGAAAATCTGCTGGTGCCAAATTGGGAGAGTAGTGGGTGTGGTAGCACTTCACAGCCATACATTTGAAAAACTCCATGCTGCTGATTAGGTCTTTTCTCTTGAATAGCTGTGTTGAGTCATTCCATCTGTTGAACAGTCCCGTGTTGTCTGCTTGGTTCCATTAAGGCAATTCATAATGGATAATCTCCTGTCAGTCCCCACATATGTACCACATTGTTTTACACAGATGAAAATCTTGTTTCATGCACTGTGTTGCTTGTTTATCAGGGGCTAAGCCATTCCTCGCGCTGCTTAATATTGATGAACAGGCACCATTTTTCATTGCCAGTAACGATTCAGTAAAGAAGTCATTACTTGTGTCCAGTGACAAGCAAGCAAACCAGCGGAAATCGTGGCTTGTTGATTTTCTAGTTGTCACTTAAAGCATGCGAAAACTCATGCTCCACACTTCTGAACCTTTCCCATTGAGTGAAGATGCTTCTCTTATAGCAGTGTTGGAGCATTCAGTTCCCTTGTCATTGACAAGAATTTTTGTGCAAAAATTGGTATAATCACTTCACATTGAACTTACCTGGATGGCTTGAACAAGGTGCGTCTTTGAGGTCAAGATTTCCATTTTTGAACTTGGCATACCAATTGTGAGTGGTTCTTTCAGCTATGGCATCATCATCATACACAGCACAAATGTTGCGTGCAGCTTTTGCGGCATTCAAACCTTGATTAAAAGCAAAAAGGTGGTGTTGTCGAAAATGCTCATTTTTCTTAACTTGACATTCCATTTTAATGATCTGAAAATAAACAGAAATTAACTTGAAAAAAGAAAAGAGTGAGCCACTCCTAGAAATTCTTTGATATTTTTTATTAGATATTTTGAGTGTCAGGGAGAGTATAAAAACTGCCTGTAGATATTAGCGTGGGGGAAGAAATGTTTGAACTTTTGTTTTTATTGCTGAATGAATAAATAAACCAATGTTTCCTATTTAATTTACTAACAATTTGCTTGTGTAATCTTCAAGTTATTAAAAAGTAAATGAAATCTTTACGAGTAATAAGTTCCATTGGATGTTCTTGTCTATTTGCCTAGATATTTGTCAAAATGTTGAATAAAATTGATTCTTGGTCTGAAATAGTACTTTTTGTCCCGCAATAAAAATTTCTAAATTTAAATTCTAATTTACCTTTTAACGTATAAAATTGTTAAAATTTAGAAAATGGCTGCTTTTAAGAAAATTTTCTTAAATCTGCCAAGAAGTTGAGATTCCAATCTATATGATTTTTATTTAAAATAGACCAGAATATTTTACTGACTGGAAATAGGAAAATTAATCATTTACCTTTCACAATGATGCTTTCGCATTTTGAAATTGGAGGAGGAAAAACCGTCACCGCTTGGAAGACAGAAATTTAAAAAAATCTTTTTTTTTTTTTACTAAAGTTAAACTCCTGTTTATGATAAAATAAAATTTGTAAAACTAAATTTGCTGTTCGTTGAGGTAATTCTTTTGGAATTAGGAATGACATCTGCCTTATAAGGAAGTATGTTGGGAGAACTTTGGTATGTTTTTATGGGTAAAGGATATGCTGACAGGCTAAATGTTGGCTCTTATTAAATAAATGCGCAATGTTTATGAAAGGTATAGTGCTGAAAAAAAAAAAAAAGAAAAGAATTGGGTCCAAAAATAGTGGAGTGGATATATATATATATATATATATATATATATATATATATATATATATATATATATATATATATATATATCTATGTATATATATATATATATAAAAGAATATAGTTTTAAGGTGCTCTATATCAGAGATAGAACGTATCTGTATCTATAAATGCCATTCTGTTAGTGTGTCTCTGACCTTGTTATCTCTCTCTGAGCAAACTGTTCATCCGATTGGCATGAAAATTCACAGCATCCGTACTAGATGTCTCCATATGTATATATGTGAGTAAGAAAAGAAAAGAAATCAGTTTTTCAGTGATAGTTTTCATAAATTACAAGTGATATCCACCAAACTCATGTTGAGCAATGTCCTAATTATAGTTTAGAGGTACTGTTCTTTGTTTTTAAAAATTGATATCAGTTATCAGAAAAAGAAAAAAGAAAAAAAAGCAATACAATCAATCATTTTGGGATATCTGATTCAAGTCTAGTCTAGCTTGATTTCTGGCTATATTTTTCACAAAGAGCAAAGAATTTTCAGCAAAATTCTTGTTGAGCATAGTATTTACTGACAGTATTGATGTGCTGACTTTTGTTTTCAATATTGGTTTCAATTATTGGATAAAAATCAAGGAAATCATACCCCTTTTAACTTCCCATTCAAATTGAGTTTACCTGAATTTGGCGATGTTTTTTGCAACTTGCTTGGGATTTTGATTAACTTTATCGGCTTTAGTCATGACAAAAACAAATCAAACGTACGTTCAACTGAGACATCTACACTATAGACTCTACAGCTTATTGTTATTCACACGCATGACCGTGCTTCACATAGTAGCATCTCATTGGCCGAGTGCAGTATGTGGTCAACGATTGGTGTTTGAGACCCTAGCTGATTGGCACAGTAATACTTTGCATTTGAACCTTCTGTGCACAGCTGTGGGATGAAGGTCTCACTTCTGCTCCTTCAACTGATCATTTCTCCTAACGCAAGTTGTTTCTTACGTTTTTGTTTTCAGTTTAACCACATTTTCCCAACTACCATAAACAATTTATTCAGCTGTTTTAATAGCTGCCTTCCCCCATCCTGGCTCACGCTTTGCGATACTAAGTTAGACTTTGTACTCCTGCACTTGAGCAACCCTAATCAACTACTACTAGTATCCCTTTTCCCCATGCTGCCAAAAAGAAGGGTATGTCAGTCTTTGTTCTGCAAGAGCGTCCCAGGAGCAGACTACAATGCAACTATCACAGGTAGCTTAATGCAGTGCCCTCATGTAGGCTTTACAGTCAAAAGAGGAGCATGCCACCTGCTTGGCTGGGAAAGCTGCCTACAGGGCTTCGTTGTGATCAAGGCTCAAGAATGCACAGGCTTGCAGCAACCGACTGCATCTCGGGCTTCTGAGACTTATTATCAAAGAATGCTATAAATGTTGCCACCACTGCCAGATCGAGGGTAGTTGAAACATTTGACTGCAGGCATGCCCGTCAATCCCGGGATGCTGCTGCAACAGCAACTGGTGGGGATGCTGAGACACTGCTCTCTAAGTCTGTGCAAAAATGCTAGGAATGCTGCCACCACTGCCAGGTTAAGGGCAGATGAAATGGTCGACCGCAGACGTGTCCGTCAATCCAGGGATGCTGCTGCAGGCAACCCACAACGCTGCAGCGACTTCTGCTGCCACAAACATGGCTGCTGCGCACTTATCTCTGTGCTGCTCCTCCGGCAAAGCTGACTGCCACCTCTGCATGAACCACATACCCCCACTGAAGGGACTAATAGTTGGTGCTCATCCAGACTCTAATCACTTCCTTAAAACAATTAGGCAATACAACTTGTTCCAAATGACTACAATGGGGGCTCAGGTGGTTTGAGAAGAGGGTTGAGGGTTGGTGGTAGTGATGGGGGAATATAACACGAACTCCTGCCCGGACAGGATTACACTCAGACCCCATATTCCGCTTAAAAGTAGGAAAACTTATTGATTTAACAGTGAAGGGGCGAGTCCTACAGTGAAAACGCAACCACTACTTTACATTGCCAGAATTAAAAATCTTGACCAATTATGAATGGGTGGCAGTCTTCGGGTAGCATGGAGCAGCAACAGTTGTTGCAACTGGTTGCCCTTGATCTCATCGATTTTGCTACCAATGACCTCAGCAACTGCAGATATGGGCGTAAGTTCAATAATTCAAACCCCAAAAGTGAACATTGAAGTCAACACTCCGGTGACACACTATTTCATGCCAGATACAATCATCAGGCCATGTATGTTGGGTTTTTTCAACTATATATATATATATATATGGGTTAATGGTGCATTGTGGGTAGTCCATGGGGTGCTGATCAAAAGTTTCCTTGGTATTTTGTCCAAATGATGACAAAAGCCATTTTTCATTTTTTCTTCAGTTCAAATAGGCTGTAATCTAACAAAACTTGATGTTTGTGATGATTTTTTACTTGGGATAGAAATGTTCTATCTATCACAGCAGATATGTATTGACTTTAGGGGCCTATAGTTGCCCTCAAAAAGCTGTGCAGTACTTGTAATTTTATTTATAGCATTTATAATTTTTACTGATAGTATCAACAAACTTATGGTGTAAGCTACAGCAATAAAAAAATAAAATAAATTGGAATGCTGAAAGTTTTTTTTTTACTTTAATAATCACAAGGTACTACATAAGATGTTTCAGGAAAAAAAACAAAAAAAACCGTTTTGTCAATTATGCCCTTCCGAATGATAACTCGAACCTCATGTTACCTGTCGATATGTGATGATAGCACTCATTCATCACTTGTCAATAGCCAACAATGTTAAGATCGCCTCCTTTTTATTTTAAATAACATTTTTCTTTGGAGAAAGTAAGCAAAATTCGATCCAATAAACGTAACACACACAACCTGAGTTTTATAATAAGTAAGATTCACATTTTGCCTCTAGAAAACTAAAAACTTTTCAGTCATTTACACTGGCCAATTTTACTTTTAAATGAAACATAATGTTTGCTTTCAGAAAATACCTAGTTTCATGTGATTCAGATAAACTTTCCCTGGTATTTTTCCAGATAAGTAATTTTTTATTACATAAAAATATAAGAATCCATTTATTTATTTTTTCCGAGAATATAGGCTGTGACAAAATGACTTATGTTTGATTATTTTTACTGGGGATAGAATTTTTTTTATAATAGCAAATCTGAATTGACTTTAGAGGGGTCTATATGGGCCCTCAAACAGCAGTGCAGCACTTGTATTTTAATTTTTTTTAATAGTATTTATAATTTCTCCAGATAGTATCAAACTTATGGTACATATTAGTTAACAAAAAAAAAAAAAAAAAAAATTGTAATGGCGAAAGTTTTTTTACTTTAAATATTACAAGTTACTACTTAAGTAGGTCCGCTTAAAAAAAATAATATGTCCATTCTGTGCTTCCGTATGGGAACTCGAATCTCACGTCAGCTGTCAATAATTTATAGATGTCATCACTTGGCACTCTGTCAATCAACGGCAACGTGAAGATCGGCTCTTTTATCTTTAAAAACATTTTTCTACGAAGAAAGTAAGTAAAAGTTTCTTTCAAAATATTTTAAATAAACTTCAAATTTTCTAAATTTCTTCGAATAAATATTGAAATACATATAATTAATTTTTAAACGAATTTTAAACGAAGAATTTAACTTATTTTTAAAATTTTAAAAAATATGGCTGATATAGAGCTTTTTTCGTTTTTTCTGTAAACAAGTTTTTTTAACTAAAATTTCGGACATGCTAAGAATGAGTAAAAAATTTCAAAAATTACTCAAAAAATACTTTAGTGTTTCTTCTCAATAATGAAATATACTTTTATCATGAAAAAAATTTTTTTCGTTAATTTTCAGACCGTTCTTGTCATGCTATATTAGATTTTTGCGAAATAAACGGAGGTACCTAAGTTATAGGTATGCTTATGAGATCAATAAAAAATAGCATACCATGAATAAAACAAGGCCTTAAACTTGATGAAAATAATTTTTTATCGTCTAAATGTTAATGTTATTCTCAAGAGGAAGGATCAAAGTATTTTTTGAATATTTTTTTTTACATTTTTTAATAATTTATAGCACGTCCAAAATTTGTTAAAATTCCTCAATTCTTTTGAATCAGAAAAAATTGGCAGAAAATCGATCGTCAGCCATTTTTTTCAAACTTTTGTTTACAAAAGTGAATGTTGCCGTTTAAAATTCATAAGAAAAAACAAAAAAAAAACCCAGAAATTATGAAGTTTATTTAATATATTTTGAAAGAAGGATTGCTTATTTTCTGTGTTGAAAACATGTTCTTTCAAATGGGAGAAATAATTTAACATTTAGTTTACAATTTATAGTACGGAAGGTGATAAGTGACGATTTATCTTTACGTTAGCAACTTAATTACCTCGTCATTTTTAAGTAGGCATAGCATGAAAAAACAGCCTTAAACTTGACGAAAGCAGGATTTTATTACGAAAATGTTTATGTTACTATTAAGGGGAGAGAACAAAGTAATTTTTAATTATTTTTTAAAATTTTTCTGTCTTTATTACAACATTCTAACTTTCGATTAAAAAACCTTGTTTCTCGTCATCACCGGAATCTAATAAAAATAACATAGCAAACTTTTTGTGCATTTTTTTTTTTTTTTATGACACGCATTAATTTTGAAAATCTTGCAAAAATGGAAATAATTGTCAGATTTTAATGAAAGTTTGAAAAACTATTCAGGATTGATGGAAATTATTTTGTTGTTTTTTTTTATTTTTTATTAAAGTCATTATAAAAATATATATATATAATTAACCCCCTCCCCCCATAAATTAATAAAAAATTGTTTTCGTCAAGTTTGATGTCTTTTTCATCAGACTATATGCGCTTTTTTATTTGTTTTTTAAAGCGATCCCAGGGAGATACCTAGTTACATAAAAAATAATAATATTTTTTTTTTAGGTCAAAAATTAGGTAATATTAACATTACTTTTTTTCCCCTGTTTTCAGTTGAAAAAAAACAAACAAAAAAAAACAAAAAAACATTGATTTGGAAAATCTTGCAAAAATCAAGTACTTGTTGGATTTTTAATGAAACTTTCAGAACTTATTCACAAATAAATTAAATTATTTTAGAAGTGCGTCTTTTTGAAAGTCATGGTATAAATATTTTTTTTTTATATGTTACACCCACTGAACTAAATTTTATGAAGACTTCAAAAATTTATTTTTGTATCTGGATTTTTTTTTTGTTAAATGCACAAGACTGAAGATTCTAAATCATCGATTTTTTTGGTTAAAAAAAAAAAAGAAAAAAAAAGGGTAGAATTGTCTAAACTTTTACCTCAATTGTAAACATACAAAACCCAATAAGACAATATTTAATTAAAAAAGCTTTTTTGTGACTTTTCTGAAAAACATATACTAAGGTAGGGTTGTCCCAGGTAACGCTAAAAAAGTGGTATACCCGGGAGAAAAAGGTCCCCAAATTGATAAAAAAAATTTTTAACGTGTAAATGATTATGTTAAAATTAAAGAGGGAAGACCAAGGAATTTTTTAATTATTTTAAAAATTTTTTTTTTCATTTGCAGCATTTTTTAAATTTAGTTTGAAAACCTTGTTTTTTTTTTTAGGTCAAAATTAGGTTAAATTAGCATTATTTTTGTTTTCACTATTTTCAGTTGGAAAATACACATTGATTTGGAAAATCTTGCAAAAATCAAGTACTTGTTAGATTTTTATGAAACTTTCAGAACTTATTCACAAATGAATGAAATTATTTTAGAAATGTTTGTCTTTTTGAAAGTCATAGTATAAATATTTTTTTTTTATATTTACACCCCCCCCACCGAACTTAATTTTATGAAAACTTCAAAAATTTATTTTTGTATCTTGATTTTTTTTTTTTATTAAATGCACAAGACTCTGAAGATTCTAAATCATCGATTTTTTGGGTAAAAAAATGACTTGAATTGTCCAAACTTTTACCTCAATTGTAAACATACAAAACCCAATAAAACTAAGACAATAATTAAAAATGCTTTTTATGACTTTTCTGAATAACATATACTAAGGTAATTCTTACCTGAAAAAAAAAAAAAAAAAAAAAAAAAAAAAAAAAAATTTTAAGAAAAAATTTTTTTTTTTTTTTTTTTTTTTTTATTTTAATACACAAATGACAAAATTCACAAAATATTAAAATATATTTTAAAATTAAGTTTCTTTTTTGTAACCTCATGGAAATGACATTTTGTTCTCTACTTTTTTGAAGATCATAAATTTGAAAGCTTATTAAAATCTGACGACTTGAAATATTTTTAAAATAATTTTTTAATATTCCAAAATTGTATTTAATATCGACTCAAACGAAAGTACGGATGCACAGCTTTGAAATAACGTCGTGAGGCAGAGTTGTTTCCCTTGATAGAAGCAAGTTTTTTACTTCAAAATTACTTCGCATTCTTTCTGTTGACAACTAACCAAGTCAAGTTTTTTGACTGAATATCGTCGCATTTTCAAATTTTTTGTTTTCAAATATAATCAATTTGTTCCTTTTTTCTTTTCAGTTTTAAATATAATCAATTTTTTTTTTTCAGTTTGAGACAAACTGCAAAATATTATTTTTTTGTTTTTTTTTTTTTTTTTATTACGGCGAAGGGTTTTTTAGGGACAAGAGTTAAGGTTTTTATTTTTGTTTTTCACTGTATATTCTTTACTTTATTTACTGTTTTATAGTGAGAGCCGTAAATTGTTTTTTAGTTTTAACTTTATTGAAACTAAAAACAATTGAAATAAAAACGGAGGTCTTGAGGAGCGTGGAACTACCTCTTAGTCTTAATTGCTGTTGTTCCCAGGTCCACTCTGACCCAGAGTGGTAGCACCTGAAAGGGTCACAGCTATGGGTAAATAGTGGGCTAAAACAAAATATTGATCATTTACAATTACAAAAAAAAAAAAAAAAAGTAAATAAATAAAAAAAAACATCCTTGGAAGTGCACCCGAATTTTCAAGTTTGAAATCGATTGCATAGCATTTCAATGTTATTAATAAATAAAATATGTATAAAACTCCCATGACTGCCATATCACAAGTATTAATAAATAAAAAAAATCTGCCTTAATAAAAAAGAAATAAAATCTCATTTCATTAAGTTAACCTGTTTCAATTATGAAATTTAAATGTTTCATGTAATTTTTATATTCTCAGAAAAATATTTCATGACAAGTAATAAAAATCAATTTAAAAAAAAAAATGTTACTGTTTTATTTGTAATTTTTACTTGTAAATTTTTTTTTTCCATAATTTAAATGTTATTTCAGTGCAGAATTTTTTCCCTAAACGTAAAAGTTAAAAAAAAAAATTTGAAAGTGAATTTTTTTTAATTTACTAACCAGGTTCACTTAAAATTAGAACGAATTATATCACTTCTGTGCTACCGTACGATAAAATCCCCTGACGTAAGTTGTCAATATTTTGACAGCCATCAATTAACAAACACCCTTCAATCACGCACCCCCGCGAGTACCTTGTTGGAAATATCTCTATTAAAAAATTTTCTGCTAAAAAAGTAAGTAATGTTTCTTTCAAATTACATTAAGTATACTTTAATCATTCTAAATTTCCTAAGATAACACAAAAAAAAGGTGTAACTGATTTTTAAAAAATTTTAATTGATTTTTGAACTAAGTTTGATTTTTTTGTTTACAAACTCGGCAGAAATGTCCGATAAATCGAATTTTTTAATTTTTTTTTTTTATTCAAGAAAAACGAATTTTTTAAAACAATTTTAAAAATTTATAGGAAGGATTTAAAAATCTGGAAAAATGTTCAAAAAATACTTTGGTCTTCCCTTATTAATTTTAACATAAACATTTACATGTTAAAATTTTTTTTTTACCATTTAGGGACCTTTTTTTCCAGGGTATACCACTTTTTTTACCGTTACCTGGGACAAGCCTATACTAAGGTAACTCTTATCTGGAAAAAAAAATAAAAAATTTTTACAATAATCTTTGTTTTTATTTTAAATACACAAATGACAAGTCACAAAATTTTAAAATATATTTTAAAATTAAGTTTCTTTATGCAACCTCATGGAAATGACATATTTTGTTCAACTTTTTGAAGATCATAAATTTGAAAGCTTATTAAAATCTGAAAACCAGTGATATTTTTAAAATAATTTTTTAATATTCCAAAATTGTATATAAAATCGTCTCCAACGAAAGTATGGATGCACAGCTTTGAAATAATGAATGTCACATGAGGTAGACTTGTTTCTTTTGATAGAAGCAAGTTCTTTCTATTTCAGAAATTTTTCCTCAAATGTAAGGTTAAAAAGATTTGAAAGTGAATTTTTTTTAAAAAATTTACTAACCAGGTTCACTTAAAATTAGAACGAATTACATCACTTCTGCTACCGTACGATAAATTCCCTTGACGTAAGTTGTCAATATATCGACACCTATCAATCACGCACCTGCGCGAGTACCACGGTTGGAAATATCTCTATTAAAAAATTTTCTGCTAAAAAAAGTAAGTAATGTTTCTTTCACATTACATTAAGCATACTTTAATCATTCTAAATTCCCTAAGATAACAAAAAAAGAAAAAAAAGGTGTAACTGAATTTTAACTGATTTTTGAACTAATTTTGATTTTTTGTTTACAAATTCGGCCAGAAATGACCGATAAATCGAATTTACTAGTTTTTTTTTTTTATTTTTTTTATTCAAGAAAAACGAGATTTTTAAAATTTATAGGAAGGACTAAAAAATATTAAAAAAATACGTTGGTCTTCCCTGTTTAATTTTATTTTTTAACAAACATTTACACGTTAAAATTTTTTTTTACCAATTTGAGGACCATTTTTCTCCAGGGTATACAACTTTTTTTTTTTAGCGTTACCTGGGACAAAAAACCATTTTGACGCACAAAAAAGCTCTGGTAGCATTGATTTGCATTAAGCTTTTAATTTTTGCTTAGTAAATAAAGTCCTCACTTAAAAAATTAACTTACGCCATTTTTTTGGAAGAATTTTAAAAACATTGTTTTTTAAAATTAAAGAAAAATACAAACAATTTCTGTAAAAATTCTTTATTCATCAAAAATTTTTTTTAAAATTGGCAGTAGTTGTGAAAAGAAAAAAAAAATGATTTAATTTCTCCAATGAATCCTGCTTTATGAGTTAAAACAATTCGCGATCTGTTTGAAGTTCTAGAAAATTTCATAAAATTATGGGGGGGAGGGAGTGAACAGATGGAGAAGAGAGAAGAAAAAAGAAAAATGTTTTTCTAAAAAATAAAAATTTCAAAAATAAATTCATTCATTTTGAATAAATCTTGAAAGTTTTCAATAAAATCAGACAATTCAAAAGATTTCGAAACTAATGGGTTTTCCCCGCAGAAACACTTAAAAATAAAAATGGCCATTACAAGTTAACAAAAAAAGATTTGACCCAAATTTATTACGTTAGATAAAAAAGGAAAAATACTTTGTTATTAAGAGGAAAAAAAAAAACAAACATTTTAACGATAAAAAAAAAACAAAAACAAACTTTGTTCTTATTAAGTTTGGGGCTCTTATCTAATTTGAAATAAATATTACTTAAAAAAAAAAAAAAAAAAAAAAAAAAAAAACAAATTTTATTTCTTCCGACAATGGTGTCCTTCACAAAACTTAAAAGCAATTAAAAGATTTTCTGATAAAAAAAATTGTTTTATTGCATTTTTTTTTTTTTTTTTCATTTTAGAATTCAGAAGATTTTCAATGAACGGGGTTTACCGTAAATAAGTCATAATATAAGCATGTCTTTTTTTTTTTTTTAATAATTTTAAAGTCTGTAAAGACGCCATTTTTTCTTTCTTTGATTTTTTTTTTTTATAGAAAGGTCGAGAAAAAAGTAAAAAGTTTTTCCTATCTTTCTACAAAACATTTTTTTTGCTTACAAAATTTTTATAACGTATTTTAAAAAATTAGTGGAAAATGACATTTTTTTTTTAGTTTTATGAAGAAAAATTTGCAGATTTTGTTTAAAGTTAAAACAAAATGCAATGTTCAAATAATCTGAACATCTTGAATAGAATATTCAAGAATGTTCTAATTTAATATTGCAAATCAGATTGATTGAATTCAAGAAAAAAAAAAAAAAAAAAGGAATTTCTTATTCAGAGATTATTAAAATAATCTCCATTATCGAAAATGTTTTAAAAATGTAAAAATTTACTAACCGTAACTTAAATGTGACACAGAACCGAAAATATTGAGTCAGAATTGAACGACCAAAAGATAAGCTTTCTTACTCCTTTTTTAACATTTTTCACCTACGGAGATGGTTAAGTAAATGAATTAATAAATTTATAGTTCAATGCGATGTCTAAAATTTTTGGACATAGACAGATTGATAGAAAAGATAAAGCAAATCGCAAAATTCAATTCTTACCTTCTTAATGTCGACCGTTCTTGCCCACTGTCAGAGGAAGAAAGAAAGACAAAAGAAAAATAGGACATTTTTTAAAAAGTTGTGTTTCTTATTTCGCACCCCTTTAACACATGTGACGTGTCAACTTTAAGCAAAAAAAGATTGGTCAGTATCATTCCTTTTATTTTTTTTATTTGGATAAATCTAAATGGTCGGCAGCGACAGTAAGATTTCGGATTCATTCGCGTCGCGGCAGCCTCTACTGGCGTTGTTTGCATATATTTTCTGCGGAATAGTTATTTTCGTGATTATTGCGCACAATTAAGCGTGTAGGTAAATACTTCTCTTGCGCAGTAATTGAAGCAAATTAACACACGTAAGATCAGTACTTTCCGCAGAGAATGTATGCAAACCAGTCCAGTAATGGCTACCGCCAACGACGCGAATGAATCCAAACTTTTACTCTTGATCACTCAAAAACAGTAAATTTTATCAAATTTATTCAACCAGATTCGAATAAAGCTTGTACAATTATACATAAATATATGTATTCTGAAAATTTTAATGCAAAATGATTGCAGGTCGTAATCCCCAAATAACCATTTCAAAGCAATTTAATTAAATAAATGTCATAGTTTTATTGCATTTTTTATTTTAGAATTCAGAGCAGATTTTCAGTGAAAAGGCCAACTCTTCTACCAAAAAAAAAAAAAAAAGAAAAGAAAAAAAAAGTGATTTACTTTCTTCAACAAGTCCTGCTTTTAAAATCATTTAAATCCCCGCCCTAAAAATTTCATTTCCCGAAATTTCATTTAAGTGCGTAACATATGTTAAAAAAATATTTTTACCAAGAATTTCTAAAAAAAATAAAAAAAATAATTCCATTCATTTCTGAAGATGTCCTAAAAATTTAATTAAAATCCAACAATTATTTAATTTTTTTGTTTTTTTTTTCAAGAATTTCCATAATGTGTTTCATTTCATTTCACCGGAAAAAAAGCGTAAAACAAATTTAAAATTTTATCTTTTTTTGACCAGCTGACGTAAACAAAACAAGATTTTTGGTAAATTTTCATTTTAACATCCGAGCATCATTTACTGCTGAACCATTTTCTTTCAGAAATTAGTACGCGTTTCCGTAAAGCGATTTTATTTCTTTCTTTTTTGTACTTAATTTAAGAATAAAGTTAACTTTCAAATATATGTAAACATCGACAAATAAAAGAATAAGAAAAGAAAAAAAAAACACCTAACCCTAATTTGAAAGTTAACTTTATTCTTTAAAAAAAAGAATAACCATAAAAAACACCTAACCCTAATTTGAAAGTTAAGTTTCTTCTTTAAAAAGAAAAATAATAACCAAAAAAAACACCTAACTCTAATTTGAAAGTTAAGTTTCTTCTTTAAAAAAAAGAAAGAAAAAAGAATAACTAAAAAAAAAAAAAAAACACCTAACTCTAATTTGAACGTTACCTACAAGGAATTACTGTGAAGGGAGTAAATAGACCCAAATTGTATACGTCCACCGACAGATTTCAGCACTGAATTACTTATCAATAAGCCGCTAATGGCCGACGAAAGACCAGGAC
Source organism: Acanthosepion pharaonis (assembly GCA_903632075.3). NCBI lineage: Eukaryota > Metazoa > Mollusca > Cephalopoda > Sepiida > Sepiidae > Acanthosepion > Acanthosepion pharaonis. The sequence goes on along the minus strand of CAHIKZ030001566.1, from coordinate 122,030 downwards.
AAATCCGATTTTTTACGGATCTTTAACATCCAAAAAAGTAGGTTTCTTTAATATCTAATTGTTGATTTGAGTTCAGCATATACATTTGCACGGAAATAAGACTATTTGGGAAAAATTTGAAGGGATATTAGCGCTCGGGTGTTAAAATGAAAATTTACCAGATTTTTAACCAAAATTTCCAACGTGCTAGGAAGGATTAATAAAAAAAAATATCAAAAAATAATGAGAAAATACTTTGGTCTTTCCTCTTAGTTACAGAAAAAATTCTTTTTTATTGAGCTTTTTGGGGCATTTTTTCATAATGTAGCCTGATTTATTTATTGAGATAAAAGAGTAAAAACCAATTCCTGTTTATTACTATAAACAGAAATGTATGATTTACTGAAGCTTTACAAATTTTATATAGACAAGATACAAGGCACACGGTCATTAAAAAAAAAAATTGTACAGAAATAATAACTTCTGCAAATGTTTTGCTTACAAACTGATTTCATAATTTTCTTATTTCAAGAATAAGTCCGAATAAAGTTGACATCTTTTGTATTAGAGACATTGAATAGAAAATATCTTCAAACCAACCAGAATTCTAATTATGAATCATCACAAGCAAAATAGGCATAAAAACTGTGTAAAAAAAATTGTAAAAGATTACAAAAAGGCTACTCGATAAGATTTGTTAAATCATTTGATAGATCATAATTAATAAAAACAAAAAATAGATAAAAGTGATGGACACAAATTATATGATAAAATTGTTTTAAATTTGAATTGTTTATTGAAAATGACACTAAAACTACTTACAATCATAATATAGCTAAATTGTTTCGTATAATTTTCCTTTGAAGTTGTAGCGGTTGTTTACATACGCCACGCCCACAAAATACTCAATAGCTATTGGATAGAAAATAAGCACTAATTTCTATAGGACAATTTATACATTGCATTAAATTTTTCTGATGTTTACTTTGCCAAACCTGGTTTAGAAAAAATTTCAATATTTTTCCCGCTCTCGTTCCTGGGGCCTATTCAGAAAGTAACACGAAAATCAAAGAAAAGAACAGTAATAGAAACAGTAAATCTCCAGAGCTCAACCACGTACGTGAATTCTCATTCTTCTACTCACACACACAGACACAAAATTACAATTGCACTACGCTGTGAACTCTCTGTCCAAACAGCCAAGTAACCAACTCAGAATTCTATCATTCCTTTTTGTACAACTTTCTCATACTTAAACTCAGTTATCACATATTGCTGAACTCTGAACATTTTAAACAAGAAAGTTCTTTTAACACATATTTACAATCTCACATCAGTACAAGGGGAACTACTTCCTCTTTCTTAATCTTAACTTTGTTTCGCCAAACACAATTGTTGTACTCGCTTGTTTTTCAATACATGTTATTGTTGATTACTGAATAATCTCTTGTTATTCCTTCTTTGTGTTTCTTTGTAAAATTTAAATGTGATGTGCTAATCAAAACCGCAACCTTCACCAAAGCCTTCTTAACAATTTTATACCAAATCTCATTAGCACGCCACAAAGTAAATGAAGGTCTTATTTGATAGAGCAATGATTTAGTAATAATGGCCTTGTGCCTTGCATCTTACCTATATAAAATTTGTAAAGCTTCAGTAGATTATAAATTTTATAAGGCTGTGCTATAAGTCTTTCAATGATCACTGGAATGGAATTCCAACACTAAAACTTTGAAAATAAACTAAGTCTTTAAATTCATTTCCTTTAAAAAAAAAAAAAAAAAAAAAAAAACAGTAACAATTTAGAAAAGAATATTTTGTGCCATTATTTATCATGTGAAACCCCAACTTTCAAATTGAGTGCAGTAACATACTTCCAAAATCCACCTGCCATACTGTAGAGTTGATGTACAGACATTTTTGCCATCAAATACAATGGTCAGAGATGCAGAATTCAAATGCTTCTTTTCTTCATTTGAAGTAGAGCCCGGAGTTGCCTGGGGATGTTGCAGTAAGAGATAGATCAAGTATCGACCATCATAAAGACTGAAAAATAAAATTGACAAAGATTATTGTTTAAGGTTGACGGATATGCATGTCTTAATTAGTTTTTTTTTTTTTTTTTTTTTTTTTACGAATTGGTCAAACCCAAACTCAAACAAAAACATAGTTTTCCATCGTTATGAGTCTACCGATTGAATAGAATTTTATTATAAACAATTGTCTTGTAAATGGAATTTTTAAAGCATTCTAAGTGTAAAAATAAAGAAAAAAAGTGTGCAAGACAATAAGAAACCCTACCTGCCAAAAAAAGTGAAGTTTTGTTGAAATTGGTTGAAAAATGTAGGAAATCTGATCCCTTATATAGACGAACACACACACACACACACACAAACATCCTGGGTTTTATAATAAGTATAACTCGATATGAGTTGTCCCCCCTTTCATTCTCGCGATTTCTCTTAATCGTGTTTTCTAATTGATTTTGTACAAAAACAATTGTGTTTTTCCAATTTTTGGCGCTGTCAGAACCACCGCAAGGTAATTTTACGTAGTCCTGTGAAGTTTTGTTGAAATTGGTTGAAAAATGTAGGAAATCCGATCCAATATATAAAGGTACACACACACACACACACACACACACACACACACAACCTGGGTTTTATAATAAGTATGATGTCACCTCAGAACATTAGTGACCATGGCTCTCCAAAACTATTTTGTGCCATTATTTATCATGTGAACATGTTATTCAGTGTAATAAAATGCTTACAAAATTTATCTGCCCTACTCTAGAGTTGATGTACAGTCATTTTTGCTTTCTAATACAATGGTCAGAGCTTCTTCATTTGCCATATCTCCTCAGAACATTAGTGATCATGGCTCTAAAAAACTATTTTGTGTCATTATTTATCATGTGAAACCCCAATTTTCAAATTACAGTCCCTTTGGATTTTGTCAAGAACCATGAGATGCACAGTAGGAAAAGCAGATCAGATATGGCAACAGTATTAAATATATGGATGAATGGTAGATTTATAATTGTGCAAGATGGATTCTGATGAAAAGATTTTTTTGCACAACACAGTGAACCAGCCTTCCTCATCCTTGTAGCAATTGACTCGATATAGTTTTCAGCGGAAAACGTTGAAGTCACTTAAAAAGATTTTAAACGATGTAGCTAAAAGACTTGGCATTTCTAGATTTGCTGTTCTTTCATTCTGCATTGGCAGAATTGGATACAAATATCTTGTTGCAAGATAGCAGAAGAGAGTTCCACAAGTGAGAAGTGCAATAGAAGAAACTGTTTGCATAGAACTTACGGTTACATCTAGTCATTTTAACTGCAAAATGATGAGACCTATCCGCCAATCTAGTACTGCGCTTAAATTCATAAAGTCAGAGTACGATAGAGGAAAGTTCATCAGAACAATTACCATGACAGAATTTATAGAAAAGGCAGCTGGAAGCTACATTACAGCAATGGGAAAGTGAGTAAAACCAAGATGCCAGATCAGGACCAGTAACATTGCAGATTCTTCTTTGGATTTTATCAAGAATCTTTAAATATATAGCAGGGGTACCAGACCAGATGTGGCAGCAGTATTCAAAACAAGGACAAATGATAGTCTTATAAATAAGTACAACAGATTCAAGTGAGAAAAATTGTCTAGCTCTTCTGGCTTCTAGCTTCTCAGTCAACCTTCATCTTCAACAATTTAAATGCAATGTTACTCATTATCTTCTATCTTCTTAATTGTTGTTCTTTTATTGTCTTCTCTCCTTAATAGTATATTTTTCTTGTATTCTCTTATAGTCAATAACCTCTTGCATCTTAGTGACTTTATTGCACACCTTATGATGAAGTGATTAAAAAAAACAAAAAACAAACTATTGTAATACAAGTAGTAACAAGGGGCATCTAATCAGCAGTGGTCCCAATGCTTTAAAAATTCTAGTCTCAATAGACAATCTACAAAAATGTTCAATATGGAAAAAAAAAGGTTACTCTTACTTATTATAAAACGCAGATTGTGTGTGTGTGTGTAACGTTTATATATTGGATCGGATTTCCTACATTTTTCAACCGATTTCAACAAAACTTCACAGGACTACATAAAATTACCTTGCGGTGGTTCCAAATATTGGAAAAACAATTGTTTTTGCACGAAATCAATTTGAAAGCACGGTTAAATGTATCGCACCAGGCCGGAAGTTACTGTCAGTTACTCAAACGTCCGAATGCCGTTAACTTCCAGTGACTCAGTGTTTTTTTTTTTCAGAGACCGATACACAAAAAGTAAACAAATGAAATCTAAACATACACTCCTCCTGACTAAAAATAATAACCGCAAACTACTTTAAATAAAGATGGTAGAAAAAAAAAGTAAAAATCATAAATTGTAAAAGATTACAGAAAGGCTACTAAATGAAAAAGATTTGTTAGATCATAATTAATAAACCCAAATAAAGTTAATATTTTTTGTATTAGAAACAACGAGTGGAAAATATATTCAAATCAGAATTCTAATAATGAATCACCACAAGCAAAATATGCAATTTTTTTACTGTATTTAATAAGTGAAAATCATAAATTTAAAAAAAAAAAAAAAAAAAAAAAAAAACATAATTAAGACATGCGTCTCTGTTAACCTTAAACAATAATCTTTGCCAATTTTATTTTTCAGTTGTTATGATGGTCGATACTTGATCTATCTCTTACTGTTACATCCCCGGGCAACGCCGGGCTCTCCTGGTAGTAATTACTAAATGATAAATAGCAAAATTTCTTTATTGCTTCTTTTAATTCCACAAATGTTTTACTTTGTTAGAAAACCTCCCAATTTAAATTTACGAGCATTTGAAAAATAACAAAGTGACAGCAGATATCTGCTGACCTCTTAAGTGGTCAAATAAAAGCATCTTCTATATTTCCACTGCACATTAGAAAATTAATTTTGCAAAATGGTTATCTTAATGGATTGTTTGGGTTTTCATTAAAAAACGAAACATTCCCTAAATCAATAAACAGCTGGAAGAAATTTTTTCTTTAAAATGCCAAATAAAAAATAAAAGTTGAAATTTTCATTTTGTTACACAAATTGAAATAATTTTTGTTAGCATCTGGCTTTTTTTTTGTTGTAAAAATAGCTAAATTTTCTTTTCTTGTTTTAATTCTTTTCAATATATACACCACAGTTCAAAAGTTTGAACCCCCCCCCTCCCAGAATTAGCATGGAATAAACTTGACAGAAGAGTGAAAAAAAAAAAAATAAAAATTAAAAAGAGCTCTTAAAGTCATTGAAAAAAGAATGGAATCAATTATCAAAATGATATTTTGAGGAACATTTGCAACAAATACTAAAAATTTGTGCTGTGGTAATCAGGCCTAAAGGAGGTCATTTTGATGAGAACAAAATTTAATCATAAAATGTTTTTTTTTTTACTTTTTGTCATAATAAAATTTCTAATAAAAAATCATGTTTCCCTTTTTTTTCAACTGTGTATAATAATTTTCTCTTATTTAAAGTATAAAACATCTACTTTTGGGGCCAATTTAAAAAATTACCAGGAGTGGCCTCAAAGTTTTGAACACTAATGTATATCCAAGCAAAATACAACCAATTGAAAAACAATATTATTGAAATGAAAAAGAAAATAATCAGTTTTCACCTGAGTGTCTTTGAAAATAAATAGTATCCTCTGTTGAGGAATTGAACAAAGAACAATAAACTTCAAACTTGTCATCTTTTGATTTAGTTGGCGTGACGTTCTTTCAAAGCTGACAAATATTCAATATTTGTCACCATATTCAGACAAGAAGACTGAAGCCTGTTACCAACACAAAAAATAAACTCTAGGCTGTCATCTTATTTTGAATGAAAGATCCTTTCTTCCTAGGTTTTATAGCAAAATAAAAAAAAAATTCGTTCTTATTTGGTTTGATTCACCCTCCTGAAAATCTGCTGATTTAGTCACCATATAAAATATTAATACAATAAATAAACACACAAGCAATGAATGAGATGGAAATTGAAGAAAAAGTAAAAACAATACACACTCATACACAAAACACTGAAGCAGTGACGTAGCTAAGGGGGGGGGATGGACCACCCTCCATGCCAGCACAGGAGGGGTGGCACAATGTCACCCCAACAAATTTTTTTCAACCAGGCTCAGCTGCCAAAATAGTCTGAAAACAGTGGTGGAGACACAGGGTTTCGCAGGCGGGCATATGAACCCCAGAAATAATTTATATGACCCCCCAGTTTTGTCCCCACGTCAGAAATTTTCTAATAAGTTGTCGGGAAATTTGTGAGTAGGAAAAATAAATATATATTTTCAAACATTTGAACTGATTATTTTGTGGTATTGGATTTTGTCTTGGATCATACATGTAAACAGTAACGTACCGGTCATAGTAGAGTAAAGTAGAGGTAGAGCATGTATGAAAATTTAGCTACAGCTAACCATTCAGCATAAGGGTGAATCGAGGTCATTGGGGTGACATTTGAAAAGGACCGCCCGGGTGACGCTTTACTTTAGCTACGCCACTGCACTGAAGGTATAATATGTAATATATATATATATATAAATATATAGATATATATAACACATACTTAAGAGTCTGGAAACACTCCTTTTCATGTAAGGCTGTAGCACCTATGGAACTGCCTAACAGTATATCTAAGAGAGAGAAAGAGAGAGAGAGAGAGAGAGAAAAAGACACCAATGGGGACAAACGACAATATCTGTTTTTGTAATTGTGAGATGATGATGCAAAAAGCTGATAAAAAATGTAATTATTAAAAGAAAATGTGATAAAAAATGCATTTAAAATAAAAAAAACAAAACTATACAAAAACAGGAAGTGAAAACATATCAAAAGTAATACCCCCCCCCAAAAAAAAAACCCCAAAAAAACATTGTCGGAGAGACAATTAGATATGCAGGTGGAAGATGTTAATAATCCCCAACTCAAATATAACAACATAATGAACAACAAGAGAACAATAATATTTAAGACAAGAGTTTTAATATAACAATAAAAATTTTTATATAACAAAAAGTACAAACATTTGTTGAAAAAGTTGTTTAAAACATTCAAATGTCTTTATATGTTTGGATTTGAATTTTAGTAATATTCTGATTAGATAGATCTTGAGTTGTGGAATAACGTGTGTGAACATGAGGTAGTATAAAACAGTATAATTTGGTCTATGTTGAAATTAAACTATTTAACTAATTTACAAAAACTGTGTGTGAATGAAGTGGACTTTGTGTTTCAACTGGGTTGTCTTTCTTTGATCTTTGTTGACTTTTAGTTAATTTATGTTGAAAAAGCGATGCAGACTGTCTTAGTGTTGTTGTGGTGTTGTAAGATATGTTGGCTAGGGTCACCATGAAATGTAATAGCAATCAAGAAGGAAAGCTGTGTTCTTATAAACAACACTCCACATGAAATATGCACAGAATATATAGAGAGAAATAAGTCAAGCTCCATGATGAACATTAAATAATCAACAAATGTCTTAATTTTAAACTTAGCTAGCCACAACCACTGACCCAAACATACAAAAAAACAATAATCCTACCACCAAAACACCACATTCATAATTACCTTTCTTACTACATCCACCAAAATACCTCATTGTCTCAATGAAATCCTAATTAACCCCATATGTACAAATAATGTTCTGGGGGGGGATAAAATATAACAAGTAAAAAAACCCCAATGAATATATACAATATGACATAAAATTATTTACATGAAACTAAACAAAATCATGTTAGTAATAAAAAAAAACCCCACAAACCCTAAATGTGACAGTAAAATCAATTAACTGGACGAAATCGACACGGGACTTTAAAAAATATAGAAAAACATTCATCCCCCAAGCATTCACACAAACACGCACACATGATTCAGACACAACAACAAATACGAAAAAACACACCCTCGAAACGAAAGGCGTCCCGCATCCACCAGAGAACTGAAAACACTGACCACCTAACGAGGGATGGGATGGGGAGTTAAACTAAACGAAAAAAAAAGGGGACAGAAAAAAAAAGGGGGGGCCAATGAGCAAACACACCCCAAGCTAAGTTTACAGAAAAAAGAAAAAAAAAACTAAAAAATCAAAACCAAAAAACCTAAACTAGCCTAAAACCAGGGATGGGATGGGTTGCCCAAGTTCAACCCAGGAAAACAATATCCTGATGCCTAACCGGCATCAAAATGCCACTCAAGGTCAGCCCCTTTTACTCGGCACATACGCGCAAGATTCACCCACCTTTTGCCAAATTCTGATGAGGTGAGCCGCCGCCTTTCCGTCCTAATCTTGACTTTAAGCTGATGCTTAAAGAACAAGATCAGTTGGGAAGAAGTGAACTTCTCGCCCTCATAGAATTCCTTCTGACGCGTCGTCCAAATCACGACTCTCATAACCCCTAGTAAGCAACAGAACACATAGTGTTCAGCCTTCGTCATCTGCGGCACCACATTGCTACAAACAGAACTGGCTTCAAGGACAAAAAACTTTCCCTGCAGCATGCGAAGCATCAGGCCTTCAACAAACCTGCACAACGGCACTACCGCCCTGCACTGAAAAAAGGCGTGACCAATGGTCTCGACTTCCCCAACAGCAGACGACAGTTTGGATATTTCTCCAAGCCTGCTGAATAAAGTCTCTTGCCATCCCAGAGGGCCTCATGAATCACCAGCCAGGTGAGTGATGCCTCATCATTATTGAGGCATTTCAACCCAGGCGCCCAAGGCCATATCGAGCGAGCCTCCTGCTTCGTAAGACCGAGCTCGCCAATCAGATCATCTTGAACGGCCCCCCTAACTAACAGTTGATACAATGCCTTACGAGACAACGCCTGGGCATTGGAGAGGCCATCCGAAGCCCGTAAGAGGAGCTTCAGAGCACGACGACATTCGCGGTAGAAGGAGCACTCGGCTCGGGGTGTACGGCCGGCCTCCTCCTCGCACGAGTGCACACTTCTCAGGGATGGGAAATGTTTACGGACGTCTTCTTTCCAGAAGGCGCCCACCTCATCCGATCCGCGACACATTCGGTCTAGAAAGGTGATGCGAAGCATATGTTGACGAATCTCAATGCTAGGCATACCCAGACCGCCCTCAGAGGGATGAAGGCAACAGATCTCGCAAGATACCATAGGGGCCTTGTCTCTCCACAAGAAAGAGAACAAGGTCCGTACTAATAAAATTAGTCTGGCATACAGAGAGTCGGTACAGGAGGATTGGTTAGATGTGTGAAACACATACTTCCACCCTTCCCTTCAGGGAAAGTCTCCTCCGAGACCACAGATTAACCGCGATCTCGGCCTTCCCTTGTACCTCCGACCAATTCATTTCCAACTGGAGATCAGGACCGAACCAGACGCCGAGTATCTTGATCGGCCCATCCGTCCAGAGGAAAGGTCCGGGAAGAGAAACTCCCTTCCACGCACCCAACCGCAAGCCAACAGACTTATCGCGGTTGATCTTGGCCCCTGTCACCATCTCATAGCCACTGATCTCTTTGCTGACTTCGTCAATCTCGGCTCTGCTCGACACAAGAACCGAAACGTCGTCAGCATAGGCAGAATACCTGGCTGAGGTGGTAGCCCCAGGCAGGGAAATTCCGCGCAGGACCGGATTCGCCTTTAACTTGCGAAGGAATGGTTCCAACGCAAGAACGTAAAGCAAAGGCGAAAGCGGACAACCTTGACGAATGGAGCGAGACAATACGAAAGGCTTCGATCTTACCCCATTCACCTCCACCAGCGCACCGGGGGTCGCATACAAAAGTCGGATCCAGGAGCGAAAGTCGGCTCCGAAACCGGCCGCCGAAAGGACAGCCTCCAGAAAACGATGGTCAACCCTATCGAAGGCCTTGGACTGATCTAAATTGATCAGCGCGGCTTCACTGTCGACTTGTTCTAAGATCAAGCGTACCATATGAAGGTTATCCTGAATAGTCCTGCCCTTCACAGCACAAGTCTGTTCGGGGCCAATCAGACTAGACAGGACAAGCTGCAAACGGTTGGCTAAGATCTTCGCCAAAATCTTTAACTCAGTGTTTAACATGGTTAAAGGGCGAAAATTCCCTAACCCATCCCCACCGTTCTTGTCCTTACGCAGCAACTTGATCACACCCCTGGTGAAGCGTTGAGGTATAGACCCCTGCTTCATCCAGTGGTTGAAAATCAGTTCCAGCAAAGGAACAAAAACGGGCGACTGCCTCAAGTAAACTTCGTAGGGAAGACCATCTAGTCCCGGAGATTTATCCAGGCCAACCTGCTTCAGCGCTTCCCAGATTTCCGACTCTGTAATGGGACCCTCGCACCTAGCCGCTTCAGCTGCCTCAAGGCAGGGAAAGTCAGCTAAATAGGCGTCGAACTGAGCAGAGCTCAGACCGGGCTCCCTGGTGAAAAGATCCTGAAAGTAATCTCGAAAGGCCTCGCATATGCCCGCGTTTGTAGTCACGGTCCGCTTATCCGGCAATGTGACGCACGCTATATGTCGCCTAGACGCGTTCCGATTTTCCTCTGCACGCAGTTCAGCGGCCATGTTCGTCGCCTCAGAAGACATTCTTTTTAGCCTAGCCCTAACTACCAGAGCTTGATCCTTCTTGATAAGCAAGGAGGACAACTCTGCCTTAGCTAAGGCTATTTCCCCACTAACACGGGATTTCACGGCCCGATCAACTTTTTCTTCTAAAGCCGTTTGCGCCGCTAATCTATCTAGATTGAGTCGACGACTAAAATCGGCAGCAAACGTTCTAATTTTGGATTTTAATTTATCCCACCAGGCGTTCCCCACAACCGCCCCCGTCAATTCCCTCTGAATCATTAGTAGCAGCTGGTCCCGGAAACCCTGCTCACCAAATAATGAACAGTTAAATTTCCAGTAACCAGCCATTCTAACCTTAGGCTTATCTAAGTTTACACGGACCCGGACAAGCCTATGATCCGTATAAACTATATAGTGGAAACTTGGACACCCTAAGAGCCCTACATCGACTCTCCTAACTAAGACTCGGTCCAGGTAGCTCGCAAGCGTCCCAGGAGCCGAGTTGCCACTATTTGTCCAAGTCCATGCTACCTCCCGAGGGTGCTCATTCCGGTACTTATCGACAAGATCAAACCCATCGATAAAGTCCCGAAATGCCTTCATCAGGATTGTTAGTACCCGGATTTTGCCCTATACGATCTATATCGGGGTCAAGGACGGCATTCCAATCCCCCGCTAAAACTACCCGACGAGATGTCGTCAAAACGGCTCGATCTGCCGAAACAAAGCAGGCCGCTCAGCATGGTTATTGGGCGCATAAACCCCAATGAGACGTAAAACCTTATCCTTTATGGTAACATCCAGCACACAAAGCCTGCCCGCCGGATCTGCGAAGACAAGGGTACATGCAGCCTTCAAAGACCTGCTCACTAGCCAAGAGACACCCCTCGAACGACCATCAAAACATGCTGAATAAAGGACGAACCCCTTAGACAGTATGTCCCCACGGTCATGAGAAGAAAACCGGGTCTCTTGCACGCAACACACATTCACCCCGAGGCGCTGAAGATCACGAGAGAGCCTCGCTCTTCGAGCCTCGTACCTCAGGCCCTGGTCATTTAAACTAGCTAAGCAGAGCGTCATCGAGAAGTCTGATTAGGGTTGTTTACCTGAATTGAACATGGCCGGGGTAAGGATACCGACAGACTCTCCCATAGACCCATGGCCCATTTCAGTTTTGATGGTACCTTCTCGGGAGATTCCGCCGATATCCCAGGGGAAAGTCAATTTTAGTGCTCTATAAAGGGAGGGGTGAACGAAAACCGGGACCCTCCCGGCACAAAATTACTTCATTTTTCTTAATTTTTCCGTATCTATGATGGCAATGGGCGGGGTCATGCTGAACGAAGATATTGCCTCGTCAAACATGGCCCAAATCTGTTTCGCCCCCGGCTCAGATCTAACCACTGTTAAAACCCTTTGCGCGTTAGGGAAATTGTGAAGATCATCTATGTCCTTATCGGCAAACTGCTTTATCGACAGTAGGTACTTTAAATTTTTAATTCTATTGCCATAGTCTTTTGGCCTTCTCCGCTTGTAATGGAGAAATTTTGCATACCTCAGTACCTGGGTTAAAAATGTGTTTTGTTTTTTTTTTTTTTCTCCTGAGGAATCTTGTGTGGGGCTTCTGTGTCTTTTTTAACTGGAGGGGGGCATTACAGGAGATTTAGTAGGGGAAGGACTGGGGTATTGCAGGGGTGTATATGGTTGTCTAAATGGGCTGGGGTCTCTACTGAGAGGAATTTGGGACGGAGAAGCAAGTGGAGGCTTCCCTCTACAAAGAGAGGTTGAGGGACGGGGGGAAGGTGGTGGGTCAGAGGATATGGAGGGAGTGGATTTCTTTGTGGAGGGGGACTTTGGTAGACGAGATGTAGAGGGCTGTGGAGATTGTGTCGTGAGAGAGCTCTTGGATGTAGATGATTTTTTTCCTTTGTTCATCTAATTTGTTTTTTAGCTCCTTAATTTTTTCCGTTTTACTATATCCAGGATCATATTTTTTTTGTAGCTCTTCGATGGTCTGAATAGAGGCCGGGGCATCGCCCTTACTGTTGTCAGAGGGAGTGGGGCTGTATGTGTCTTTAGTCCCCGGGGCTTCAGGAGACTGAGGCCCCGCTGTCTGACGCTTCCCTCTGGCCCTGCCAACTACCTGCCATTCCCCTTTTCCCTCTCCTCAACCACACTTGCAGTGGAAGAAGGCTCTTCGGGGAATGGGGGCTTAGATGAAGACCCAACCGGGGGTACAACCGCTCCGGTCCTGGTAGCCGGCGTGCCCATTACAGGCGTGGCGGTTTTTGAAGACTCGGTCAGAGGGGGAGTTTGGTCGATTGGGACCTGAGATCCAGAGGCCTTCTTCTCTGGGCAGGAAGAGGAGAGGTGACCAGTCACTCCACACTTCCAGCAAACTGGTTTTCGGCCGGTCACGATGACCGGCAGCTTCAGGTCACCAACGTCAAGACAGTTGGGGATAGAGCCGAAACGGCTTTTTTTAATCGAGCATCATCTCAAAGCTCCATCCCCGGTCAGGCTATCACAAGAAGCACCCAGTATTGTCCCGTATTGGGACAAGAATGCCTCCAGGTGCTCTCCGATAACCTGAGGAGGGACCTCATATACCGCCGGTTCTCGTACTCTGTACGAAGGATCAGATCTTTCGTTATAAGATCCCCAGTTGTGGCTCTTATGCAGTCTTCGGCGGTGGGTAACAGCACGTCCAACATGAAAAACAATTCGGAGGGGCTTAAACCCCAGGGACTCCAGTGATTTAAACACTGTGTCTTTAGTCGAACGACAAATTATGCGAGATCGCTTGTCGACGACAAAAACTGACACTATTCGTTTTTCGATTTTCTTCAGTTCTATTGGATCCTGCAAGAGCACACCTTTCACCACAAGGTGTGCGTAACCCTTGTCACGCTCCAAGAACTCCGCAGTATCGATAATGCATGTAGGAGGGGACTTCCCCACAAGAGGGCGATTCCTCAGCCTCTGCATTAGCAGATGAGTTGTCATTTGCTTGGTCACTACTCTTGCTCTTTTCGGCCTCCGTATTTTTGAAGGCTTTTTTGAGTACTTCCACAATTTCTTCATTTGTTGGAACAGTGGGTAGAGCGGGATAATCTACCTTATTATCCTTGTCCAGCGGATCTTTCTTAGGGTTAAATAGGTATTTTCTCACAGTACGTCGGAAAAAAGCGATTTTTGGTTTTTTTTTAATATTAAAAAAAAGGAACTTTTTTTTCTTATCCATTTTTCAAAAGAGAAGGGAGGGTGAAAAAAGGGGGGGAAATAGTTAAACAAGTTTCGCCTTATAGGCGAAAAAAAAAAAAAAAAAATAAATAAATAAATAAATTAAAAAAAAAAAACAAGCTCACCCGAAAGCGAGACAACAATGAACAAATAAAATAAATATGCACACAAAAAAAAAAATACATGACGAGAAAGAACAAATAAAACACGGTTCACTTATACGTATAACAATTTTTATTTAAAATACAATAAAAATTAGAAAAAAAAACAATAAAGGACAAATATCGCGTAAAGGCGAAACAATAAAAGAAAACACGATAAAGAAAATAAACAATAAAACAAAAACGTTAGAAAATGAAAAAGAAAAACAAAAAATATACGAAACTTCGACAAAAAGCCGAAGCTAGTTAAAAAAAATCAAAATGGCCGACGTCAATAAACAAAAAAAAAAAAAATACGAAAACGTGGACAATAATAAACGAAGCTAGTTACAAAAAATCAAAATGGCCGACCCTAAGAAAAGCGAGTCGAACCAATTAACAAAAAAAAATAAACAAATAAATTGGACAATACAACGATTACAAAAAAAAACACGTAAAAATTAAAGGATGGAAAAAAACAATTAAATTAAAATAAATTAAAAAAAAAATTAAACATAGAATAAAGAAAAAGATAGATTTAAAAGAAAAAAACAAAAGAAATAAAAAGGAAAAAAGAATAAAAGAAAAAAGAAAATTAAAAAAAAAAAAGAAATGAAATTAAAAAAATAAAAAAAAAAAAAAACTGCGAAAAAATTAAAGGGGTAAAAATGAAAATCAAATAGGAAAACTAGAATAAAAAGAAAAGAGCAAAAAAATTAAGAAAAAAAAAAAAAAAAAAGAAAAATCAAAAACTTTTTTCAAAAAAATTAAAAATAAAATAAGAAACTTAAAAAATGTAGTTCAAAATGGAAAAAAAGAAAACAAAAAGAGTCGAAAAAAAACGGTCAAAAAAACGATGTTCGTCTCTGACTGCTTTGGTCAAAAAAAAAAATCGGAAAACTGGCGCAAAAAAGGAAACTTTCAGAAAAAGTCTTTAAAAAGATTAAAAGGGGTTGAAAAAAATAAAAATAAAAATAAAGGAAAACTAGAATAAAAAATGGGCAAAAAATGAGCAAAAAACATGTCTGTCCGACTTCGGCGGGTAGACTGGGTTGAAAATAAAATGGAGAGAAGTCGTTTGTGTGTTTGAAAAAATTGCTCTGGTTTGATGGGTTTTATGGTGTTGGAATGACGTCATCACACTGTAATATGCTAGTTTGAGTCTGTCGATGCTGACAGTAAAAATTAAAAAAAAAAGATGTGGTCCAGTTTAAACAAACTGCGTCCGAAATAACTGGTAGGGGTAGAATCCGTACATTGTGAAAGATTTGTCCTGGAAGGGTTGTTGGTTTCCCGAACACCAACTCCGCACTAGTACACTTCAGATCTAGTTTGACTGTGTTTCTTAGCGCAAGCATCACAAATGGTAGCTTATCTACCCAGGTACGAGCACTGATAGACGCTGTTAATGCGTACTTGAGCTGTCGATGAAAACGTTCTACTAATCCGTTACTGCAGGGCTGATATGCCGTAGTAGAAATGTGTTTAATTCCGAGCAAATTGACGAATTCAGCAAATAAAGTTGACTGGAATTGAGGGCCTTTGTCGGTAGTAATAACCACAGGACATCCAAATATTGAAATCCAATTCTGAAAGATAGCGTTGGCCACCGCTTCTGCTGTTATCGTCGATAGCGGTACGGCCACAGGCCATCGTGTGAAGCGATCTACGATAGTCAGAATATATTCGTATCCATTGGTCCTGTCAAGCGGACCCACAAGGTCGGCGTGTATATGAGTAAAACAACCGTCAGGGGCCGTAAAGGTTGACGATGGTGCTTTCGTATGACGACTTATCTTTGTTGCCTGGCAACGCTGGCACATGCGGGACCACTGTTTCACGTCGGAAGCCATACCGGGCCAGACGAATCTGTCAGATATGGTCCGCAGCGTAGACTTCGCTCCAGGATGAGCTGGTGAATGAAAATGATCGAAAACTGTTTTTCTCATCGACGGAGGCAGGTAGGGTCGATGGTTGCCTTTTGAGATATCACAATAAACAAGCTTGTTGGTGAAAGGGAGTGGACGTTTTTTTAATTTCAAAGAGGTATCTGCCTGCACTGAAGGGAGTGTGTCGTCACTCAACTGCTCTTCAGCTAGTGTGTCGAATTCGAGTGAGGATGATTGTATCACATCAAGTGTAGGTCTCGATAATGCATCTGCAACGGTATTATACTGTCCTTTTACGAATCGAATGTCCGATGTAAATTGATTGATGTAATCCAGGTAGCGAATATCTCTAGGGTTTAGTTTATCGGACTTCGCGTGCAGTGCATACGTTAACGGCTTATGATCGGTGAGAATGATAAAGTCTCTACCCTCAAGGATGTGTCGATAATGCCGTATCGCCAAATAAACGGCAAAAAGGAAAAAGTGCTATATTTCTTCTACGCAGAATTTAGCTTTAGTGAGAAAAACGACAAATGCCATTAGTAGTTTGGTGTAACACAGTGCCAACTGTGTCGGCTGATGCATCTGTTGTTAATGTGAGGTCAGCTTTCTCCGATGAGTTAGTAAGTTAGTTTGGCACAGTTCTGCAGTGCATCTTTTGCATTTTGAAATGATCGTAGCTCGTATTGTGATAGTGATATCTGCGATTTTTTTCTTTTATGCAGAGACAAGATATTCATCAGTGGTAATAAAATTGACGCACAATTCGGGATGAACTGTCGATAATAGTTAATCATCCCCCAAAATATCCTCAATTGCTTCAATGTGGAAGGAGGAGGATAATTAGCGATCACCGTAATTTTCTGATCTAAAATGTGCCCGAGGAAAGTTAAACTCGGTACTGCGAAAACGCATTTATCAATATTTAGATTTAAACCGTAATCTTTTGAGAACTGCATGTAGATGTTCACGGTGTTCTTCATGAGACTTGCTTGCTATGAGTACGTCATCTATATAAGCATATGTGTAGGGCATTCCGCGTAGAACTTCGTCTATTAGCCTCTGGACAGACTGCGCCGCGTTACGCAATCCGAAGGGCATTCTCGTAAATTCGAACAGTCCGAAAGGCTTTGTAATAGCAGTTTTCGGGATGTCAGCTTCCTCAATGGGGATTTGATAATATACCTTTTTAAGATCGAGCTAGGTGAATATTCTTTTAGCCAAAGGGCGAAATCTTTAATATGCGGGATTGGGTATTTGTCCGGGACGGTCTCCGCGTTTAGTAACCTGTGGTCGCCGCACGGACGCCAACTAGCTGAGTCAGCTTTAACAACCATATGTAGAGGGCTGGCATAAGGACTGGCTGAAGGACGGATTACATCAAGTTTGAGCATGTTGTCAAATTCGTCACGAGCTATTTTCAGTTTACTCGAATGGAGTCTACGAGGTTGAGAATGAACTGGAGGACCTGTGGGCTTAATGCTATGAGTGGCGTGGTGTTTCACAGGCTCGTTATGTGTTGACGGTGACAGTAGCGATTGGTACTGATGTATTATCTCATTGTAGCCATTTGCTGTAGGTATAACAGTCGTAACACCGATGGTCGAATACTTCTCATAGCTTGTCCAAGCTAAGAATAGCTTGGACAAGCTATGACCAGCTAAGACTAGGTTAGACCAGTTGAGACTGGAATAGATAGATAGATAGATAGATAGATAGATAGATAGATAGATAGATAGAATGAATAGGCTGGGATAGACAGATTGATACATAGATAGAATGAAGAGAAGCGGATAGATAGATAGATAGATAGATAAATAGAAAAGCGGATAGATAGATACATGGATAGATATATAGATAGATACATAGAATGAAGAGATTGGCATAGATAGATAGATAGATAGATAGATAGATAGATAGATAGAAGAGAAGTAGATAGATAGATAGATAGAAGGAAGAGTCTGGGATAGATAGATAGATAGATAGATAGATAGATAGATAGATAGATAGATAGAATGAAGAGAAGCAGATAGGTAGATAGAATGAAGAGACTGAGATAGATAGATAGATAGATAGATAGATAGATAGATAGATAGATAGATAGATAGATAGATAGATGATAGATGAAAGAGTCTGGGATGATAGATAGATAGATAGATAGATAGATAGATAGAATGAAGAGACTGAGATAGATAGATAAATAGATAGATAGATAGAATGAAGAGAGATAGATAGATAGATAGATAGATAGATAGAAGAGACTGGGATAGATAGATAGATAGATAGATAGATTGAAGAGACTGGGATAGATAGATAGATAGATTGAAGAGACTGGGATAGATAGATATATACATATATAGAT
Source organism: Acanthosepion pharaonis (assembly GCA_903632075.3). NCBI lineage: Eukaryota > Metazoa > Mollusca > Cephalopoda > Sepiida > Sepiidae > Acanthosepion > Acanthosepion pharaonis. The sequence goes on along the minus strand of CAHIKZ030001566.1, from coordinate 103,832 downwards.
AGATAGATAGAATGAAGAGACTGAGATAGATAGATAGATAGATAGATAGATAGATAGATAGATAGATAGATTGAAGAGAATAAGATAGATAGATAGATAGAATGAAGAGACTGGGATAGATAGATTGATAGATAGAATGAAGAGACTGAGATAGATAGATAGATAGATAGATAGATAGATAGATAGATTGAAGAGAATAAGATAGATAGATAGAATGAAGAGACTGGGATAGATAGATTGATAGATAGAATGAAGAGACTGGGATACATAGATAGATAGATAGAAAGAAGAGAAGAGAATAGATAGATAGATAGATAGATAGATAGAATTAAAAGACTGAGATAGATAGATAGATAGATAGATAGATAGGATGAAGGGACTGAGATAGATAGATAGAATGAAGAGACTGGAATAGATAGATATATATATAGATAGAATGAAGAGACTGAGATAGATAGATATATAGAATGAAGAGAACGGGATAGATAGATAGATAGATAGATGGGATGAAGAGAATGGGATAGATAGATAGATAGATAGATAGATAGATAGATAGATAGAATGAAGAGACTGAGATAGATAGATAGATAGATAGATAGATAGATAGATAAACAGAATTAATGAGATAATAATTGAGTGAATTTTTAGAAGGGGATTAAGAGAGAGAAAGAAATGTTGAATGAAAGAGAGAGTGTGTGGTAGAAATTCTCCCCTTTTCTTTCAAATAGCTAGACAGAGTTACTGATAGATTGACCGAGAGATAGAAAGACAGATAGACTGATCAATAGTTTTCATGGAATAATAAGAGAGGGATTGTATTGAAAGGGAGGAATGCGGGAAGGAGAGAGAGAAGGAAAGGTCGTTATGAAAGAGAGAGAGAGTGTGGGTGGTATCGGCCATTACTTTTTCAGAATTGTTTCCCTTCACCTTGAATGAGTTTCCTTTATTTTGCTGTTTGACTGATGCAGGGACGAGATATGTTCATGCTTTTATAATAGATGAACGTAACGCAGTCGTGACCGGGATTTGAACCCAGTTTACCGATTCCATTTTCCATGTGACATCAAGCTTTTAATTTGCCTCTACAATCGCAAAAGAGTGAATGAATATTGGATTCTTGTTGGAATCTCTTTCCGCAGATTCACTCCCCACCCCGCCTGCACCTAAAAGAAAAATCTCCTTGGAATTTGCATGAATTAAAAAAAATATAGATCAATAATTATCGATTAATTTGCTATTTTTATTGCCAATTCTAAATGAATTCATTTTCCTTTTCAGATCTTCTGTCAACCATTGATGGTCGGAGACAAAAGTGGCAAAAAATACAAAAAAAAAAAAAATAAAAAATAATGAATTGAAGAAAAATTTTCAAAAAATGAATTTAAAAAGTAAATTTTATTTGCAAAGAAAAAAATATTTTTTTTTTTTTAAATAATTTAGAAAATTTTTAATAAATTTTTTCATCGTTTTTTAAAAAAACAAATAATTTTCGGCTGGAAGCAAAAATCTTCGGCCAATTTTCAGATTCTTTCGAGAATTTAAACAAAACTTTTTTCGGTAAAACAGAAAAAATTTCTTGATCCGACGCAAAATAAAAATGGCCAAAGAAGAAAAATCGAAAATTTCTTCATCGATTTCAAACTTTTGAAGAATTTCTCATTTTTCATTCCAAACAAAGATTTTCGATTCTGTAAATCTTGACCCCCACAAATTCCCAGTCATGGGACCGACACAAAGAAGGGGGGCAAAAATACTCACCCCCAGCGACGATCCCTCGGGGTGGATTGTTTGGATTTCTTGTCGGTTTTCATTAAAACAAACAATTTTTTCAAACTCGTCTTCACAAGCAAAAATTTTTTTGTTCATTTGACACAAAGAAAAAAATTTCTTTTCTTTTGCGTCAAATGATTTTTGAATTTCTAAAAATGGCGCCTGTTTTTTTAGTGCCAAAAGAAAATTCTTCCCGACCCCCAAAAATTTGTTCCTCCTTCGTCCTTCAAAAACTCCAGGCCACAGACAACCAAAATGTCCCCCGAAAGGCGACACATGTCCCAGGGGCAGAAGTCCGTTCCTCCTTCCTTTAAGGGACATTGGCCGACCATTTCCCCAGAATCACTGATGAATTCTAGGATCGTTCCGCTTCGACAATCGCCAACAAAGACGCGACTGTCTTCGTCGCCGGCGACCATCGAATAAATAATCAGCGGGTTCGATCCTTGCAGACGGCATTCACTTTCCATCTGCAAATGCCCGGATGTCTCTGCCTCCCACACGATTATTTCTTTCTTCAGTGACTCTAGGGAGTCGTGACACCATTTCGGAAATGTCACCAGCCAACGTCCTTTCTCTTGAGGAGCAAACGATTGACGGAGCCGCGCAGAAAGCTCCGCTCCCGTCAACCTCAGTCCACAGACGACGTCCTCATCGTCGGTGCCATCCGTCAACAAATGCCGCACGGTGTGGCGCCATATTTCGACCTTCTTCAAAAGGTCTTCTCTCTCCTTGGGGGAGCGGCGCCATTTTCTCTCCAGTTCGGACGCCGACGCTCTCATATCGTCACACAGCTTTCCCAACTTAAGCCGTGTCTCTTCAACGAAACTCTCGAATTCCTCCCACACTTTGGTGCATTCCGTGTCACAATCCGTTGACAGTTGGTCAATGGATTGCCTGGTAATGTCTTTGATGCCATGTCCAACATTTGGTCGCATTTCGAGCATCGTCAAAAATCTAAAAGGTTTTTTTTTTAATTTCATGATTATAAAACGAAGACAAATTGAAACTCGGCTTGGTTTTAAAATTCCGAGAAAATTGAAGGTCGTTGCCAAGTAGTAAACAAATTCTGATTCATCAGGAATTTCCGATGACCTCGAAACTCGATCAAATGTCAAGAGACTGAGATAGATAGATAGATAGATAGATATGAAAAAGATGCAGATAGATAAATCGATAGACAGACTGAGAGATAGTCAGATATAACGATAGATACATGAAAAACGATTGAGCTATCAAGATTGGAAAATGAAAAGTTAGATATGTGACGTCGTCCCCCGGTCGCAGCGCCGACTGTGACGTTCTATCCTGATCTACCACGGCGCCAGTTGTGACGTCCCCAAACAGCACCAATTGTGACGTCCTCGCTGCGGCGCCAGCTGTTCGCTCCTCGCTGCTCCGTTCGGGTGTCGCTGCTCCAAACGTGACGTCCGCCTGTCGCATCAGTCGTGTTGTCTCGTCCTGTGACGACCAACTGGCTTGGTATCGGTCGCGGCACCCAAATGTGACGTTCTAACCTTTTGGTGATTCGGGTGGGAATCTGGTTAGATTTGATATCAGCCTCGTCGTTCCCAACTCGCTTCCAACGCCTGGTTACCATGGTAACTGCATTGATCTCCAGTCTGCCTACCCACGTTGTGAATTGATCTTAGGCAGACGAGATCAAACAGTGGTTGGGGCCGTAATGCAAACTGAGTTCAACGGGGGTGATAACACACAAATATGCATAAAATAAAATAAAATGAAGACTCAAAAAGTTCAAAGTATCAAAGAAAAAGGTAACAAACTTTATGTCTAGTTGTTCGATACATAGGACTGCATCTATCTCCCGACCCGTTCTGTGGATTGTGACACGTCGATTTCCGTTAGGCAAGTTTTAACGGTTCAAGTTGTTTGCTCTCTAAGAAATTGGTTTTTTTGTCTTTGGACGAAAGTCGAAAAAAAACTTATTTCGGTGGTCTGGATTCTAAGTCGCTCTTCAAAATAATTGTTCTTTGAAGAGGAGTCCAAGAGGAGTCTTGGTCGAATCTTTTCAAGAATCTGTGGACACTCAACTCTGCCGCCAGAGCCCGAACTGTTTTCTGCCTGTTGGGGTCTCGCTTTTATTGACGCCGACAAAAACCGGGTTGGGTCTGTTGGCGTCGGGTGGGGGGGTTCTCGATAATTCTAAATACATATCCACCTCTTTTTATTTCTGGTTAGGATTTTCCACTTTTTTCCATTTTTGGTAACCCTTTTCTCACTCCCACTTTCTCACCATACCTCTGAGGGGCGTGAACTACCCTCCCCACTTCTTCGTAGCAGCTTCTCATACTTATACTCTGGATGGGGCGTTGACAGCCTTCTTCGTGCGTCACGTGATCACTCCCGGCCAATGAGGTCTTGGTCGGGTATCTTTCCTCCTCCTTCGTGCGTCACGTGATCACCACTTGACCAATGATGTCTTAGTCGGGCGTGAACAATCCGTGGCTTTGTTTCGGGAAAAAAAATACCTTGCTTAACAAAAAAAAAAAAATTATCTCTTCTCTTTCCTTTTTTCTTCCTTTCAAATCGCCGTTATCATTTCTCTAGCCACGAAAGGACAATATGACATCTCTTGTTTTACATGTGGTGTTTGTCAGGTAGTTTATCGCTAATTTATCGAGATGGTTGGTTTTCGTAACATGGGTTCAGAAAAGAAATATCCCCAAAATTTTCAGTCAGTCTGTCGCCTCCAAGGAAGAAATAAAAACACTTCTGGTTCCCATTCATTTTCCTTCGGTACATATGTCTGATAACATAATTTTATTATCGCAGGGCAAAAAGTTGTTTCGTCGAAAAAAATTCAGTCAGCTGCACTGCCTGGGTGGCATTTAATTTTCATATCTGTCCAAAGTCCGTTTTAGTGTCCTGTTTTTCGTCACTTATCGAAATAACATTTTCACTTTGAATTTTTCCTGGGCAGTGGTCCAGCCATTCGTGTACGCACCTAGATAACATAGCCGTTATCAAAACACATCTGGTTCCTTCTTTCTTTCCCTTTTCTTTTTTTACTCAGAAATTCCCTGTCATTGTAATGACACACTTTTTCACTTGTTACTTATCAATATTTTCATTGTCTCTTAGGCCATGTGTGTGGCTGTTTTATCACCTACGATTCGCCTCGCATTTCTTTCTGCCTTCTTTTCTTTCTCTTTCTTTCTCTGCCTCGTAAATGGTGCCACAGATAGATAGATAGATAGATACATAGATAGATAGATAGATAGATAGATAGATAGATAGATAGATAGATATGAAAAAGACGCAGATAGATAAATTGATAGACAGTCTGAGAGAGAGTCAGATATAACGATAGATACATGAAAAAAATTGAGCTAATATAGATTGGAAAATGAAAAGGAGATAGATAGATAGATAGATAGATAGATAGATAGATAGATAGATAGATATGAACAGGATGAGATTGATATGAACAGACTCTGATAGATAGATAGGTAGATAGATAAACTGACCTGTTCCTAAAAACAAATAAATATCAGAGAAAAGGAGTGCGTTACAACGTATGTGGACATAATACACACGCTCACATACGGACATGATGTAAACACACACACACACACACACACATATATATATATAAAGATATAAAGTGTGTCACTTAATCTTTTCATTAATATGTTCCAATTTTAGAATTTAGTTTAGAAAATTGTTTGTACACTGAAAACAAAAATTAAAGGAATTAAAAATTTTTTTTTTTAAATTTAAGTGACACACCTTATCTATCTATCTATCTATCTATCTATATATTAAATATATAATAAAATAAATTAAAAATTTATTTATTAAAAATTTAACTCAATAAAATATTCAAATTTAATTAATGTATAGCAAATAGAGTTGCATGTGAGAGGATTAGAAGGTTTAATTCTTCTTCTATGTGCCGTGTCCCTGTAGGGCGTGGGCGATTATGGCTCTCCACAATTTCCTGCCATATGTTGGTCTTAATAAAATTGTGTCTTTTCTGTGATCTCTGCTCAACCCCGTTCTGCCGTCCATTTACTCAAGCTGGCTAGGTAGTCTATACTTTGTTTTCCTCTTTCTCCCTGTTGCCTTCCATCCGTCCTGTGAGTATCAAATTTTCTAAGCCCCCTTACCTCATCATGCGCCTTAGATTTAGGCATTTGTAAAAGACACAAACATAGAAATGTTTTTCAGAAATTATAAAATTTGAATGCGTCTTAAATTTGAATCCAACTTGAAATAAGAAAGGAATTTATATATATATATATATATATATATATATATATATATATATATATATATATATGAATACAACTTGAATGTAGAAAAGAAGATTGCATGTATGTGTGTGTTTTGTGTGTGTGTGCGTATGGATTCAATTTTAACAAATATTGAATATTTATATATATATATATATATATATATATATATGTATACTGAACACTAATATTATTTATCGATATATGTATATATATATATATATATATATATATATATATATATATATATATATATGTATACTGCACACTGATATTATTTATCGATATATGTATATATATATAATGTATATATATATATATATATATAATTCAGACTCGATGAATTACTTAAATATATTCATATAGTCATAGGGTTAATGTGTAAATTACTCTCGCGTGTAGTTTGTAACACATTATTAATCTTCTCTCAGTTGCGTCACTGTCTTTGGGCTATCTATCTATCTATCTATCTATCTATCTATCTATCTATCTATCTATCTATCTATCTATCTATCTATCTATCTATCTATCTATTTATCTATCTCAGTCCTTTCATATCTATCGATCTATCTATCTTTTCATAAATATCTATCTATCTATCTATCTATCTCAGTCCTTTCATATCTATCTATCTCAGTCCTTTTGCATTTCTATCTATCTATCTATCTATCTATCTATCTATCTATCTATCTATCTATCTATCTATCTCAGTCCTTTTCATATCTATCTATCTATCTATCTATCTATCTATCTATCTATCTATCTATCTATCAAATTTTAATCTCGTGTTCCTCACATTAAACAGACCTTGTGTCACAACCTGACCTTTGGAGATTTGAGTAAATACAAAAAAAAAATACGCCTGGTGATTATCAGATTCAAATGCAATTTTCAGTGACTTATTAACGAATGAATGTTTTTATTTACTGAATCGGTTGGTAGCAAAACAAAAAATTAATCAAACTCAGAAATAATATCTACGCAAAATAGTTAAAAAGTTTATACAAATTTCTTGTTTATTTTTTTCGCGGTTAAAATGGAGGTTCGATGAGTGACAAAATGAAAGGGAAATGTTTTTTAAAAAGCTTAAACTGATTATTTATATACGGAAATTAATTCTCTTATTTAATTCGGATTAGCTTGAATTTATTATCATTTTTCAAACAGAATGAACATTTAAGTTCAAAAATGGCATTTTTTTTCGAGTTGTTCTTCGATAGAATTATGTACGATTACTTTTCCCTCAAATGAAGAGTGAAAGACGTTGGATTAGATAAATTGAAAGATAAAGATAGAGACTGAGATAGATATCAGTTTTAATAAAATAGATAGACAGATACATAGATAATGAAAAGCGAGAGAGAGAGAGAGACAGTAAGTCAGTTTGATAGATAGACAGATAGATAGATAGATAGATAGATAGCAGTTTTTATAAAATAGAAAGACAGACAGAAATAGTAGGGATATTCCAAACGCAGCTTAGATATGACACAAGGCCGAAAGTAAGGAACAGCCAGTGAGGATCGAACTCATTGCTAAGTCGTAAGTTTCGAGTGACAAGCTTGCTAACCATTGCACCGCCTCAAGTTGCCCTATTAAGATAGATAGAAAAGCAGTTTGAATTAGATAGATAGATAGATAGATAGATAGATAGATAGATAGATAGATAGATAGATAGATATTAAAAGGAATCTGATAGATAGATAGATAGATAGATAGAAAGAAAGAAAGAAAGAAAGAAAGAAAGAAAGCAGTTTTAATAAGATAGACAGATAGATACTGCATATAGACGAACAGACACAGACAGACATACATACGAAATATAAAAAAGTAAATGTTCTGCAATGTCACACACACACATCCAAGCCAACACACATTCACACACAGACAGACACAGACACACAGACGAACACTCGTCCGATCACACATACACATATACACTAAACAGTTTCATTTTATTACAATATCGTTGCAAGTAAAATTATTAGTAGTATTAGTATCCATATTTGTAGTAGTAGCAGTAGCAGTAGTACTACTACTACTACTACTAGTAGTAGTAACCTAAATGTTTAATCATGAGTCAAAAAGGCTTTGAATTTTTAAACAATAATTCTATTGACTTTAACCATGGAGCAAGTGATAGCAAGTCTTTTTAATATCCATCAAGTCTGCTATTAATATTATTATTATTATTTTTATTATTAATATTATTATTATTATTGTTTATTTCTTTTGATCCAACGTTCGATAAAATTATTTCTGAAAACATTGTCCTCAACTCAATAATGAAAAAAGTTTTTTTTCCTTTATTTGACTCACCGAACAATTGACGTAAATTTTGATTTCTAGGAATTTGCCCACCAAAAACGACTAATGTAAAACGTTTAGACTACTACTACTAATACTACTACTAATACTACTACTAATACTACTATTACTAATACTACTACTACTAAATAATAATACTACTAATACTAATTCTAATACTAATACTACTAATAATTTAGCTTGAAACCAAATTTTAATAATGCAACTGTTTTGTCACTTTGTGGATATGCGTGTCAGATACGTGTGTTAGTCTCTGTGTCTGGGTCACTGTGTGTGAATGTGTGTCGGCTTGGATGTGTGTGTGTGACATTGTAGGATATCTTGTGAAAAATTACTTCATATTTACTTTTTATATTTCGTATGTATGTATGTTTTTCTATCTATCTATCTATCTATCTATCTATCTATCTATCTATCTATCTATGCCAGTCTTTTTCATATCTATCTATCTATCTATCTATCTATCTTGTACTTCAAAATTTGCATCACTTTCTAATCACTTTCATTGTCAATCCTCAACTATACAAATAAATATTTTCTAATAGAAGTTGAAATCTACAATTGAAAGAAATAAAAATCCATGTTAACTTTAACTTTTATTTCAAATGTAAAAACTGAAATGAATTTTAAATGTAATTTTTGAATGCGGAGAAAATAAAATGAAATTAGATTTTTTCCATCAATTTCTGAGAAATGAAAATTTAATTCATGTTTTTTTCCCGTTCGCCAAAGACAAAAGAAATGAAATGAAAGTAGAATTTATTTTTAAAAACCTACGACCTCACCCAAATTTCCATGACTCATATCAAAATCTAAAGCAGGTTTTTCATCGAGCCTACGTCGTAACCGAGGTTGACACAAGGTTATCGATTAAAGTGGGCTTACCGGCAATACAGTGGAATAATTGCGCAAGTCATCCCCTAAGCACTTCCCCTTTTGGAAGGGAGAGGTACGACCTGGGGGTGCCAGCCCCACCCCCACCACCCTATGGAGCCTGAGTAATATTAGTTTGAAATTTTCCCCTTCTTTTTATTCAAACAATCCAACAAAATCTATTAAAATCTTAATTTTATTTCCTAATAAAATTAAAAATATCTTTATTTTAAAAGGCGATCAAGAATTCATTAAAATTTCTATTTATTAAACTCTCCTTGTAAAAGATTACATAGAATAAACAATTTCATAATTTGAAAAAAAGTCACAAAAACATACACACACACACACACACACACACACACATATATATATATGTAATGAAATATATCATTCATCGTACATCAAAAATAATGAAAATTTCTCCTTTTTATTTAAGAAATTTTCTTCTGGGGAAACATTTATTATAACTTCCGTAAAATTTAATAAAATTCAATAATTATTTGATTTCTGACGGATTAAAGAATAATTCAATTTTTGTTGCAAAATTAGTTGCGTCATTTTTCCTCTCATTCCACTTGTGGTATTTTTACCTAAATTCAGAATATAAATATAAAAATATACAATTCTTTATCTATCTATCTATCTATCTATCTATCTATCTATCTATCTATCTATCTATCTATCTCCCTTTTCATTTTCCAATCTAGCTAGCTCAATCCTTTTTCATGTATCTATCGTTATATCTGACTATCTATCAGTCTGTCTATCGATTTATCTATCTGCGTCTTTTTCATATCTATCTATCTATCTATCTGAAGATATATATATATATTTTTCTATTCATATTCATCTCTATACAGATATATATTTTTAGTCTATATCTATCTTTTTATCTGTATATATATATATATATATATATATATATATATATATACAGATATATTTCTGTTCATCTCTATCTATATATATCTATATACAGATATATGTCTTTTGGTTATTCATATCTATCTATTTATCTATCTATCTACATGTATGTATCTGTATATTTATATATGTATTTTTATGTTAGTTTATTCATATCTATCTATCTATCTATCTATCTATCTATCACAGTCGTTTTAATATCTATCTATCTATCTATCTATCTATCTATCTATCTATCTATAGATGCATAACTATACACATAACCGTCCGGTTCATACTCCGGCCTTCTAAAACCCTTTCCGTTCTCTTTCACTGACAGTAGACCCTTTCTTGGGGGTGAATTAATCAATTCACATATATACAAACCACACAGACAAGCACACATCCAATTTGAGTGTGTCCGAAAGACGACACTGGAATAATGCATTTTCCTTCCACTCAGTCTGAACAGCCTCTACCCTGGTCTGAGTAATAAAGTTGGAGACACGAAAAATAAAAAAGTAACTAAAATTTATGTGCAATAGACTGAAAATGAGTTAAATCTTGATAAAAATCTGATACTGCAAATATAAGTAACTTGAAATGAAAATTATTGAATTCTTTAATTTTTAAGACCCGCAAAAAAAACAAAAACAAGAAAAAACCAAAAAAAAACAAAAAAAAAAACCAAAAAAAAAAACATTAAAAACTTCAAACTCAAAAAACCAAAAATAACCACCAACTTAATTCCAAGGTTTACAAAAAATTCAGTGGTTTTCGTAGGTCATTTGGTCTCTGGAGTCACACACAGACACACACACACACACATACAAAGACATGTACAGATAGACACACACATTCACGTCTTGTCAAAAATTGCATATTAGACCCGGATATATATATATATACATACATACATACATACATACATTCATATATATATATATATATACACACACACACACACACACACACACACACACACACACACACACACACATACATACATACATATATATATATATATATATATATATATATATATATATATATATATATATATATTCCCATGAAGTGTCAATCGGATTCTCGAACATAAAAAATAAGCTTAATCGCGTAGCAAAGTCTGATCAAGATGAAATGAAAATCATTGACCTTTCGTCATTCGTGACCCTTTGAAAAACCCTTCACATCAATTATATTGAAAATGTTGTTGTCATCGAACAATGGCATACTGATTGAGTTGACGTTCTTGTAAATTAAGACCGGAACAATTTGTAAGTTTTTATTTTTCTTACCGTTGTTGACATGAAAGCAAAATTGTTTCATTATTAAAATTTCCTTTTAATGAAATCCAACCTTGTTGAAATTCCAATTAAATTTGAACATCAAATTATCTATTGACCCTAGACTCGCAATAATGTTGCTTTCATTCATGACCACCAACAATTCAACTTCTAATCACACGACTTTTACGATAATAATTAGTAATTAATTATTGTTGACATAATAAGCAATTGTTTAAAGCAAAAAGTAAAATGAAATTAGGACTTGAAATGATTTATTATCTCTAGACTCTCAGTAAAGTTGCTTTTATTCCTGACCATCGACTATTCAGCTTCGATTCACCTGACTTTTATAAAAATGACGCTTATATTCCCACAAGTACTAGTAATATAAGTAGCAGTAGTAGTATAATCAGAGCCGACGCGTCTTACCCCTGATATCTCCAACCATCGTTTTTTGGGCCCCATTGTTAAGTCATGTCATAAAAGTCAACAAATGCTTAAATATTAATTAATGAAAATAATTTAAGTTCTAATTCATGGAAATTGAAATTTAGAATGTATTTAATAGGAATTAAATCCGTGATAACATTGATATGAAGAAGTAATGGCGGACTGATCAAATCGTTTGTCAGTGATAAGAAAATCAAAAACTTTGCCCCCATTTCAAATGCAGTCCACCCTTCAAAATAGATTTGTGATTGCTGGGTTCCTCTCGATCTAACCGTGATAACCATGGAGATTGCCTGGCAAATATACCATTGTGTACATAAATAAAATCATTTTTTCTCGATTTGATCACTATAATGATATACATATATCTAGACTCTCAGTAAAGTTGCTTTTATATTCTTGACCATCGACTATTCAACTTCAATACACCAGACTTTTATGAAAATGACACATATATTGAATATATTATATTCCCACAAGAACTATTATTATTTTCATATGCTGTGTAAAACAAAACAAAACAAAACAAACCAAAGTATACATTTTTGAAAAAATAAAAATTACCAGATATAGATTTCTGAAAAAAAATTACCATTGATACATTTTTGAAAAATATTACCTGCGATATATTTTTGAAAAACAAATATTACCAGAATAGATTTTTGAAGAACAAAAATTACTTGCAATAAAAGTTGTCGGCATTAAATAACCCATTGTGGTTGATATGCCGTAAAACAAACCAAACCAAAATTTTAATAATGAAACTATTTTGCTTATCATGTCAGCGATAGTAAGAAAAAAAGTCGCAAAAGCTGTCATTATTTCCAAGAATATCAATTCAATCAATGGGCAATTTCTCGATGACAGATCCACTTTCAACAACATCATAATTCATGATAAGTGCTTAAAGGGTCAGCAATAATGTAACATCGTTGATTTTTGTTTAATGTTGCTAAGACTGCGAAGCGCTTAAAAAAATAAATTCCAATTCGTTCATGAGTTTTGCCCTTTTCTCTTTCATTTAATTAATTTATATTCATTTTATGTTTTTGGAAAAGAGAGAATGTGAGAGAATGCGGATTTGTGTGATTTGATTCTTTCAATGAAAGTCGTTGGATTATTGTAAAAGGCCGAATTACGAGCTGTCCCAGAAAAATATTTGATGTTATTTTATCGAATCCCGAAACTCCGAATTTTGACATTTAATAAAAAGCCGAGTAAAAGGATTTCTACAATGTATATGAATTGTTTGTGTCTTTAATATTATTTCCTTTATTGTGAAAAAAAAACTTTACATGTTTATCTCTTTGTCCTGGATTTCATGTTAGCCACTTAAGTAGATGTTCATTGTTAGAGAGAGAGAGAGAGAGAGAGAGAGAGAGAGAGAGAGAGGGGGAGAGAGAGAGGGGAGAGAGAGAGGTATGCAGATATACAGCCAACAAGTAGATACACATTGTATTTAAAGATATGGCGCACCTACATATTTCTGCTCTGCTTGGGTGTGCCTTTATGGATACAGAGGCATTTTTTTCTCTGCTCCTCTGAGTACAATTTTCTGTCCCTGTCTTTACATGTCATCTCTTTCTCTTCTCTTCATCGAATCGAGAAAAATTGTTGTTTTTTATAACCAATTACTCCATTTCTTTTTTCACATTCTGCCAGCGTTTACATAATGGAATCATTAAAGTGAAGAGACAATGGAGGCATTTCAATCATTTATCCTACCCGTGATATTCTGAGCAGGATTAATTACATCCTGCTTGAAAGTGCGTGTGTGTAATGCGGGTGGGGGTATCGTGCTTAAGATCGTATTCTGAATAAAACATATTAACATAAATTGTTAAAGAAATGCATTTCTCTTGGTAGGAAACATTTATACAGTATCACGGATCAAACAAGATACTTTCAAACAGATCAAATTTCGGCAAAACAAGCAATGCAAAAAAATTAAAATAAATATTGTAGCAAGCTGAAGATTTACTGGTCGAACCAGAGTAGAGATAATATTTATAAGACTCATCTATTCTTTTTGGGGGTGACTTTGTCTCTTTGTCGAGATGTAATATATATATATATATATATATATATATATATATATATATATATATATATATATATATATATATATATATCAACTTATATTTATATACGGAATTATATTTCAAAAACTAAGAAGGATTTTATGCAATCTCTAATTTCTCCAATCCTAAGAATTTATTTTATGTGTTGAAGTCAATATAGAATGAAAAGCAAATAAATTTAAGTCATTTACTTTATAAAGAATCCAATTTTTTCTAGGGATAAAATCAGTCTACATAGATAGACTTGTAAAGAGAAGTTGGACAGATAGACACACTGAGAGACAGACAGGCTGATAGATAGATAGATAGATAGATAGATAGATAGATAGATAGATAGATGTACAAGGCTGAGGCACAGACTGATAGACCGAAAGGCTGATAGAAAAACAGACAAGTTGATAGATATACATACAGATAGACAGAGTGATAGACTGACAGACAGACATACAGCCTGATAAACAGACAGGTAGAGAGACAAACTGATAGAGAAATATCCGGGCTGATAAACAGACGGACAGACAGACAAGGTTGATTGATAGACAGGCCGATAGACAAAGGTGATTAATAGACTGACAGTTTGACAAACTGATAGACAGGATGAGGGACAAACATACAGACAGGTTAATAAACAATGAGATTTATGCAATTTACAATATTGAAGTGATCCTTCCAGAATTCTATTAGGGTCAGGTTTGGATTTTCACTCACTTCAAAAACAGCTCTGAAACAAGTCAGCTTTTATCAGACCTCGCAAACTCTCCATGTCTCACTTCACTGTATATGCTGGTCCTATTTTAAAATTTTTCAAACCATGTTCGGCTTGACTTAAATGCATTTTTATCTTCAGAAGACGTGCTTGGTATTTTTCTGATAAGATCCACGTCCATTGCCCTTGCCTTTGTATATGTCATATCTTCAGACACAGAATCACTTCGTAGCTGCCTCTCTCATTCATTCACACCAACAACAGCTTCTCAACATCATCAAGGGCTTTTGGATGATGCTTGGTAATTATACTAACTCCCTTGGCTACATCAAGCTTTTTTTATTTATTTCTATCTTCTTCTTTAGGATAATGCAAATTGTTGATGCTGAACATCTGTATAGATTGGCAAGGTCAGAAACACAGGTATCATCTTCATTCTTTTGAATGGTCTCCTTCTTCATTTGCACAGATATTTTTTCTTCTTCTTAGAAGGAACCACCTTCTTGCCACAGAAGGCAACAAAAATTGAATCTCTTCTTACCTCGAGATATGTGATTAAAATATTTTTTTTAAATGAGAATATTGACTAGGTACAAATAAACATTGGAGGATTGAGTTCAGATTTTGGCTTTTTGTTTTCCCTTGTGAAAAGCAAGAATGTCTTCTTCCTTCGAAGATTAATGGGATTAATAATATCATATGTTAGGCTTTGACGACTTCGTTGGCAACCAATCTAGAAGAAGGACAAGTTTGAATTCAAAAGTGTGCAAAAAGGAAACAGAGAAACAATCCCATTATATTTCTAAAGAACAGACACAACAATGTGCAATTAAGTCATTAAAAGTGAAGCCGTGAAGCGCCGTAATCAGCCAAATTCGAACCAGCATCGTTATACATAATAATGATGATATAAATAATCCTAAATTGTTTGTAAAATGAATGAGAATCAAATGATGCACCACCCTAGATCAGAACCCCAATGAGGATGCACCACACGAAATCAGAACCCCAATGAGGATGCACCACACGAAATCAGATTTTGATTGGTTGTATTTACCAAGGACCTTAGGAGGTCGAAGTCTAATCCAACTTGAATTAACTCTAAAAACTGCAACAATCGAATTGGATGCCTACCTCATAAAATCGAATTGGGACACCCCCCTCTTACAAATAGTAAAACACCAAATCCATTCCATCAACAAAAAAGATGCGCTCTTAGAGAAACAATTTAATATAACTGGAATCCTACCAACAAAAATCGAATCAAATACAATCTATGCCAAAACAGAAGACAAAACAATTTGGCCAAATGATATTACAACAAAAAACTGGGAGGAAAAGGCGTTGGATTGCAAATACATAAAAAGAAAGAAAGAAAGAAACAGATGTGGATCAACAGAAAACACCTCATTGGTTGAGGTGAACTCCGGGCTGATAACTGAGACAGAAGGTTTAATTATTGCAGCTCAGGACCACAGCCTCGCAATCAGATCCTATCACAATCACATAATCAAGGATGGAAGTAATCTGAAATAAAGGATCTGCGGAAAATATGATGAAACAGTCTTCCATATTATCTCAGGATGTCCAGAACTGGCAAGAAATGAATATATCCGGACATAACAAGGTAGCAACATATGTGCACTGAAAGATATGCAAGAAGCAGAAAATCGAAATCACTGAAAGATGGTATGTCCACCAAGCAGACACAGTTGTCCCCCCACCCAATAACTATCCTCTGGGACATGCCAATGCAAACTGGCAGGGAAATAAAAGCCAATAGACCTGATATTATTATAAAAGACAAGAAATTTAGGAAGTCTATGCTTATTGACATAACATCTTAGAGAAACATGTCCATAAAAATTATCAAGAAATTATCCAAATACAAGAACCTGGAGATCGAGATTAATAGGATGTGGGGAATAAAAACCGAGACTGTCGTACCAATAGTAATCGGATCACTGGGCCTCGTGAGAAAAGCAATGGACAATTTTACTAAGAGTGTCCCAGGTAATACAAACATACAAGTCGTCCAGAAAATCGCCCTACTAGGAACATCCCATATATTAAATAAAGTGCTGTCAATGAAATCCCCCTATAGAGCCAAAGGACGATAGTTTGGACTCAACTCTACAGGATTAAAAAAAAAAACAGAAAACATAAACAACAACAACAACAACAACAATAATAATAATAATAATAATAATAATAATAATAATAATAATAATAATAATAATCCCCAATTGTTTGCAAAATGAGAAACAAATAATGATATTAATAATAACAATGAAAACAAAGAGAATGACGCGATTTAAGAAAAAAAAGCAGTGTATAAGAATATTCAATAATATTTCGACTGTATGTCAGTCTTCTTCAAGTTACAATAAAAAAACAATTTTATACAAAGAATGTATAAATAAATTGCATCAAATTAACATAAAATTTTTCTGCTATTTCAGAATGTTTTATTTTCTGTCAAGTAAAGTTTTATTTCTGTGAACACGAGGCTAGCTTCTGTTGCTATGATGTGAGTGACCACTATAAGTTACATAAAGATTTATTTTATATTTAATTTGAATAAATTGTTTATTTAATGTTTCATCTATTTTTACTTATTTAAAATGTCTTCCTTTCTCAAAATGATCAGCATTAGGCCTGATTTGTTTGCCTTCAAAGAGTTGGCCCAGGGCGTCACCAAACGTCCACAAACATCAGCACGTCACTCATTATACCAATGTTACGATATTTAATACCAGAATTCATTTAGTTCATTAAAATCATTTTAATGTTTTTATTTTCATAATTTTTATTATAATTATCGAAGATCGAGCAAAAGTCAAAACAAACTTATGATCCTTGAAAGAAAAAACTCTTCCAACTACGATGTCTGTAAATAAAAAGCAATAATAATTTAAGATGCCGCCGCCTCCTAAAATGTATTTGTCAACAGACATGGTCGGAGAAAAAAAAAATGATAACAAACGAAAATATTTTGTAAAATCTATCGTTTTTTCCATAAAATTATTACACAATTATTTTTATATGGTTATTTGCCTCGACTCATATTTCGGAAAATGAACATTATAATACATAACTCATATTGGGAAATCATTTACAAAAATTTTCCAAACGAAAATTTATTCACATTAAAAAGAATTAAATAAAAAAAGAGGAATTTTAATTCAAATGAATTTATTTGTAAAATACTTGAAGAAAAAAAAAATTATATTTTCAAATAATGGTGAAAATTTTCATTATATATTTTCCATCGTTTTCTAAACAAACAAAGAATTTTTTTCGAGAAGCAAAAATCTTCCTCAGATAAAAATCTGATGTTTTCGGAAATTTGTACACAAGTTTTTTTTTCTGGCAAAAGAGAAAAAATTTCTTGCAAGTTGCAAAAATAAATCTGTCCAAATTCATCTCCACAAAAATCGCAAATTTCTTTTTCAGTTTTCAATTTTTGAAGAATTTGACCATTTTTATTAAAGACAAAGATTTCGGCCATTCCTTCACATGTCCCCAACAAATTCCCGGATGTAGGATCAGCACAAAGGAAAAAGCGAGAATGAGAAGCTGAACCCATAGATTTCTCAACTTTCACTGTTTTTATTTTCTTTCCTACTTTAGAAAAACAAATAATTTCTTCAAAATCCGAATCACAAACGAAAATTTGTTCGTCCATTTGACACAAAGAAAAAAGATTTTCTTTTGTGTTGATTATTTTTACTTTTTCTAAAAATGGTGGACTTTTCTTTCGCACCAAAAACAAAAGTCTTCCCCTCCACGGCAACATAATCGGAAACAACCACGAAAGTCTCCCCTCCCTCTCGACCCAGGCAACCACAAAGATCCACAAACAACCAAAATGTCTTTTAAAAGACAACAAATGTTCCAAGGTAAGAATATCTCTCCTTCGCCCATCAGGAGACATTGGCATACGTCTCGCCGAATTCCTTGATCGATTTATCGCGTCCATCAACAACAAACACGTGACTGTCTTCGTCGCTGACGGCAATCGAATGAATCGACCTCAGGTTCGAATCCTGCAGGCGGAATTCGCTTTGAAGTTCCAATTCCCTTGGGGACTATCTCTCTATGACGAAGCCATTTCGAGATTTCGTTCTGGAAAAATGAAATCTGAAACTGCAAATACAAAAATATCTTTTTAGAAAAATAAAAAAAAATAAGGTCAAAGTTCAAAAGCATAAAAAACCGAAAATAAAGGGGCCCGAATTTTTTTCACAAGCAAAACAAATCGATTTCCTGAAAAATTTTCTTTTAAAATCACAAATAAATAAAGGCGGGGGTGTTAGAGAGCGAAAGTGAGAGAGAAAAATAAAATATATAGAGAGAGTGAGAGAAGGAAATATAGAAAGTGAAAAGTGAGAGAAATCGAAAGAAACAAAGGAGAGAAAGAAATTGTTTAAACATAATGAGAGAGAGAGAGAGAGAGAGAGAGAGAGAGAGAGATCGAGAGAAGAGAGAAAAAATTGAAAAAGGAAGGAAAGGAAAAGGTAAAAAGTAACAGAGAGTGAGAGAGAAGCTCCAATTTTCTGTCTTCACAATTATTTTCAACATTGAGATGTTAATTAAATTGCTTCAGTGTTCCTTTCACCGGACACGCTTTAAGAAATTTCTAAATTGAACCCATTTAAATAAAATGGTCCACTCATTGGGTCATTTTTTTTTGGTGGGTGGGGGCTGTGAACTATTTTTGTAGATTAGTATTTATTAGACTCTTAAGCGACTGCCAGAAAAAAGAGGGTCCTGTTTATAATATCGATAAAGTGTAAAATCGATCCCTGATTTTACACATTAGACCTTTTAAAATATTTATTTTATTACAAAAACTTTGTTTAAAAAAGAAAAAGAAAGAAACATAAATTTTTGTCTGAAAAAAGTTACATAAATTAATTAAAATATGCAGATATCTTTGATGAAGGAGGAGTTTCAAACATAACGTTTGTAAATAGCAAATAAGTTCAATAATTCTTCCAAAGTCAGGGATCGATTTTACACAATATTGATATTATGAACAAGACCCTCACTTTTTTTTTAAATGGAAAATTCCATGATGCTATTTTTGTATTTCTGACCAGAGGTGTCTGTTCAGGACATGGAAAGAAATCAAGCGAAATAATAATAATAATAATAAATGTGCAAAAGTAACATTCAAGAAAGGTAGAATTACTGAAACACCCTTAATAGATTTAGATTTTGTCACAAAGATTAGGGAACTGGAGCATGATGAAGCTTATAAGTACCTAGGAATTAGCGAAGGAGATGGCATACAACACCCCCAAATGAAGGAAAAAATAAGAAAAGAGTATTACAGGCGTGTACGTCTGGTACTAAATACTGAGCTAAACTCAAAAACAGAATATCAGCCATAAACACATTGGCTGTCCCTGTGGTGCAATACAGCTTTAATGTCCTTAACTGGACCATAGCTGAAATTAAGCGAATGGACGCCAAAACGAGAAAGATTCTCACTTGCTACCGCATGCATCATCCCAAAGCTGATGTTGATCGTCTGTATGTGCCCAGATCCGAAGGAGGCAGAGGATTAGTTCAACTAGAACTGTCCTACAAAACTACAACAATTGGCCTCCAAAGATATTTGGAAACTACAGAAGACCGGATGATGGTATGCGTCAAGGAGCATGAAAGTAGTAAGCGTCTCTACTCCGTAATAAAAGAAGCCAAAAAATTCAAAATGGAGTTTCAAATGGGGTCGGAAATACAAGTAAAGCACAGTACACCGGCTGGAGCTGCAAAATAGTTAAAAAAAAAGAAAGCAAAGACAAATGCAACCGACCAGATACAGAAGCAATGGCAAGATAAACAGCTTCATGGCCAATACTCTGCCCGTACCAAACAAGCTGACGTAGACAAAACCCGTACCCATCAGTGGCTACGCAGTGCAGGGTTGAAAGCGGAAACTGAAGGTTTTATCCTTGCTGCAAAGAACCAATGCTTGTTAACTAGGGATTATCAAGCACATATACTAAAGTACTGTGTTAGCCCAAAATGCAGATTCTGTGATTAAAAGTTGTTTTTGTATTCCCCACCCCCACAGACAAAAATTGCACATATAGGATTTAGTTAGGACTTCATCGAGTCTCTGAGGTATTGTGGTGGTTGTAGTAAGAAGGGTAAGCAAGAATGTGATGTTTTGGTGCAAAGGTTATTGAAGCATGTCCGTGTCAGTGTTTCTGGCGAGATAAGTTTCATTTTAAGAGAAGCAAAGACCAGCCCTCCTCATCTCCATTTTAGGCCTTGTGCCACATTTGTGCATAAATGCATTTGCAATAAATATTTTCACTTGTGATTCACCTTGATTCATTTCTCGCTCACCATTAGCAATTGCTTACTTTCTCCACGCCACTGGCAAATCTTGTATGCCTTTCCTGTAATAAATATTATCGTTTATTTCCAACCTTCGTTTATGTTATTCTTATTCACTAACCTTTCCTAGGTTACAACAGATACACTAGATTTTTCTGTTTTTCTTATTTAATCTTTGTAAATAACGACAAAAGAAAATTTGTAAAGGAAATTTTAATCTCCATTGCTACTCTACAGAGCAGTCGTCCTTAAAATAACAATGGTTATCTCCCTTAGATTTGTTTTTAATTTTAATCCAAGTATTCCTTTCTGGGATAATTTATGACATTGCCCCACTCATTTAGAAACACCTTGACAGAAGTAAAAGCAACAAAAAACTGTCGGTGGCTAAATACGGGATTTTGACAAACAGATTTAATCTATTCTACAATCCTGTGTTTTTATTAGTTGACAATCAATGATTATAGACTCAATTAGAACCATCAGTGGACCCCTGAGTAATATGGTGATAAGTGAATAAATATATTAGTGAAATGTGCTGTAAGATTAATTTACTTCCATATTTTCTATAGAATTTCAAAATGGTGAGTATTTGACAGAGTTTGTAGGTATACAGTCAATTCTTAAATGGTGTACAATTATAGATAAACTGGATCCCTAGAAATGTTTTGGATATTAACAAATTCAAAATTTATTCGAGGTGGAAGTTCTCAGATGAAGACTTAAAAGTATATTATTAATCCTGTAAATACAATGTAAATTATATTATTTGAACTTGGGCATACGTATTTATGGGTGGAATTTAAAAACGCCTTGATGATCGGAACCTCTGCTGATCTCTCGGTTGAACTAGATCGAACAGATCGATGGGGAAATAACTGGCTTTTAACTTTCAATACCTCAAAAATCAAGCTATTATTGTTTCACCGTCATTAATAAAACCCCGAGTTTTCTCTAGGCATGATGAATGGCTCCATTCTCAGTGAAACTCCATGGATCTCAGATTCTCTCCAGATCTCAAACAAAACTCGTATGTTCTTTTGGCTAAAGATTTTGGAACAATGGTCAGTTCCTTCTGTCTCTCCAGGAAGTACCAGACTCCTCTTGCCATGCTTTATCTTTAAAAGTGTTAGATTAGACCAGACACAGATTATTGATGCTATATCTGGCTTGGAGCTGCTCAATCCCTACTTCTCTGTCTTAATTCTCTTTTTTTAATTGGATTTACCCCAAGGAAGGCAGTAAAGCCACTAAGACACAATTGTTTACCGGGTATGAAAGAATTAGAAATAAAATAAACATTATCAAAATGTCGGGATTATAACAACAAAGATGTCAATAATGATAGACATTCAGAGAGAAAAGCATTTGTAACAATATCCTTGTGGATAAATCGTTGCTTCATGAATCTGTTGTCATAGAAAATGTGAGGTCAATCGGTGGATTAAATATTGATGGCTTAGACTCAGTGGAAACATCGCAAGAAATAATTGATTAGTATTCAATCAGAAAAGGGAGAAAATATCCCGAGACATAGACAACAGAGTAAGAAAAAAATAAATAAACTGATTTTTTTTCTCTTCATTCCTGTTCAGGTTTATCGAGGACCTCCTGGCTGACTCCATAAATGATTCCAGTCAAGTAAGAGAATTAAGACAATTTTTGGATGAATGAAAGTTTTTTTTTTTTATAATTCTCTGACGTTTTGCTGGTCATTGGTGAGTTTCAATGTTTATCCTTTTCAATCAACCAATTTTGAAGAAATCTTTTCGAAAAGCCCAACAATTTTTTTTTCAGTCGTCTTGGTACCATATTTGAAGAACATTTTTTTATTTCAATTTAGTACGTAACGACATTAAAAAATAAAAAAAGACGACATGTCGGGATACAAAATGCGAATCTCTCCATTTCGTTGAGATGTGGTCACGTGATGTCCTAAAAATTTTTTTCATTAATTTAATTTAATTATGATTCTATTTAATTATCTTATTTATCATATTGTCTGTATTATTATTATTATTATTATTATTATTATTATTATTATTATTATTATTATGTTTTGAAATCGCAAGGTCTGATGAAGCGAAACAGAATTTTATCGGTCTCACGAAATATAAAATATCACCATGGCTTTCTGAAGTCTCCGATTTGTTAATTAATCCTTGCTCTGTTTACTACATTGAGCTCTCGGGATTTACATCCTCCCCGGAATTATCCATACGGATTACCAATTAACTTTATCATTATATATATATATATATATATATATATATATATATATATATATATCAATTCCAGTCGGAAGCAAATGTCTTCTCACTGCAAATTATTGAAGCTCTCAAACTGGACAGCTTCCTTTCTTAGTGTTCAATCTCCTCGACATAATACCAGCCGATTTGATGCAATTTAATATTTTGTTCATAAAATTGCGTACAACCAAAATGGATGTTTTTTTTTTCTGAAATGAAAGCAAAATTTGTTTTTAAAAAATTGCCACAAATCAGGCAAAAGATTTAATTAAAGTTTTAGGAAATATTTTTGGGACGTATGTTTCCTTCCACTTCTTATGTCTGGTGTGTACTTTGTCATTTCTTTGTGGGTCGGTCCAGTTTTTGGAGTAAGACAAGGAAAAATCCTCAAAAATATTATTTCAGTCAAAAATTAATTCAATATCAAATGTCAACATTTGGAACTTTGTCCGGCATTTTTCCGAAATGAATTCAATAAAACTCAAAATATATTTTGAGAATTGGTTCTTGCATAATTTAATAAAACAAGATTTTTCTTTCAGACTGGACAACGGTTAATTTATTTTTGATACAGACGTACAAAAAGGGCATAATTCTTATATCACGCATAGACTGACTATTGTTCAAAATTGGAAGGGTATTATTCAATTCCATATCTTCCGTTCAGTCAGTTTTTGTCTAATAAATTCAATTTTTCGATCCATAATTAAGGTTGTTTGTTTAATTGCGTGTCTCTGTTTTCTTGCATTTATTTACAGATTCTTCTCTACAATAAAAACCAATTCTGACTTCAGTCATTAAACAGAAATTGTACTTTTAAGTTTTCATTATTTTGAAAGAAATCATTCTTTTATTTTTTTTTTCCTGCATAATTTCTCCGACTTATCACCAAGAAAAATTTCACAATTGCAACGAAACTAATTCATTTGCAGAAAATAATATTTTATATTGTCATTTTTCTAAAAGTTACATTTGGAATAAATGATTTTCTTTTCACGTTAATTGAACGCAAATTACATTTACATTATATTTTTCTTTAGGGAGCGACTTACTGCCTTCAAATTTATTCATTATCCTAATTTTAATAAAAGTGTAGAGATTAAAAAAAATATATATTTTCAAATTATTGGTTAAAGAAAATTTATTTTAAAAATATAATAAGAAACTATTATGTCACTGCTGGTCTGCCGTATTTCTTTAGGTTTTATTTTTACTTTTACGCGCACCTTTTGGGGTGTAATTGGAATTAATTTATATTGTACCCTTTGACCCCGACAAGCAGCCGTGCGCAAATAAAACGTTATTTTCATTCTATTTTAAGTAAAAGTAAACATTAGATGAAGAAAATCCAATTAATTAATCCTTAAATTTACTAACAGACTTCGAAATACATCCAAACTTGTAAAAATGCCTAAAAAGTTTATTTATATACGGAAATTAACTTTTCCTTTTATTCGGATTAACTTTTTAGGCCATTATCTTTGAAATGGAAGGAAAATTTAAGTTCAAATAAGACATTTAAAGTATTTAAAATGTATTTTTCTTTTCTTTTTTTTTATTTAGAAAGTCTAATATTATAATTAAAAAAAAAATTCCACTTTTTGCAGCTATTTACAAAGGAATTTTCCAGGTTTCAATTCCTTCTTTTCACTTTTCTCTCCAAATACCAAAAGTGATTGATTCTGTTTTGTATCCAAAAATAACAATAAAAAGCAAACAATTTCGTGTGAATTTTTCGGCCACATTTATCGGAATGAAAACACAAATATCAATAAATAATCAAGTGTTTGATTAATAATCGATTTATTAACGTATTTCCGATAATTTTATTGATAGATTTGAATAGAATGAGAAAAAGAAAAGGCGTTAAACCCCCAAATAAAGAATCAATTTAAGGAGAATAAGAAAAAAAAAAAATAATCAGAGTTATTTCCCTTGGATTGTTAAGAATTAAATTTCTAATTTGTTGCTTTCCTTCTGATATCGATAAAGAGAGAAAGGGTGAGAGAAAACCAAGAAAAGATAAAATCAATGAAGGCATTTGAAAAGAGAAGCTGACATTATGGGAGGGGGAGGGGTGAAAAAGAAAGTATTGTATCCTTAAATTTATTTCATGGAAATTTCTTCATAATTACTGAAGAAGAAGAAGAAGAAGAAGAAGAAGAAGAAGAAGGGGGAGAATAATAATGGTCCCGTTAATTCCATTCGACCCTTTTATTCCGAACCTAAGGATAAGCGGTTGTGGCTCTCCACAGTCTCTTTTTTCTTTTGTGCAATATATATGTGAAATGTCATTTAATCTTTGTATGGAGTGGATTCCCAAAGCCTTTTCCCTAAGTTTTGTATGAAAAAAAAAGTCAAATTAAATTCGTTTATTCTTCATTTAAGATAAAAAAAAAATATTCTCCCCCACCCCACACCAAAAAAAGAAGCGAAAAATGTTTGTAAATAAGAATTTAAGTAAAATAATTCTTTCAAAGTGAGGGATCGTTTTTACACGGTATTGTTATTATGAACAAGACCCCCACTTTATAAATGGAAACATAATGAATCATTCTTCGTTTCTGGAAAATGTCGTCGTCGTTTGAAGAAAATCCAATGAATTTTATTTTAATCTACAAAAAATAATTGCCACCCCCCCTAAAAATGTTCACCATTTTAATAAAAATGGACCAATATATTTAAGTAGTGCTAAGAAGTGAATTAAGTTTTCGGAAATATTACAAATTATCTTCAAGCGAAATAAAGAAGGAGGAAAAAAACAAAAGAAAACAAATTGGATTGATTGAAAGGAAAGAAATAAGCAGACGACATAAATAAATAGAAATAAACGTCATCTTTAATCTTTCTGATATCATTGGAAAAACTTTATCTGAAATATTAATCAAAAACGAATTTATTTTACCACAAAATTCGGATCAGACATTTTTTTGAAATTGTACGGAGAGAGAAAAAAAGAAGATAACAAGAAAAAGTTTGTCTCTGAATATGAATTCGGTTAAAAAATAATAAAATATAAAAACAGGAAATCTCGTTGTTGTAATGAAAACTTGAGAGAAATTTCGATTATATGAAAATCGATATAAAAATTCTGACTTAAATTTGATTTCGTTTCGATTTCACTTGAATGAATTTAGTTTTTCTTGAAATTTGGGAGACCCCCCCCCCAAAAAAAATGACATCTTCTTTGTGTTGTTTTGCGTGAAGTGAATTGAGCGGGAAAGCGCTGTGACGTCATAGGAGATTAAGGCATTTCATTGGACGAGGATAATCAAGCCACTTGACTAAAGGGCGTTTCCTCAGATAACAAGGAAGGGAAAGAATATGAAGGGGAGGAAGGACTAATGATAAAGAGAGAGAGAGAGAGAAGAGAAGGTGAAAAAATCACTGACGTCACACACAAAGATACACATGTGCCACTTAGTGTGTATACATGTGGTCATTGTATATATGCACGTGTGAATGGATGTGGTCATTATATGTATGTATGTGTGTGTGTGTGTGTGTGTGAGAGAGAGAGAGAGAGTGACAGCAAAAAGTTTTGTATAAAATAGCTTCATAATATTTACATTTTTACATTATGGATGAATCTATGTATATTATCTATCTATATACGTACGTGTGTGTGTGTATTAGTCTGCACATACCTATCTATCTATCTATCTATCTATTCCAGCCTCTGCTCATATCTATCTATCTATCTATCTATCTATCTATCTATCTATCTATCTATCTCCTCATATATCTATCTATATATAACTATTTATCGCAATCTCTGCTCCCATCTATCTATCTATTCCAGCTTTTGGACATATATATCTATCTCTCTATGCATCTATCTATCCCAGCATCTGCATATGGTTATCTATCTATCTATCTATCTATCTATCTATCTATCTATCTATCTATCTATCTATTCTCTATTCCAGCTTCTATTCATGTCTATCTATTTATCTATCTATCTATTCCAGCCTCTGCTCAAGTCTTTCTACCTATCTATGTATTCCAGCTTCTGCTCATATCTATCTATCTATCTATCTATCTATCTATCTATCTATCTATCTATCTATCTATCTATCCGTCCTTTTCATATCTATCTATCTATCTATCTATCTATCTATCTATCTATCTATCTATCTATCTATCATCCGTCCTTTTCATATCTATCTATCTATCTATCTATCTATCTATCTATCTATCTATCTATCTATCTATCTATCTATCTATCTATCTGCCCATTTAATCTATCTATGTATCTAGCTGCCCATTCTATCTATCTATCTATCTATCTATCTATCTATCTATCTATCTATCTCTCCGGTCTTTTAATAAAATGAATCTATCTATCTATCTATCTATCTATCTATCTATCTATCTATCTATCTATCTATCTATCTCTCCGGTCTTTTAATAAAATGAATCTATCTATCTATCTATCTATCTATCTATCTATCTATCTATCTATCTATCTGCCCATTTAATCTATCTATGTATCTAGCTGCCCATTCTATCTATCTATCTATCTATCTATCTATCTATCTATCTATCTATCTATCTACCTATCTATCTATCTATCTATTTCACCTCACACACACACACACACACACACACACACACACACACACACACACACACACACACACACACACACACATACATACATATAATGACCACATCCATTCACACGTGCATATATACAGATAGATAGATAAATAGATAGATAGATAGAATGAGCAGATAGATAGATAGATAGATAGATAGATAACCATGTATATCTATCTATCTATCTATTTCATCCTCTGATCATGTATATCTATCTATCTATCTATCTATCTATCTATCTATCTATCTATTCTAGTGCCAAAAATTGGAAAAAACACAATTGTTTTGCACAAAATCAATTTGAAAACATCATTGAGGCATCATCACGAGAATGAAAGGGGCACAACTCATATCGAGTTATACCCAGGTTGTTTGTTGTATGTGTGTGTGTGTTCGTTTATATATGGGATCTGATTTCCTACATTTTCAACCGATTTCAACAAAACTTCACTTTTTTTGGCATAGTGTTTCTTATTGTTCTTGCACACTTTTTTTTTTATTTTTACATTCAGAATGCTTTAAAAATTCCATTTACAAGACAATTGTTTATAATAAAATTCTATTCAAATTGATAGACTCATAATGATTGAAAACAATGTTTTTGTTTCAGTTTGAGTTTGACCAATTCGTAAAAAAAAAAAAAAAAAAAAACTAAAAATTAAGACATGCGTGTCCGTCAACCTTAAACAATAATCTTTGTCAATTTTATTTTTTCTCAGTCTTTATGATGGTCGATACTTGATCTATCTCTTACTGTTACATCCCCGGGCAACACCGGGCTCTACTGCTAGTAGATATATATGAGCAGAGCCAGGAATAGATAGATAGATAGATAGATAGAAGCAGAGATTGAGATAAATAGTTATATATATATTTATTCCTGTCGAATTTCAAATGTATAGTCAGATATCATAGACATAATAATTATTTATTAATAATAATTTAATATTTAATTAATAGAAGTTGAAATCTACAATTTATATAATAGAAATAAAAACTCAAGTT
This sequence comes from Acanthosepion pharaonis, assembly GCA_903632075.3. Taxonomy (NCBI): domain Eukaryota; kingdom Metazoa; phylum Mollusca; class Cephalopoda; order Sepiida; family Sepiidae; genus Acanthosepion; species Acanthosepion pharaonis. Next base: position 74,960 of record CAHIKZ030001566.1, on the reverse strand, counting down.
AACATTAACTTTTATTTCAAATGTAAAAACTGAAATGAATTTTAAATGTAATTTTATGAATGCAGAGAAAATAAAATGAAATCAGATTTTTTCAATCAAATTCTGAGAAATGAAAATTTAGTTCATGTCTTTTTTTAAGGTTTAAGGACAAAAAAAGAAATGAAAGTAGGATTTATTTTTAAAAACCTCACCCAAATTTCCATGACTCATATCAAAATCTAAAGCAGGTTTTTCATCGAGCCTACGTCGTAACCGAAGGTGACACAAGGACAATTTTTATATCGATTAAAATATGGGCTTATATTCAATACCGTGGAATAATTGCAATAAGAAAATCCTTTTAGAACTTCCCTTTTGGATGGGAATTTTTAACCTGGGGTGCTAGCCCCCACCCTATGGAACGAACACACACAATATTAGTTTGAAATTTTCCCTTCTTTTTATTCAAACAACCCAACAAAAACAATTAAAATCATAATTTTATTTGCTAATAAAATTAAAAAAGTATATTTTTTTTAAAAAATTTCTTTCAAAGAATTCTTTTTTCTTTCTATTTATTAAACTCTCCTTGTAAAAGTTGCATAAAATAAACAATTTCTAATTTGAAAAAACTCACGAAAACATACATATAAGACATGACCACACACACACACACACAACACACACACACACACACACACACACACACACATATATATATATATATATATATATATATATATATATATATATATATATAAAAAAAAATATCATTCATCGTAAATGGAAAATAAAATAAAATAAAGTTTCTCTTTTTATTTAAGAAATTATCTGATCTATATAAACCAGTAATTGTTACCCCAAAGTGAGGGTCAACATTTTTAGTTGCTATTTTCCTAAATTTAAATGAGGAAATTTGACAGGACTAAATGATTTCTACAAGATTTGAAAGGTTTAAAAAAAAGAATTTTATTTATTTTAAACTTCCGTAAAATTTAATAAAATTCAATAATTATTTGAACAATAAAAACTCATTGCATCATTTTTCCTCTCATTTCACTTTTTAATTTTCAATTCAGATTATTAACCCAAAATAATTAACATTTAATCAATCTATTCTATCTATCTATCTATCTATATATTTATTCATCTATCTATCTAAAGTTCTATATTTTTCTGTTGTTTATATTCATCTATCTGTCTACAATTATATATATTTATAGATTATTCATATCTATCTATCATATAAAAATATATATATATATATATATATATATATGTATAAATATATATATATATAATATTACATATTACCCTATCTCTATATATATATTATTATGATATCCATATCTATCTATCTCTATTATATATATATATATATATATATATATATATATATATATATATATATATATATATATATATATATATATATATATATATATAATATATTATTAATTACTTTATTTTTATCTATTTACAGACATATATATATATATATATTTTTAATCTGTTTATATCAATTTATCTGTCAATAGATATATATATATACATATATATTTATGTATATAAATATAAAGAATATATTTTTTTTTTCATATCTGATCTATCTATCTATACTATCTATCTATCTATCTATCTATCGATACAGAACTAGGCTCAAACATGGTCACGCATGTATTTATGTATGTATTTTCTATCTATCTATCTTTCTATCTATCTTCTTCTATCTATCTTGTAAAAAAAATAAATATTTTCATTTATTTCTTCTCAAATTTACATTGTCTTTTGATGTCTCAGTTCCTACAATTAACTGGTGTCATATCCTTCTGGTCTGATTGAGACACCAAATCTGTTTTTTTAATCTTTTTAGCTTTTTATTTTCCCATTCGTCTATATTCTATATTTTCTTAGTTTCCTACACAAGTTTTTAAGTTTCGTTTTTTTCTTCATTTTTCCCCGATTAGTTTTTTTAGGATGCTGAATTCAATCATTGTCTTCATGAAGGTATATTTAAAAAAATGATGTCTTTCTGATCTTTGAATTTAATGAATGCTTTTTCAATTTTCATTGTTTTCATTCTATTCTTTAATTTTAGTTTCAGATGCTATGGTTTTTACATATTTTTTTTATTTTTTTTTTTCTAATTCATTGTTGGTAGTTTGGTAAAATTTTACATTTACCTCTTTTTCACTAATTGTAACAATAAAAATTTCTTATTTATATAAACATTTATCGATCTAATACTAAAATCACTTTTCAAAATCGACACACACAGACATGTAAAGGCAAACGCAAATAAATTTAATATATAATCAGTCTGTATGTCTATTTATCTAATCCAGCTTTTTTTCATTAAAATGAACGACAACAACGATTATTATTGTTTAAAAACAAATTCAAATTCTATTAAAATTTACTTTTATAAAAGGTGCTATATTTAAAATCTTCCTTCCTCCAAATTACTGCTACAATTTTAAGAAAATTCAAAATTTTGTTTAACACGCACGAGTCATTTAAAACCATATTTTTTTTTTTAAACTCGCAAAACCGTAAAATGAAATGGGAAATTTATATTATTTTCATAATTTTTTTTATTTTTGTTTAATATTAAAGAAAAAAGACAACATTTTTTTTAAAAAAATTTTTTTTTAAATAAATCCGAATAAAATTTTTATTGTATTTAATTTCATAAATTATTTTTTTTTTTGGAAATAAAAAAAATATTGTCGATTTCATTTTGAAATCAAATTCAAATTTATTTTATTTTTTGTAAAAAAATTAAAATTATTATATATATAATAATAAAATTAAAATAGGAAATAACATGAATTTTTTTTTTAAAAAATTGAAAATAATTTTTTTTATAATTTCATGAGGGTAGAAAAAATAAAATGAAATTTTAGTTTTTGTCGGTTGGCTTATTCCAAAATTTTTTTTAGATCATCTCATCCAAGTGAATAACAATTGTTTTCAACTTCTTTCAAATTCAAAATATCTTTGGAAATATTTGAAAAGAAGGATCTTTTTTAATAAAAAAAAACAAAACAAAAAAAACAATTTTAACAAAAAAAAAAACAACAAAAAAAACAACAACAATAATAATAATTAAATAATAATAATAATAATAATAATAATAATAATAATGATAATAACAATTTTTTGAAATAAAATTTTAAGTCAATTCTTTGTCGAATTGATTGCAAAAAAAAAAATAAGATTGAAACTTTTTAAAAAAAAATTTTATCGAATTAAATTTATATAAATTTTTATACAAATTTAAAATATCAAATTTTTTTTTAAAAGGGATGCCTCAGGTTTTTAAATGAAATTTAAAAATAAAAAATCTTTCTTGTTCTTTTACTTTATTTATAATAAATTTATTTATTCTGTCCATTTTATTTTTTATTCAAAAAAAATATATCTGTAAATATTTGTTTTGTGCATGTGTGTGTGTGTATAAAAAGCATACTTTAAATATATATATACTTATTCCCGATCTTATATATATATTTTCATTTCTTGATTTTAGAAAATGTCAATGTAAATAATTTTATCAAAATCAAAATTAAAATAATAACAACAACAATAATAATAATAAAAATAATAAATATTCTTCTTCTTGTATTATTTATTATTAAAATAAAGTTAATCATATCAAAAGTTCAAAATAAACAAAAAACTGAGTGTCATTTAATTCATGGTTAAAGTTAATTTTTTTTTTTTTTTAAAACGTCTTTTACTTTCATATATTTTTATGTTTTTAAACTACTAAAAACTAGTACAAAAATATAGACTATATCTACTACTACTAATAGTAAAAAAAAAATATATACTAGTACTACTACTACTACTTGTAAAAAACTAATACTAATACTATTATTAGTTCTTGTTTGAATCTAGACATTGATTTTCATAAAAATCAAATTTAAAAAGAAGAGACCGTCATTTTCGGTATATCATGAAAAAAAGATGAAAATTTATATATATATATATATATATTTTTTTTAAATATTTTTTTTTTTTTTAAGCATTACGCCCCAAGCAAGGCGTGAAGCCACTAGGATGCAGGGGGTTGCAGAAGATTTGGAGCGAGAGCAGATAGGAGAGTGATAGAAGAAAGGATGAGGAGAAGGATAGTGGATAGATCAAGGTAACTGGAGATGTCGATTGACATTACATTTGAATAGTTGGAGATTATAGCTCTCAGGGAAACAGTAATTGGGAAGGGTGTTCCACAGGCGAGATGTGCGAGGTATGAAGCTATTGGAGTAGAAGAGACGGCTACATTTAAAAGTTTCTACAGTGTAAGGGTGGGAGCGGGATGCCAGCCTCGTAGGGCGCTTGAATTCATGGAGTCTGGGAACCAGTGAAAGCAGCTCATCGGAGCAATTACCATGAAAGTATTTGTAGAAAAGACAGAGAGGGGCGACGGCGCGTCTGTGAGAGAGTGACTGTAGACGAGATGCCAGATCAGGGCCAATTATATTACATATCCGTCTCTGGATCTTGTCAAGAACCCCGAGGTAAACAGAAGGTGCCCCAGACCATATATGGCAGCAATACTCCATGCAAGGGCGAATGGTTGATTTGTATATTTGAAGTATCGATTCCGGGGAGAAAAATTTCCTGGCGCGGCACAGAGAGCCAACATTCCTCGCAGTGGACGAAGCAATTGATTCAATGTATTTGTTCCACCTCAGGTCAGCAGTCAACGTGAGACCGAGCAGACGCAGGGAGTTGCTGTCAGGAAGTTGACTATCAGACATTCTAATGGGGGGCAGGGAAGGATCTCTATGGTGATTAATAGAGAGTAGTTTAGGTTTGAGGCGTTAAAGTTGACCAGCCAATTCTTGCCCCAGTTAACAACCGATTGGAGGTCCATTTCAGAACGCACGGCCAGGTTAGTTTTTTTTACCGACACTAGATTTGTTTTTGAGGCAGGAGTAAATTGTGGTGTCATCCGCGTAGATGCCAACTTGGGAATCTATGGCGTCAGGAAGGTCATTTATGAAAATAATAAGAAAATAAGAGTGGGGCCCAGGATGGAGCCTTGAGGAACACCTGCGTTCGTGGGATAGGAACTGGAGGAGAATCCGTTGAGAACGACCTTCAATTCACGTTTGACAGGAATGATTGTATTAGGTGAAACAATCGACCAGTAATACCATAACCCTGGAGCTTGCGAAGAAGGCCGGCATGCCAAACCCTATCAAATGCTTTGGAGATGTCTAGGGCCACGGCACGAGCCTTCCGTTATTTTGAAGAGCTTGGTAGACGGTTTCAGTGATGGTCGTAAGCACATCAGCTGTAGATCGGGCAAAGCGGAAACCATATTGCTTGTCTGAGAGCAGATCATGGGATGTAAGGTGGTTAACCACTTCGGCATTGATTAGGGCTTCGAAGACTTTGCCGAAGAGGGGTAGGAGACTAATAGGACGGTAATTAGAAGGGTCAGAGGGGTCATCCAGAGTTCTTAAAGACAGGAACAATGGATGAGGACTTCCAGCAGTCAGGAAAACAAGATTCCTTGAGGCAGTAATTATATAGTTTAGAGAGGGCGGGCGCCAGTTCAGGCGCGCATTTCTTCAAGACAATGGCTGGTATGCCATCTCCACCACTAGCCTTGTTGGGGTCTAAATTGGAGATAATGCCCAGTACCACAGACGGGGTTATAAGTTCTAAACCGCTCAATAAAATTCTCAGTTCTAGGAAGGGAAGTCTGGTATGGGTACACCGGAAGATGAGTCGAGCGTTGAATTAAATGAAAATTTCCGAGCAAAGGATTCAGCCTTGTCGGTAGAGGAGGTCAAGACCTCGAACTGGTTGAATAAAGGAGGGTATGGAGGGTTTTCTATTGTTCAGGACACTCTTGCAGACCCCAATAATCTTTGGAGCCAAATTAAATAAATAAAACAATAAATGAAAAATAAATGAATAAATTGTAAAATACGTTTTTGGTGTTAAATTTGGGTATGTATATATATATATATATATATATATATATTATGATGAAGAGACTGATGCTTTTGGATGCGTCTCTGGTAGAATGAATTTAATATTCACACATGAATGCAATCAGTACAAGACGAGCTTCGATTCAATTTAGAACCAGGGGATTGTATGTTTTACGCTAGCCATATCTCAGACCCAAGCGTCAAGTTAAAGATAACACAAAATCAATCGCTATCTACTGTGTCTTGATATAAAAGTGAACCGTCATTGAATGTAAAAAACCCTTCACCAGCAGTAAACCATTGGGAGAATTTTCACTAATAAAATAAAAATATTTAAACCACGAGGAGAAAGATAACGGCATAACGATTCCCCAGTGAGATTATCAAAAAATTTTTTTTTTATCGAGCAAAAATGACATATAAACAGCAATGAATACTGAAGAAATTAAGAACGCCTGGCGAAGGGACATTTTTGATTTTTTTTTTCGATGGGGTAAGCTGGTTATACAGTTTAAAACTTTTCCAACTAAATTAACAAACATTTTCTTATATATATATAATTAAGGTTAGAAAATGTATCAATTGCATTAAATTACTTCGGAATTTCCTTTGAAGATTTTGAGCAAACACAATAAATAAAAAAAAATTTGGAATGAATGAAAAATAACGTAAAACGAATTTATATATATATATATATATATATATATATATATATATATATATATATATATATTATATAAAAAAGAAAGAAATTAAGAGGTGCCGCAAACGTTTTTACTTGTAATGTGGATTTATTTAAAAAAAATAAAAACTTTGCTTTGTTTTACATAATTTTTACGACACGTGTTTCTGGTCTCGGACATTTTTAACTTCAGGTAAAAACAGAATATTTCCACATATTATTAAAAATAATTAAAAATAATTAATTTTTCTTCATGTTCAATGTGAAATATTCTCGATATTAGAACAGAACCATATTTGTGTTTAGTAATCCAAATATATATATTTTTTGAGAGATGCTTTTGTTTGTCTTAATGTAACGTCAATTCAAGGTAGAAAGTTATCTTTTAAATTTATTCAATGGGAAATATCTACATATTTTTTTACAAGAAAATATCTTAGAATTAAAATCAGAATGTTACAGATAACGGCATATCAACGTCAATGGGTTTTTAATAGACACAAATTTTTATGGAATATATCTATATATATATATATATATATAACATCTAACTATCGAAATAAAAAATTAATAATGAAACTATTTTGTTTATCATGTATGTATGTTTGTATTTGGAATATTTTTCAATATTTTTTCCAAGTTTCTATGCTGTTTGCGTGCGTGTTTTTTTCTGTGTGCTTAATGCAGTTCGGCAAAAAATTTTAAGAAAAATTTTTTTTTATTTACTTTCTATCTATCTATCTATCTATCTATGTAAATATTCAGATAAAATAAAATATATATATAAAATGAAAATATAAATAAATACTTAAAACTTTTGGCTTTACTAATTCGTTTTTTTTTTGCCAATTCAGAAATATATATATATATATATATCATATCAATGTTTAATGTGTGTGTGTAGTAATTTATAAAAGCATTCATTTATTTCTGTATGCGTATGTGGTTTGAAAACAAAACAATATTTTTTCCCAAAAAATTACTTCATGTTTTGTTTTCTCTTCTATCTATCTATCTATATTTATATATATCTATCTATCTATCTATCTATATCTAACATCTGTTGTGTGGATCCAGAGATGAAATCCGGTCTCAAATGAATGATAAACACAGGAATGAAATATAGCAAATAAATGTATTGACGTAATAATACAATTGGTAATACGGTTAGTAAATCCAGAAATGCGGTTAGTAGCAATAATAATATATATATATACAGTCTGGGAAATTCAGTATCGAGTATGACTTCCTTCTGAGTTTACGTGCTCGTAACTGTGACTCCTACAAAGGGGTTACCACACACTGTCGCTCTCTGTGTATCTCACTCTATCACTCTCTAGGTATTCACTGGAAGCAGTACAAGTACACACTGGTCGAATCCACTTGTATGAAAAAGGTTTGGACCCCATAACACCCTCCTCCTTAGATCCCTTTTGGGGGAGTTTGGATTTTTTTCTCTAATGGTTGATAATCAGGGGTTCGGTAAATTTTCTCTTCCTGTTTGACCTTCTCATTTCTTTGTCTTCCTGCGGTCTTTGGATCTCAAACGCTTCGAAGATTGCATCCATAGAATCGTCGTTTTCTGTGGGTGACGAACTTGGCTCCTCAAGCCGTCTTTTTTGTAATTGGTCGATATGTCTTCTATGTGAAAACTTCTCGCCTTGTACTGTGTACATTAGATTTCCTAATCTGTTAATTACTGTGCCAGGCTCCCAGTAAGCCATATTGTTTCTAAACATCCTAAAGTAAACCCGTTCTCCAGGTTTAAATGATCTCTTGGGTACAATAGGTGTATACTGGTTTTTGTTCTTGTTTGGCAATAATTTGTCAAACACAGACCTTATTCTCCGAGCAAACATCAATTCCGCTGGTGAAAGACCCGATGGCGTGTTCACGTTAGGTGTTATTCTGTACACTTGAAGGAAATGTTGTATCGCTTTTATCGTCGGTACATCCTCGGCTTTTTTTTTTTACTCTTTTTTTAGTGTGTCAACGAATTTTCAGCTTGTCCGTTCGACCTCTGAGTGGTTTGGAGCTATCTTGATATGTTTTACTTGATATGTCTCACAAAATTCTTTTTTCACTGGAGGTAAATTAAATTGTGCCGTTATCGCTTACCAAACAATCCGCGACGCCAAATCTCGCGAATAGTTCGTGTAAACAGTTTATGGTGTTTTCTGTCGTCAAATGTTTAAATCTGGCAACCTCTTGTCATTTACTGAAACTATCTACTGTTATTAAATAGTAGTAACCTTCAATGGGTCCTGCGTAATCCACGTGGATTCTGGACCACGGTCTGTCGACTTTAGGCCATGGCCTTTTGTATAGAGGGTGGTGCTTTCGCCGCAACAGCAAAACCTTTTCAACTTTCCACCATTTGCGTGATATCATCGTCCATGTTCGGCCAGTAGACAAAACTTCTCATAAGTGATTTCATCCGTTTTTTTTTTTGGGATGTCCTAAGTGAAAATCTTTTAAGATCCTTCTTCGTAGCGACTTCGGTATTACTACTCTCTCGTTATACAATAATATGTTGTCACAGATTGAGAAACTGTCTGCTAAATTCCTCATCACTCTTCTATTTTTTTTGGTATTCTGAATAAAAAATCGTCTCTTTCTGCTTCTCGTCTTATCTCTAGCAACGTTACAGGTAGTTCCTTTATTGTATTGCATAATACCTTACTGATTTCATCTTCAGTTTGTAATGCTGCAATTACCGAATCTTCTAACGGTTCGCTTTTCGCAGTTATTAATCGCGATAGTCCGTCAGCGTGTCCGATTTTCTTTGATGGTAAGAACTCAAGTTTAAAATTATGGTTCAGTAACACAGTTCCCCATCTTAAAAGTTTGTTCGCTGTGTAGACTGGTAGGCCTTTTTTTAACCAAAAATCGTAAGAAGTGGTTTGTGGTCCGTTTGGAGTGTGAACACTCTCCCATAAATATATCTGTGAAAACGAGTTACTGCAAAAATTATGCCCAATGCCTCCTTTTCGATCTGTAAATAGTTTCTCTCCGCCGGTAATAATGATCTTGATGCGTGTGCAACGGGTTTGTTTGTACCGTTCCGCATCTTGTGTAAAATACACGCACCTACCCCATGTGAGCTTGCGTCACTTGCAATAATGATTTCGAGTTCGGGATCGAAATGTGTCAAAGTTAATTCTGAAGGTAATTTTTGTATTATTTCCTTGAATGCTTTTTTACAGTCCTCTGTCTAATTCCAATTATGCTCCTTTTTTAGTAACTCATTTAATGGAGCCCTCAGTTTATGCATATTATCAATAAATTAGCCATAGTAGTTAGCTAGGCACAGGAAACTTTGCAGTTCTGCAATATTTTTTGGTACCGGCATATTTTTATTTGCCAATGTCCTCTCTGGGTCCGGTTTCCTGCCATTTTCATTTATTATCTGACCTAAATATTTAATTTCATTTAGGAAAAAATCACACTTTTCTTCTTTTACTTTGAAGCCGAAGTCCTGAAGTCTTCTAAAAACTTCTTTTATGTGTGATGTGTGCTCTTCAACATTTTCGCTCTTAATTAGAATATGATCCAGATAAGCAGTCGCGAAATTCTGGCCCGTGAGCATTGTGTCCATCGTTTGCTGAAAAATTGCTGGTGCAAATTTTACTCCGAATGGTAATCTGTTGAATTTGTACAACCCTTTGTGCGTATTAATACAAAGGATTTTCGTACTCTCTTCTTGTACTGGTATTTGTAGATAAGCCTCACTAAGATCTATTTTTGAAAATATCTTACCGCCGTTGAGCTTTGTAAATATTTCTTCTGGGCTCGGTAGTGAGTAATGGTGGTCTTTTATTGGCTTGTTGAGTCCCGTCGGAAAATCTGCGCATACGCGAATTTCTCCTGACTTCTTTTGTACGTAAACCACCGGCGCAGCCCACTCACTAAACTCTGATTTAGATAGAATCCCAATTTGTTCAAGTCTCTCCAATTTTTTGTCTATTTTTTCTATAGTAGCGAACGGTACATTTCGCTTCCTTTTTTTTGTCCTTGGTTGGACGTTTTCTTTTAATTCTATTTTGGCCTTAAATTTGTTGCATCGTCCCAACCCGCTTGAAAATACCTCAGGAAATTGGTTATATAATTCCTCTTTCAATTTTATAGTATCTGATGGTTCAACCTCTAACTTTTTGCAGAACGAGTTGATAGGTAGGTCGCAAACGTTGAATTTCTGCATCCAGTCGATACCTACTAAATTTTCAGTATCTTTCATGACGTATATCTTAAGTTTTTTGTTTTGCCGTGAAATTTAACATTCACTATTATTTCTCCTTCAAATTTTATTCGTTTGCCTGTAACCGACTTGGCAATTTTTTGAGTGTATGTAACATGGTAGGTCTGTTGAGTTTTTCCATGTCTGTAAGTTGATTATCGTGAGGTCGGAACCCGAATCCAGTTGTAATTTAATCTTTTTATTTAAAATTTCCAGTTCCACATATTTCCTTATGTTGGTGTTGTCATCGTTATGCATCCTTGTCGCTCTTATTCTATTAGTATCTTTTCTATTTCTACATTGGGATGCCTTGTGGCCCTTTTTTCCACATTCAAGACAGTTTTTATATCTGAAACGGCAATCCTTGTTCCAATGTAATCCTCCACATCGATAACATGCTGTTGGAGGGGGGCTTATATTTGTTTCGATATTCGTCATAATTTGTCCTGAATGTTGTACTTTTTCTTTTATCATGAAATTTTCTTTTTCTTTCCGGGGAGTGTGAGAATCTTTTTTCATTGTCGTAAAATTTTAGTTTTCTTTCCGAGGAGGGTGAAAAACGTAGACTTTTGTTTAACTTACGTATATGAGAAACAGCTGATTCTTCAATGTCCTTTGCATCTTTCTTTATACTTAAACATCTCTGGAAATCTTCAGATAATTGCTATAATGTTAGACCCGGTTTATTTTGTAATTTTGCAAGCATTCTTCTACGCATTTCGCTATCTTTTGTAGAAACTACCCCTTGAACAAAGATGAGACATTTGAAATTGTCCGGGGTTAATTCCGCTAGTTTGAAGTCGTCACAATGTTTATTTACGATTACGGCAAACGTAGAATAATCCTCATTATCGCCCTTTACCAGGTTAAGGCATTCCCCCCTCCTATGGAAGACAGATGTTTTGGGACTGAAAAGTTCTTTAAGACATGTCACTACTTCATCAAATGTTAATTCGTTCGTCTTTTTTGGCAAGATATAATCCACGAACTTTGTATATTCTTCAGTTCCTAATTTTCTAAGCAATAGACGTAGCTTTTTTGCTTCTGTCCAATTTTGACAGTCTATGTTAAAGATGTCTTCATGTCTTCTAAAGTAATCTCCAAAATATTTGTCCTCATCTAGAGAATATTTGAAAATCTCGATGGTATTCCACACTGCGTCTTGCGAAAATGTTGCTTATTTTTCAATATCTAATTGCTTGTTGCCCGCTACTTTCAATATTAGTTCCTGGAGCTCTGTTTGTCTATCTTGATTTTCCTTTTGTGTTTGTAATATTTGCTTTTGTCATTTGTCTTGTAGCTGTAACTGTTGATCATTTTGGTATTTTTGTATTTGTAATTGTTGCTCATTTTGGTGTTTTATCAGTTCTACTAACATATTTTTAAAATCTTCCAAGATAACTCAATTTTATGTATTTTTACTCCTCGAAATGGTTTGTCGCTAATTTCTTGTTGGACAAAGAGGGAAGGATTATTCTATTTCTTTCTTTCGTGTGAGTTCGAATCGCTCGAAGCAAATTTGCATGTTGGACGACGAGAGAAGATATTTATTTTGTTGATTTTTTCTTTTCCGCTTGGGGTCGCATCTTCGTCGCTAATTTGTTT